>CM070839.1:17789419-17916919 GCA_036326025.1 Chrosomus eos | reverse complement strand
CGGTAAGTTAATATACATGCTATCTTCCTAACTTAAAAAATAAATACATTCATAATACCCGCTGAAATGGGTTGGGTTGTATGATGTTTGATCCAGAAAGGCGTGTTAGGGGCGGGGTTTAGGGCAGCGCTGTGGGGCTACTGGCCCGGTGCTTGAGGTGCTTGAGGACCGAGGCCACTGGCCCCGGCCCTAGCCCGGCAGTGGAAACGTGGCTATTGAGCACTAAAAAACACAGTTTCAGCATATTGGAATGATTTTTAAAGGAACTTCTATCCATTCTACACAGAAAAAAGGTCAGTGTTTGGTTGAATGATCTTTTCTCACACTGTAAAAAGTGAACAGTTGGATCAACCTAAAATAATTACTTCAATTGGTAACACCTAAAAAAATTAAGTTATCTCAACTTAAATTATCTCGTAAAACGTGATAATTTAAGTTGAGAAAACTTAATTTTTTTAGGTGTTACCAATTGAAGTAATTTTTTTAGGTTGATCCAACTGTTCACTTTTTACAGTGCAGCACAAATGGACAAGACGATTATTCGCTTTTCACAGCACTGCCCATCCGTCAAACGTTTGAGGAGTATTTTTGCTCAATGTCATGACAAACTCTCATGCATGGAGAGATTGTGTGAACACCAGTAAAGTGGTCCATGTTTGTACTTCTGTTGAGTATAATGTAAGGTTAATGACGGGGAGATCATTAAACAATCCACATTTGGTCAAATACAAGCGAGTCCAGATCCTGATCACACCTTGTCACACTATCATGTTGTATATCTTCTCTTAAAACCAGGAAAGTTGCCAAAAGAGCAAAAGAACCACGTCTAAATGTCAATGAACATCTTCCTGCACATGGACCTACGCACACATGATTTAAACCAGAACAAAAATGACAATGACAGTACTGTTGAACAGATCTCACACTGATCAAAGTAAAAGGCTGGATTAAGACAGACAGCAAGCTTTCTGACCAAATAAAATATGAATACATGACCCATTGTAAGCAAATCATCAAATGCATCTGCGGAAAGCCTCTTCATTGAGGTCTTGCATTAGTTAATGACAACCTGACCAACGGAGACTCTCTAACTAATTGGATATTTAGTCCTCTATGAAGTTTCTGAGAAAAAGATCACAGGCCGTGTTTAATAAAGTAATATCAAAAGCTAACATTTATGCAGAACACCCTCTTTTATTAGACACTGTCTACACAACAAGTGTATTATTCTGCATGCGGGTCATTTATGTATTCATCTCTAAAAGCTGCTAGATCTAATAGAGATCAAAGAGCACTGGATGATGTGTTTGGAACATGAACATGAACATGAGCTATGTTTCCATCCAATGTTGTGAATTTAACTAATGCGCAAAATTGGAATATCGCATAAAATATTTGCGGATTAAAGCACCGTTTCCATCCAGTGAGTCGAAGAGAACAAAACCGTCGTCTTCCTGATAAACTGGCGATAAATATCACTAAGAAAAATGGAAGTTGAAGCAGTAGGAGAAGCCATTGTATAATAACTTTCGTATATACCAAAAAAATGTAATGCAATTTAGCGCAGTATCCGGTTTTTTTCCCCGTCATAATTTGGCTCGCGTTTATGACCACGCTCATATTCATGCGAATGCTTTTAAACAATTCAAGCACGATAAGACACAAAAGAAAAAGCAGTGTACTACTGCCGCGCGTCTGTGAATCTCCTGTCTGTGTGACACACACACGACTCGTGCACAGCTTCAGATGGTGCTTGAACGGACAAAAACACACACAATTATGCCATAATTTCAGTTTTGTTAAGTATCCATGCAAACACAGTCTTAAATTAAATTATGTTTTAAATTGGATGCGTGCCTATAATTAATGGCTAAAATTCAGAAAAAATCTACATCTATCTATATCTATATCTATCTATATATATCTATCTAGAGACAGTTTTTTATGAAATACTGGCCTTATTTCATAAAAAAAAATGTCATTAAACAAATATTTAAAATATAGGCTACTGTATGCATGTTGTTTCTACATCAATTTCGAGATTAAATGTTAAATTATTACAAAATTAAAAATATATTTTAAAACTAATGTTAGGTGTGATTAATCACAATGAATTAAATAAAAATGTGTGATTAATTAGTTATTGTTTTCAAAGGATTGACAGCACTAATAATATATTATAATACTTCTCAGAGCCCACAGACAAAATGCAATAAACACGGTCATGTTAACTTGCTTTTTGAGGCAGCCTGCTGTTTGGGAACGCAGTGCAAAACACTTCTGGTAGGTAATTATATCAAACCACTTTGCTCAGGCTTTTCAAAATGACGAAAAAAGCATTTCAGATGCTGCGCAACGGTCCACTGGTTGATCCAGTTATGCCGTCCAATCACAAAATCTTTTTTGATGCACATCGAGGAATTTATTTGGTAAATGTGTTTCCTCCAACATAGCTTATGCGCATGTTTTCTTATTGAATAAAACATTATCTGACTCAGCTGAACTTTTTATGCGCATTAATAATTTTATTCAGCAACAATGACTTAAATTGGACAACAAATATGACATTTACAATGTTACAAAAGATTTCCATTTAAAAAAAAAAACGCTTTTGAGTTTTTTTTTTCATTAAAGGGGCTATGTGTAGTTTTTAGCGGCATCTAGCAGTGATGTTTCAGATTGCAACCAATTTTTACAAGAGCGCTCGTTGGATCCGACCCGGAGCCTTCATATAGAAATAGGAATACTGGCCTTCAGAGGTAATAGCAAAACCCGACAAGTGGATCATTGTAATGTGTGATTACAACCCCTTCACACACAGGCAATAAAAAAAAGGATTTATTTTAGAAGAAAAGCTACATATAGCACCTTTAACCCTGAAAAGATCTCCACAAAACATAAATTGGCAGAAGTGTTTCCAACATTGCTAATATTAAAAGATGTTTCTTGAGCACTAAATCAGCATATTAAAATGATTTCTGAAGGATAATGTGACACTGAAGACTGAAGTAATAATGCAATGTAATGCAATGACACACTTGAGGTGAATTAAGCAGTATAAAAATGCCAGGAGCTGTAACTTTGTACTGTTAATGTTACCCAAATATAGTACAGAATAACAATACTTCCCTTAAGTTTTGTGCCAGTAACAGCACCAAATGGAACTGCAATGTCAGACCCCAATTGGCTCAACCAATGACAATATTTGAAACAGTCATTCGTTTTGCAGTTCTATTTGGTGCTGTTTGTGGCACAGAAATTATACACCTCAGTTTAAAATTTAACATTGCAAAGTGCTATTTATTGTGTCAGAAAGATCACATTTTGACTCTGCACTGTGACGTTTCTGGTTGTAATTGGCCAATGACTGCAAATCACAGTTTATTCTCATCTCATCACTGGTTCAATATAGCAGAATGTGGACTTAACAGAGAGGTTGTGATCTCACCACATTTCTTCTTCACAATAAATCACTTTAATCTTCAGCCCTAAGACTCGGACCACTGCAGTCCAAAAAAAACATCAGACCCCAAAATGAAACCGACTAATTAAATCAGGAGTCATTTTACAGTTAGCAACCCCTCTAAATCTGCAGAAAAGTTCTGCTGTGGAGATTAAATAATTACCTGGACTTAAAACAGAAAAACTATTTTTCTACTTCCAAGACATCTTACTGAAAATCCAATAGATATTGCCTCATTCGGAAAAAAGAAAAGAAAAAAAATTGCAGGATTTGCATTTCTGAGCATTTTTTTCCTTTCCAAATTTGCATAACAAGCTCTCAAACCCCTTTTTTGAAAAATGCCTTACGTGAAGAACATTTTCAAAACAAAACAAGCACACTCCAGAGACCTCATGCACGCAAGGTAATACTGAAACTAGCTTCTTTGCTGCTCGCTTGCTAGCACATCAGAACGAACAGCGCTTGCGTTTTATTGTTTTTTTTTGTAAAGCATCATCCATGATTCTCATGGGTGGGAAAGAAAGTTTTGAAACAAGTGTTGACATTATTGAAAAAGCGAGAAAACTCCCGACCACTTAGGAGCTAACTTGTTTTGCGGGACTACCTAAACAGGTGATTACTAGCGCGTGAGGTAATCACATAACAGAATACATGCTCCACGTGTTCAGACTGGCAGCCGATTGGCTCAAAATGAGGCAGAACTGCGGACGCCATTCAGCCCGTGTGTAAAGTTTAGTTATTGTTTGCTTATGTATTCTCAGCTGTTCCTTGAGCTTCAGCAGCCGGACACAAAATAAATGTGTCTCCTGCCAGCGAGACATCGTTCTATCAGTCAGCATTAATGGTCTGAGAGCAGGGGCCGAGGATCTGGCGATACGGAGCTCCGTGGAGCGCGTCCGGGGCCAGACAGTCAGACGCAGGGGAAATGAGCTCCATTACTAAGGTGGCCATGTTGGGGCTGGGAGATTGGGCTGGCTCTTATTGCCTGTGTTTGGAACAAATGGGAAATGTGATTCCCCCGGGCCCCAGACAGCCAAGAAGGGACGACTGATCATTATACACTAACATCACCAGCACAATGGAGATGACAAGGGCATGGAGGCCCCAAAGGATACAAATGATGGAGTATGTGCAAGATGGGAGCGAGAATATATTTGTGTGTTTGTACTCGTATATAAAGGCCAGAGTCGTGCCTAATATTGAGCAGACAGTAATGAGGAGAGCAGAAAGAGGGCTTCTCATCCCCCAACGTTCACCTTTCTCTCACTTTTACATTACCCTACCGCATCTTTCCATCCCATTTTTCCTCTTATACTTGCATGCTGTCCCCATGCTCCTGTGAGAGTCCCTGACCGTGAAGCAGGATAGAACGAGCCAATAGGATTACACAGCTCAGCCACTGAGGATGTTGAATAAGATATGAGTGATTCTGGAAACAGAGCAGGTAGCTGTTCACGAACACTCAAAAGAATCAAATTCAGAATCAAAGAGGTGCAAAAGTATACATGAACACCTCAGGGTTCCCACACATTCTCCATTTTAAAATTTCATACTTTTCCAGACTCAAATTTTCAGACCATACTTAAGATCTGATAAATGTTTTAAAATCCAACTGTTAACATGTACTGTATGTTAAATTTTTAGTCAGAATCTCTCACTATGCATGCTATTATTATACTGCCAAATAACTTCCAGAAGATTGTTAAACAAATCAGTTAACACCAACCCCAGACAAGATCAATAAATCTCAGGTGACCTGAGGGCAGAATTATCTGTGTTTCATGTTGCTGTATTAAAATAAACCATTGCTATGGTTGTTAACGTTTAAACTGTATTACTGTGAAATATTATTCCAATTTAAAAACAGTTTTCTAGTGTAAATTTAAAATGTCATTTTTCCTGTGATGACAAAACTAAATTGTCAATGTTGAAAACAGTTGTGCTGCTTCATAGTTTTGTGGAAACAGTGTCATTTCTTACAGGATTCTTTGATTAATAGAAAGTTCAAAATCATTTTTTTATACACTTATCCATACCTGTAAATTCCTCAAATCAAATCCCATACTTTTCCATATTTTTCTGGAAAACTGCGTAAGAACCAATACAGATTTTGAGAAAGAAAATTGCATCCATTTACAATTACAGATAAATATTTCAAATAAATATTAAATATTTTAAAAAAAAAACTTTAGGGTCAAAAATATTTTTACAAATAAATTAGAATTTTTATTCAGGAAGGATGCATTAAATGGATTAAAAGTGACGGTAAAGACATTTTTAGTGTTACAAAATATTTATATTTCAAATAAATGTTCAATGTTCTTTTGAACTTTCTATTCATCAAAGACTCCTGAAAAAAAAGGTTTTCACAAAAAATATTAAGAAACTCTAAATGTTTCTTAAGCAGCAAATCAGCATATTAGAATGATTTCTGAAGGATCATGTGACACTGAAAACTGACAAATTCAGCTTTGACATCACATTCAAAAAAATATTTAAATAGAAACCAGTTATTTGTAGTAATTTTTCACAGTTTCAAAGATTAAATAAACCTTACAGACCCCAAACCTCTAAATGGTAGTATATAAAATATAAATTGTGAATAACTTGCTATACATTTTATTTAGATTTATATTTGTTAATAGATATTTATATAAACATACAGGTAGGTTCTCAAACTACATAAGACTGGTAAAAGTCTGGCCACTTTACTTCAATCTAAAATAAAACTATTTACAAATATCATTTGTTAATAAACTGCTATAAATAGTATATAAAGTATATACTATAGTATATAGTATATAAATAGTACATTCTCAACCCTAAAACAACTTATTTTTAGTTAAATGATCTGTAAGACTGGGGCTTTATTAATGCTGTTCATTGATTTGAGTAAAGTTCTTGACATTTGAGTATAAAGTTTTTAATTCTACAATATATGGTGTAAAAACATCTGAGTGCTGCCCTATTTAGGTTGAAAGGTGGCTACTGCAGTTGAATTTTCCTATTGGATGTTGTGGTACTGCGTGACGTAGCAGGCACCAGCTCACCACGGGTCTCAGGTGCACGCCCCTCGTCCACTGGGCTCTGCCCACTTTTCCAGCATTTTTCAAATATTGCCAGTGGGTGGAGTCAGCTCTGACCAGGGGTTGAGTTACCCTTAAAAAAAAAAAGTTTGTTTGTGGACACTTTATGCTGTTAAGTCATTGTCTGGTTTTCAGTGCATGTGGACCAATTCTGAGAGAGCCTGGCAGATTCCCCGGTCAAGCACCAGCACCATTGCGGAGCATATTCAATTCCATGATGCCTTGAGCAAACATGTGTCATCTCCAGTATAGACTGATTGAGCTATAACTCCAAGACAACATATTAATGTGCTGTATGGGACATCCAGCATTCATGTACACAGTGTTTTGACCAACTGAACTGACACACAACAACATTTGTTTCAGATTTACCTTGCAGCAGCCAGCAAACAGTATCAAGCTCCAGCGCTGGCTCCTAGTTAACCTCAAATACACATCACACAACCCGGTGCTGCAGCCTTCTCTACCCAGGGCAGGTGAAATCCCCACCGGTCACAATTACCCAGCAAAGCACCTTCATCAAACATCCAGTGCCTGGGAGCACGTCTGACGTGCCAAAGCCCTAATTCACTCCCACTCCAAACTACACTGCATAGGGACCAAATAGCCATGAGCAAAAACATCTATCCATCCACGTCTCCCACATCTAACTTCGAAGGGAGGGAGTGGGATAATAGCGTTGTTTAGCCATTGCCATTTGGATTCAACTAGCAGGTGCTTTCGGCTTTTTCTAAAACCGTGGCAAATGTGAAATGTTTTATTCATGTTCTATGATAAAACTTTGCAATGTACTGTGTGTGGTGCGTATTGACAAGGTAAAAAAAGAAAAGAAAATAGAGTTCTCCATCGCTCTTTTTCCACATTTCAGTGGCATAAATAAAAACCCTGAACAATGGTTATTAACGAAGACCGACTTATGTAATCCAAGTGTTACAAAATGTGTCCACTCTGCACACACGTCCATGGCACTGCGTTCATTTATCAACCTACCTATTATAAAGACAAAAAAAGAGGCAGGAAAAAACTGCGAGAAAATGCCCCATGTCTGATAAAAACAGGAGAGAAATTAAGAAAGCAAGAGTGGGTGACAGTTCAAGAGTCCCTCTACTCTGAGTTGCCAGGGAAGGTAGTTTTAGTGTGTACGAATAAAATAAATATAAAATGCATATACACAATGCATTTGCCTCCTTGCAGACTGACACAGAATGACAGTACATCAACTTAAACCCTCCATGCTTCAATTTTAAAGTACAACACAACAATTCTAGCTGTACTTAAAATAATTCAAGTTCAATCGACAGCATTTTTCCCCCGCATAATGTCGATAATCTCAGACATAATTTTACTCATCCCTTAGCTCAAAACAATTGTCGGCGTCTAGAAGGTTTAAAGTAAAAAAAACTCACATTTGTATTAAAGGTCTTACATTAAATATATCTTCTTAAAGCTGCTGTACGTAACTTTTTTGGGTTAAAAATTATCCAAAATAATAATAATTAAAAAAAAACATAACCAGCCAGTGTTCAAAAATATCTGCTTGCTTTTGCCTGATTCAAAACGGTTAGCTTGTAATAATGATTTTAATTCCAGTGGTACTGGTGGATTTCCGCAGGAAACTCGAGCATGTCTTTGCGTCATTACGTCACGTACACATAAAGAAGGCGTCCCGGCAAGTAGGCTATATTGCGTGTGAGGATGTTGGAGGTGGAAATTTTTAGCCTTTTCTCACAGCACTTTAAATAATTAAACTTATGGCGGATCCAGAAAGGTTCAAACGACAATCACCAGTGACAACTGGACATTCACCAGTTGTAAAACCCAAAAGAATTCGGACTTCGGAGTGGGTAGAAAAAAAGAGACTGCAACTGGCCCACACGAAAACAAGGATAAACATCGGTTCAAAACGGACGCAGAGACGGCTTTTTTTCTTTTAGGACAGGTAAGACATTTCAATAGTTCAATCGTGTAACAGTAGCACACTTGTTCGCTTAATTCACACAGTTACGGAGTTTCCTCTGTTGTCTTTATTCGTTTTGCTATTATGGTAAATATTTTGTGCTAGCTATGAGAGAGAGCAATTCACCTCTACTCTGAGTAAACCAAACCGGCCTTCTCCGAAATTATATATATTCCAGTTTTAAATATGCATCGGATTACAGATATATGTTTTTTCCTTTTCTTTTTTCTCAAAGAAAACCAGTAAAGAAACATTTAAGCCCCTTTCACACAGAGATTCCGGAAAATACACGAATAATGTGACCCGGCATTTGTCCTGGGATTGTTTGATTTCGGTTCATTCACACTGCCAGTGATTTGCCGGGATCTGTGAGTGCGTTCACACACAACCCGTTAATGTCCCGGAAAGCCACGTGACGTCAGGATGAGACGTGTAAAGTACGCGTCAAAAACATGTGCACGCGCGCACCTTTCCACAGAGCTGGCGAACGATCGCAGCTTCAGCGCGGATTGTGAGGAGCTCCTGTCTCTGCTTCATTTCAGTTTGCAGACATTTTTTCGTTCTTTCTTTGTTGATGACGAACACAAACTTTCTTCTAAGAGCAACAGAGTCGCACGATGGCACATGCGTCATCACTATGACACACCCCTTACGGCATTGGTTCTGGCTTTTCTTCACACAGCGCGCGTTCCGGGTCTGAACACGGCAATGTTACTAGGTCCCCAACCCGGGATCTATCCCGGCATCAATCCCGGGTCATGTTTGCTTTCACACAGAAGGCACTCTGGCAATTTGCCGGGTTCAAAGTGCTGTGTGAAAGGGGCTTTATTTGTATGACAATCATTAAAAAATATTAGAAATTAGACCGCACAGAAATAGAAACTGAACTACAGGGTAATCATAATACACATTAAATGTAGTCGCAATGCTGATGTTGATAACAATTTAAGAACAAAGTATAATTTGAAAGGTTTGACATGATATGATAAGCTATCGTTATATTTTATCAGCGCAATTTACTGCAAGTCTTTTTCCCCCTTAGTTGATGAGGATGTTACTTACTTGTTCAGATTACATTTTCCGATGAAAATTCGTATGTTGTCATGGTCATACACTGTATTTCCAAAAAGTAGAATGTGTGATTCTGAATGCCAGTATCCACACCGGTGCAGTGACTGACAGACGCGCAGTCTCAAAACATTGTGTTCATCCACGCTGTTTCATGCCGATGTACAACTGACGTAAAGTTAATAATTCCGCGAATAACTGCAATAACAAATTTCGAACAGAGATGGCGACAAAGAGGAAAAGCTACGGACTACAGCTTTAAGTTACTTAATGTAAACAAGGAAGTTATACACTACTTCCTTTCCTAATATGACAAACATTGCACAAACGTTTTCATTGGCAACATACTGTAGTTTGAAGTTAGCTATAACTTTACACAGGTTAGTAGGTAATTCTCTCACAGTTGTCTCATGTTAACACATAATATTCATGTATTTTATGTCACTAATGGACATTATTTATTTTCTGTAGCAATCAGCATTATACATCAACTGCTGTTCGCTATGCTTATTTTGTATTAAACCCCAGAACATTCTTTAAACTAATACAATCCTATACTAGAAGAGTGGTGTACCTCAGGTCTCTGTTTTAGGGCCATTATAATAATTATTTTTTAGTCTATTTCTCTAGTTTTTTCTCTAGTTATCAATTGATCTCTACTAATCAATTGGTAAATTAATGAGAATGATTTGAAGGAAGCAGGGGAAAATAAACAAACAAAGTCCCAAAAACAAACAATCCAAACATTAACGATGGAAGATAGAAGGCAAATGCTTATTTCATCCCGCCAGAGGATCCAATAATTAACATTCCCATTAATATTCCTTCCACAGAGCCTGGGTGGCTCTGAACGCTCCTGTGAAATGCAAATGGCTGTACACAGAGGCTTCAGAATGGGAACTGCGTGACTGCAGGGGAGGGCTGCCACTCTACCCCAATAGAGCTCAGAAATTGTCAGGTACCCCATTGATGACAGGAGGGCAGGAAAGACAGGAGGAGACTGGAACTTTTGAGAAATATTCAACACAATTTTTCTGCATTATTTATCCAATCAAGTATAATTCAGTCAGCAAAAAAATATTAAGGACATAATAAGGACATAAATCCTTATTTTTGTCAATGGTTTGGAACAATCATTGGTTTGACTTTCTGGAAAGGGACAAGGAGAAACACCTTTAAATAAATGGACTGCTGTGTTTCATAGTTCTTTGTTTTCCTTTGCTGATCAATTCATTGAAAAACAAAAAAAGTGTATCTTCTATCTGAGGAGAACAATATCACTTTTAACATGTTTGTAGCGTTGCTGCTTTGGGCTGCAATACTCAAAAAGCAAGATGAGCTATTAAAACCCAGAACTCCTGTTTACTGATGCACAGAGAACATGATTCTAGTTGAATTCCATGTTTCACATTATTGTAAACAGAGTTCTGTTATGAAGACATCAGTGTGCATCCCGAATACAAACACACTGAGTTGAAACCAAATCAGGTGCATATTGACATGTGTGCTTACAACAAATACAAGCAAATTATCAGCATCGTGCCAGGAATTTCCGGTCTGCTTCGGCATAGGATCATTATCTGAAAAACTCCACAGCTCATAAAAGCTGTAAGCTAAAGGATCTTGTGCTCCAGAGCGAGTAATCAACAGGAGGAGGACAGAAAGTGTGTCTGCGGGAGAAAAGGATTGGTGAAAAGATGAGTTATGAGGTGTGTGTGTGTGTGTGTGTGTGTGTGTGTGTGTGTGTGTGTGTGTGTGTGTGTGTGTGTGTGTGTGTGTTTGAGAGCTGAAAAGTGTGACTGTAGCGAAGATATTGATCAGAGCACAAACTCGTAATGATGGTAAAAAGAACTGGGTTCGGCCTCAAGCCCAGTCTTTTGTGGTGCCTAAGGAGTCAACAAAATTTCAGACGGAGAAAACTTCAAAGAGTGGAAAAGTAGTACTAAATTGAGAACTGTAATGAAGTTAAAGGACAGCAACTTTTTTTTATTTCTTATCAAACTCTCAAAACACCTCTATATTAACCTTTTATGGGGTATTTACATTTTTGGTTTGGATCAGCATACTGTTAAGTCATTCATACCTTGGGATCGGCAGTGAGAAGCTTGAAGGCTGCGTACACTTGATTCTCCTTTACACCTCCACCCAGGTCCAGGAAGTTAGCAGGCTTTCCACCATGCAAGTCGATGATGTCACATGTTGCCATAGCAAGGCCAGCACCATTAACTGTGGATATGAAAATGTGGATAATTTTTTCAGACAGTAAAAATGAAAATTGTATCATCATTTCCTCACCCTCATGCCGTTCCAAACCTGTACGACTTTCTATCTTCAGTGGAACACAAAAGGAGAAATTCTTAAATAATATGCCAGTCACTCTTTTGTATGCAATTACAATGAATGGAGACTGGAGCTTTCATGCTTCAAAAAGCACATTCTGTAAATGCACAAACTTGCACAATATATTCCAAGTCTTCTGAAGCTATGTGATACATTTGCATTTTGAATAGATTGAAATTTAACTAGCTCTTACACTGATAACCAATGCGTTCAGTGAGTTCTATTAATCGGATAAGTGAGATTTGTGAAAGAATCACAGTTTTGTGGACTGGATCAATTGATTCATTGAAAAGACCAGACTCAAATCACTTGTTCATGATTCAGACATAGCTAACTCTCTCTCTCTGTCAACTTTCGTTTAATTTAATTACACAAATTAAAATGTTCATCAACCAATCAGATTAAAGCATTCAACTGCCCCATAGTATAGCATTTTTTTTAATATTCAATATAACACCAGAATATTCTTTTAAAAAATAATGTTCCATGGAAGAAAAAAGTCATACAGGTTTTGAATACAAGTAAATAATTATAGTACTTTAATTGTTACAAGCTAATGGCTTGAAGTTGACTCGAGTCAATGACTGACCAAATCATTGACTCGTGTATGTTATACTGTATACATACTACAGCCTTAGCCATACAGCACATTTACAAGAAAAGCACAGGCAAAAGCATATAAAAAAGTAATTTGAGATCCCAACCCCATTGAAAACACAACTCAGGCTCTAAATCTGCTGCCCACTGCTTTCTAAGGAAAGCAAATTGTGTTTGGCTAAAAGTATACGGGGTGTGCAAGAGAGGTTGTAGTATCTGTGTTAGCCGGCCTGGTGAGCCCTATCTCGTGCTTGGAGTTGAACGGCAGCCAATTGATTCAGCCATTTCCTGCTCATCTCACCTCTCCTGGCTTCACACATCTCCTCTTATTCTGTTCTTCAGTGCTGAGCTAACATGTTGGCACAGGCTTTGACACTAGACTCAATAAAGTGAAATTCAGCTGAACAGCTGTCGTTTGCCAGTTTACAAAGCTTTTAAGGTGCGAACTAACTGCGAGTAAATTGTGCGTGAGTGTGTTTGTGTCTACACGACAAGGTCAGTTAGAGTCACTTCTGCGCTCGTCTTGTCTATACAGCTCTTTCTTGGTGGTTTACTCTGAGAGCGGCGTGATTTATAATGAGGGACCACTTAAATGTGTAGACTAACAATCATCTTGGTTGAGTCGTTTTCTGGAAGATTCCTGCTAATTAGAGCCCATCGGTTCAGGCAGGTCCCTTATGGAGCTGTTAGAGAACTGCTGGAGATGATGACTGGATCGGCGCCCATTTGGTAACACCTTTAACAAAATCCTGTTCTCAAGACTAAAATAAAAGCGTTTGAAACTACTAAGAAGAGCATGTCTAAAGCTGGATTTGAAATATCCCTTGAGACATGAGCATGATGTGGAACAGGTTTCTGAAACCTTTGAAATTTGAATGTTTTGAAGTGCATCTGGTATGTCGTTTATCGTTTTAGAATAACAAGCTAATGTATATATATATATGAAACATTAAAACAAACCAAAACAAGCTATGTTTCCGTCCAGTCCGATGTACTTGAGGTCGTATTTGGCCGCCTCGGTCTCCGTGGGGTCGCTCTCCGCTGTGTCGTCCATGGCGAACACGGCTTTCTGTCTGAACTCGGCGTTGTCGTCAAAGTTGATTTTAGCATCGAAGCAAACGACTGTGGACAGAGCAGAATTCATTTAGTCATATACTGGCATAAATACTTATATTTTACAGCTAGTCAAGTTTCAGACCTGTTCAATTTGTTCAATGTGCTACATTGATTATGTGGGAATATAGCACAAAGATATTATATGACGTTTGCGTTTTTCTAAGTAACCGTGAGCGCTCTCCTGAATAATAATAATAAATAAAACAAGAAATTGATAAAGCAAAGAGGACCAAGTAGTTGTGGCTGTTCGCAACAAAGTCGCATCAAGACGTCAAGATATATGGGGAGTGCATGTGGCAAATTGGCAATTGCAGGACCAAACCTAATAATTTACACTGAGTAAAAGCGAGCTGCATACATGTGTAAACAGGCATATAGATCTAATGACAAACGCGCATTGATACGACACGGTCTTCACTGACACCATAAATACCTCTATATATCTCATTTTATACAGCAGGACTATCTTATTCAACAAACACAGATGCTGTATAAGAAAATTAGCTTGGGGAGTTTACAGCGACTATCTTGGCTGTGTGTGACCAGACCTAGCAACTCTCTCATTTGTAGTGTTTTGCAGCCTCTCGCTGTCTCCAGAGTCTGCAAGGACCCAGAACTCACTAACAAAGATAATCTCTGTAGGGAAGTACACAGAGTTCACTGACCTCTTATCAAACTCAACTATACACTGCATCTATACACCAGGAGATTGTTTCACTTACTTTTGCAGCGAATGAGTCAAGCCAGCCAGACAGTAAGAAAGAACTAGATCGGTTTCAACATCACACAAGCTGACAAAACAGTGTCGCAGCTGTTTTTTGATATTTCATGAAAACATGCAGCTTGATGATATGTTGGAAAGTACTTTAAGTACTTTCACTTTTTGACAAATAAAAAAACAAAAAGATAACAAACAATGCATCTTAAGACAGCCAGAGCAATTTGTAGCCTTTTGTTTTTAGGTTGCTGGAAAAACATCACTATTAATGTCAGTGCCAGAGTGGTGTTTCCTAAAAAGCTCTATTATGATTTTTAGAGACAGAACTAACAAAATTACATTAGCAAAAAAGAAATGCTTGAAATAAGACACACACACACACACACACACACACACACACACACACACACACACACACACACACACACACACACACACACACACACACACACACACACACACACACACACACACACACACACACACACACACACACCCAGAAATACAAAGACTAAAGAACAATAGAGAAGTGTAAAAATAAAATATAAAATAAAATAGTAACACTTTACAATAAGTTCTTATTTGTAAACATTAGTTAATGCATTGGCTAACACGAATTAATAATGAGCACTATATATTAAAGCATTTATTAATCTTTTTTAATGCTAATTAGTAAACAAAATTGTTCATTGTTTGTTCATATTAGTTCACACTGCATTAACCAATGTAAACAAATAAAACTTGATTTCAATAATGTCATAAAGTAATGTTAAAATTAACATTAAGATTAATAAATACTGGAAAGAAAATAAAAGAAAATGAAAGGAAAGAGCAGGACAAGGAAGAAAAGGACAGGACAGGACAGGAAAGGGAAGGGAAGGAAAAGGGAAGGAAAGGAAAGGAAAGGAAAGGAAAGGAAAGGAAAGGAAAGGAAAGGAAAGGAAAGGAAAGGAAAGGAAAGGAAAGGAAAGGAAAGGAAAGGAAAGGAAAGGAAAGGAAAGGAAAGGAAAGGAAAGGAAAGGAAAGAGGAAAAGAAAAAGTACAGAAAAAGTGGCAGCACTTTTGTGATGGCCCCTATGAGGACTAAATCATTTTGCCATTATGGTGTAGGGCCGAGATGATTTCTCTCCCCTTCTTTAATTTGACAGGCTAATACTGCAGGCATTACCCTCTCTAGACCTACTGTATGTAATTTCATACCAATAAACGTTACAACATCCTACATCATTTCCTAACAGGTACCTATAAAAACAAAACAAAAAAACAAAAAACAAAAAACAAAACAAAAAAAAACAAGTGGAAATGGTATTGGAAGTAGCATTTGGTCATATTAAGAACATATTTGTGCCAGTGTTACGTTGGAGAAGCCCTGTAAAGTTTTGCTGAGGCAGCCCTCTACATATCCATGTGTTTAATATAACCATTAGTATGAAATGACATTTATCCTTGGAAGCTGCAAGGTCTTATTTGGATCTTTAAAAGAGCTCTTATACAATCTGTGAGCAAGCATTTCTGTCTGTCATTCATGCGTGAATACCCACCCACACACACGCGCGCGCTTACCTTGTCCCTCAGGTGTTTCTCCGAGTGGATTGACTTCGACTTGAGTGGCGTCGACTTTGAGGAACAGATCATAGAGTCGTTTAATCTGATCTGCAGCCTGTGACAGAAGCACAGAGAGAACTAATTACCCCAGATGCACATTTGCAGAAGAGCTCTGAGAGCTTATATAAGCCTTGAAATCTCTCAAGCGAAATAACTAACAAAACAAACATATATATTCCTCCTTTGGGTCATTTACTGTACACTGTCCAATAATGAGGAGCATCTTTCACCTAACCCTCACTCTGCTGGTCAGAACATACTCTGGGTCACTTCCAAGACAATGAGAAGTTGCCTTGGATCATTTCAAAAGTGACAGAAATTGATTTGGAGTCGGCAGAGCCAGCAGGGAGTTGAGTCGCTGTGGCAGTTAATGCGTTCCTGCTGAGAGACACGCCAATGTCCAGCGGCTCTCTCCAATTCTCCAGCGGCTAAGTAAATGAGGCTTACGACAATTGGGAAAATTAGAAAATTGGCTATTGAGATGCCAGATTTTGCTAAAGCTGTATGAGAATCTGTAATACTTTGAATTGTGTACTTCTGTAACATTTTGTTGATGATTTCGTATTTTCTGCTTTTGTAACAATTTCACTCTACAATTGACTTTTTCCTCATTTTTGTAATGCTTCCGTAACTTTCCGTACATAACACTTTCATGAAACGTTTCATAATATTTTTGCATTCTGTAATATTGTGACACTTTCATAGATGATACTTCGTTCTTTAGTAAAAAAAAAAAAAATACAACATATTTCATACTTTTGTAACACTTTGTGAAAGATTTTAAACACTTTTGCAAAACTTTCATTTAGATTTCATACGGAAATTGAACGGACGGTTTTGAAGTACTTTTGCATTTCGTCCTTTAGTTGTAATTTTCTTATATAAATTACTTATATTTCTTAATATCTCATACTTTTGCAACATATCAAGAAGCATTTCATAATGCTTTCATACTTTCTTTGTACATACATTTTCATATTTTGACTTTCCGTAACACTTTTGTAGATGTTGCAGTACTTTTGTAATTCAAATTCGTCCATAGATTTTGCAATATTTCATACTTTTGTAACAATTTAGTGAAAAATGTTTAAAATTTTATATTCTGTACTCTTGCAAATCATTTATTACAAAACATGAGCTTAATGTTTTCGTCCTTTTACAGTGGATTACATATTAATATTTCATATTTTTGTAATAGTTTCAGGGAAGATTCCATAATACAATGAAAATCAATTTTGTTGATTAATTTCTTAATATTTTTGTATTTCATGGCTTTAATACTTCTGTAAATTTCGTAATATTTTATATGATTTTCAGACACTTCCATACTTTTATACAAATACAATTTTAACATTTTGAAAGATTTTGCAATACTTTCACAATACTTACTTTTTTTGTAAAAAAAATCTGTCGATTTTGCAGTACTTTTGTAAATAACATTCATAGATTTTCCAAAATACATTTTTAGCAATCTTTTGTCCAAATAGACTTTCATGGTCTAAAATCACAACAAACTCCTAAACTCCCCAATATAAAGAGTAATAGTTAAACGTTATTACATGTAAAGTATATTTAAATCGATCAACAGTTATACGTTTCTTTTTTCCATTAATAAAAGCAGCACCCGATCATTCCACAACAGCTGATGTTTGAAGAGAGGTTAAGACAGGAGAGATAACCAACTGCTCATTGCTCAACACTTTGCTATCTCATGTGTTTTCTTAAAGCACATCATCCGAACAAATTCTTCTTTCAAAGCATCTAAGAGCTGAAATGACATCTCCCTTTCCCATAGCCAACGGAAGCTTTTTTGATAATGAGCGCATTCTGACAGAAAACATTGTAGCGCTGCTCTCATCAGCACGCACAGGCGAGCGCCGGCTCTTTGTCATATCGCTGCACTTCAAAGTGTAGAAGCTAAGTCAACGGTATGCTGCATCCCAAACATTCTAATTAGCATCAACTCAAATAGATGCTCGCAAAAGACGCGCGGTAAAGGGGCGACTTTATGAGAGCCAAACTGACAAGCTAGACATTTAGCAGTAATTTCCATACCGCCAACACACTCGAATGTCTATGCGGAGAGAAATATATGCTTGTGTACACAATCATGACATGAACTAAAGCAGATTCCTTTAAAGTGCTTAGCGTGAATGGACCTGTGCAGTTGGAAAACACAGATTCTTTACTAACTTTACCTGCCAAATTTTGAAGGGAGGTGAGGTTCATTTAAAAAAAAATGTGCCCCTTTTACAAAGTTAAACAGATGCCCCCATACTGTCAACACTGTCAAAAAACTTATGTAAACAAAACAAAAAAATATGATCATGAAAGTCATATATACATATTTCACCTGCCATCAGTTCAACAATGTCTCACCAGGCTCTGGTGGGTTTTATAAAAAAATATATAATAATAATAATAATAATTAAAAATAAATTAAATATTTTAGAATTACACAAATTATACATTTATTTATATATGTATGTTTGTATACAGTCATGGTCAGAATGATTGGCACCCTTGGTAAATATGATCGAAGATGGCTGTGCAAATACATTGTTTATCCTTTTGATCTTTTTTTATCACAAAAATGTAACCATTTCATTAAAGCAAAACAATTGAAAGTGTGTGTGGTGTGTTGTGGTGGTGGGGGGGGGGGGGGGGGGGGAGTAAAAAATATAGCATACTAGGGTGACTAGTAGCATGAAATTGTCCAGTCATGACTTCTTGTTTCACAGGAGTTTAAATATGAGGAAACACAAAGGCCAAATTCCCTAAACCATTCATCCCAATGGGTAAAACCAAAGAGTATAGTTCTGATGTGCAGCAAACGCTTGTTGAGCATCACAAAGTGATCAATGAAAGTGGCTGTTTGAAAACACCTCGATGGTGCGACGGCAGCCATATTGTGCCAGAACGCCCACCATACACCAGCTTACTGGTGGAGAGGAGACAGTGATGAAGCCAATCAGTATATAGGAATGATTAGGAAGGTGATGGACAGAGGCCAAGGGGCAAATTTGGCCAGGATGCTGGGGTTAAACCCCTACTCTTTTTCGAAGGACATCCTGGGATTTTTAATGACCACAGAGAGTCAGGACCTCGGTTTAACGTCTCATCCGAAGGATTATGTGCATTATGTTGTCTTAATGCACAGCGCGGAGGAGAGTTTGAGTGTCCAAGGCTTTTCAAGGAACTGGAGAATTTCAGAAATTAGTTGAATCTTGGGGTCAGAAAGCCTCTGTTATATTTATATTCATCAACACATGGTGTATGGGGGGGTTTCAAGAACAAATCTCTACTCTCAACAAAAACAAACTCCAGCATATTCAGTTGTCAGACTCAACTGACATTTCAAAGTGGACTGGGTTCTATGGTCAGATAAAACTAAAAAAGAGCTTTTTGGCAGCAAACCCACCAGATGGGTTTGGTGCAAACAGGGATAAAAAGTACCCCATGCCCACGGTTAAATATACGTCTGGATCTGTGAAATTGTGGGCCCGTTTTTCTGCTGAAGGTCCATGACATCTTGTTTAGATACATGGCATTATGGATTCTATAAAATGCCAACAGATAAAAAAAAAAATCTAAATCTTATAATGGGGTGTGGTTAGATCTTCCATCAGGACAATGGTCAAAAACAAACATTAAAAAATGGGTCACTGTCATGGCCGTCCCAGTTCCCTGACCTGAACCCTATAGAAAACTGAAGAGGAGAGTGTATCAACATGGACTTGGGAATTTTAAGGATCTGGAGATCTCTTGGTCAGGTGGTCAAAAGGAAGTTGCAAAAAAAGTATTGAATAAAAGGGTGCCATTGTGGCCAACGTGTATTGGAGAAAAACATTTATTTTCAAAAAGAGGTCCCCCCATTTTCAAATATTTTACTTCAATGAAAGATTCTTGTGAATTTTTTGGAATAAAAGATCAAAAGGATTAACAATGCAGATTTATTTTCCCAGGCTTCTTTGTTCATATTTACCAAGGGTGCCAATAATTCTGACCATGACTTTAAGTGTGTGTATGTGTATTATATAAATAAATAAATACATACATAAATTATAACAGACTGACCTGAAAATCTTAGTTAAACCATTCTGCAATTTTAGTTCATTCATTCAAGCGAATGCAAGATGTATCTATAAATATAACCTTTATCTTTGTATCTGAAAAATAAAGATTTAGTGAAAATATGGAAAACCATACAGAATCTACAGCGCTAGAGTCACTCTGAGAGGGCTGAGGGTAAATGTCTTTAAATCTTGGAGATTTCAACTTATCGTCACCACAAATCTGGGCCCTTTTTATAGGTGGTGGTTTATGTGAGCGATGTAACAGCACAAATAGTTGATGACCGGTGATTTCTGCTCAGGCCTAAACACGTATAAGTAATGTTTAATGACTATATTGGCAGAGTCATCATGTCCAGTACTCTCGCTTTTTTTCCCATGACAGAAATGGAGACATAGTGGACGGGGGGGAAGGTGAGGTGAGGTGAAGTGAGGGCCACTGTGCTTCTGTTCCGACACACACTCTAATGGCACAATCTCTTCGGCAGCGATTCAGGACAAACCCATTACCTGTCTCTCCAATGGTCCTTTGAATCCCAAATTAGCTGCCATACGTAGCGCCTGGTCATCTCGGACCCCTTCAAATATATCTATGACTTCCTGAGGCAAGAGATGGGAGAGAGAAGGCAAGAGGAAAAGCAAACATCAGCTATAATTTGACACAAAGAGGATGTTCGTATTAAAATCAGGAGAGCTGCAATTAGGCGCTGGCATGCAGCCAACCTCAAACGAGAAAAAGACGAGAGCTGGAGAACAATGGCTTACAATGGCTTTCCAATTATAAGGCCATCTCTAAAAGATCACTCATACACAGATATAAACACACAAAAGAAAGATAATGCATAAGGCCAGATGTCACTAAGAGCCACAGCTTTTACATGTCTTAATATGAGGAAGACGTCTATTAAAGGGAACATATCGTACATCTTTTTTTATCATATTATTTTTATTTGTGGTTCACTTATAAGGGTAGGCATGGTTTTTATTTTTGTAAAAGTATCCTCTCTCTGAACCTTAGAAATAAACCCTTTGTTTTTTTGCATTTAAGACTTGTGTAAACACAAGGGTATGCATCCTTTTTGACAAATGATGGCTTTTGTTAAATAATACAAAGTAAAATAAAAAAATATTTATTTTAATATTTTATTATTGTGTGATACTTCTGCAGATTTTTTAATATTTCATACTTTGTAACACATTCGTGAAAGTTTTTAAAACATTTCTTTGCCATATATCCACAAACAGCTTCATATTGTTACACTATTGAAACCTTCAGTTTGAAGATTGTATTATACTTTCATATTTCCTACATTTATAAGTCCATATATTTCAAAATAACTGAATATTTTGAAAATAACCAATATTTCTAACTTTGGCAACACTTTCAAGAATCATTTCATAATGCTTTCATCCTTTATAACATACACTTTTCATATTTTGATTTTATTTAACAGTTTTCTAGATTTTGCAGTACTTTTGTGTTTCACACAATTGTAATACTTTTGTAGATTTTGTAATATTTCATACTTTTGTAACACTTGTTTTTTTTTTTGTCAGGGTATTTCCTACTCTTGCAAAACATTTGCAGAATTTACATTTCATACTTTTTCATCCCTTTTTCATAGATGTCACAATATTTCATACTTTCGTAATACGTTCATGGTAGATTTCATAATATATTTTAATACATAAATCTTTATAGAGATTGCAAATAGACAAAATTTGTAAGCGTATTAAATAATTTGTAAGCGTTTTGTACAAAAGTAAAAAAAAAAAAAAGAGAAAAAACAACTTGTGATTTAAATGCAGCTTAGTGAAGGATTTGGCTTTATCAGAGAAATGTATTAGAACTTTTAATATATTTATTTAATAGAATTATTTCCATACCTTTTCCAGGGCAATTTAAAGTTATAACTATATATATATATATATATATATTATATATATATATTTTGTTTCTATAAATCTAGATTTCTTTGGCTCTTTTTCTATAAGGAAGTTTAGTTTGAAAAATCAAGAAGAAAATAGACCCCTTCAGCACAAAATCTCAAAGAAACTCAACTCCTACACCCTTGAAATCCTTTTCAGTGAGATATAAGTGAGATACCTTGAAGATGAGCTCTGGCGTGGTTGCAGCCACTTCCTCTATGTCCACACCACCCTGAGGGCTTCCCCCATCACGGGTCCATTACAGGAGCGGTCCATCAGGATGGCGAAATATGTTTCCCTGGAGATATCCAGAGCTTCTGCCACCATCACCTGCTCAGCACAAACACATCCACCAGGTGAGACGGCGATTCATCATTGTGTGCTATCTATTCATTATGGTGTATCAACAGACACTGGTGTTTTGAAGCAGGGCACAGGTTTACTGGCTGCAGGACACTGCTGCTACTTCTAATACAAGATAATCAGCCATCATTAAACTCAATGAGAGATGGCAAGTGGATAAGGAGAGAGCCACCAATAACAGGGTTGAAATAACTACCGGTAATAAAAATGGAGGGGTGATGGAAAGGAAGTGACACAAAAGAAGATGAGGGAAGGATGGATGAAGAAAAGCAAGGGAAGACAGAGGTGTGGTGTAGGTGTTCGTAGGTTTGAGTTTCGCCCGCAAAACAGTACAATCCTATTTCCTATTTCACCATTAGGTTTCTGTCGCCTCTACACTGTCAAATAAAAGGCGCAAAGGCTAAAAACCAAAACAAAAATAGAAATCATTAAATAAATTTAAGACACAGAATGCAAGTTTCACCGCGAGAGGTTGCTTATTCAAAACTTGCCGAATGCTAATGAGAGAAAGCTGCGCAACACACCGGCCTCGAGTCCCATTGAGGATAAGAAGGAAAGACGGCAGTGAAGGAAGAACCCGGCCTGAGACATTTTACATTGCTGTATTTATTATGCTTATATGTTGTAGTTGTCCACTGCTGCTGCTTTGATTATGTTGTTTATGTCTATTATTACAATTAAAGTTACATTTAACGCTTGCTGGTTCCCGCGTCCTCCTTTGAAGAATCCAGCACATTGTTGACAGTGACTAAAAACTGCAAAGAATTGTAAATGCAGAGAGAATGCTGTGATGAAAAATCTGAAAAACCTCTGTGTTTTGTATTGAACATTTCAAACTGGATGACAATAGGCGCGTTTCAATTACAGATTTGCGCAAAACTTTTGCGATTTTTTTCTAAATGTCGATAAAAAACTATTGCGAAATGACGGCGTTTCCATTAACTGATGTTATGCGATACAACGTCCTTTTTTTCCTCTCGCGATAAGTCATTTAAACATCATGACAACGGGACATTACACATCCACACTAGACATTATTATTATTATTAATGGAAGGAGACGTGCATAGCATTTATCCAAGCATTAATGGCAGGGAAAGACCCTTATACTGCTAACGGCATAAGGAGTTTCTGGGTGTTTCTCTCTCATTTCTGCTCCGAGGTCTTGATTGTGGCATTTCCTTGAGGTTTAGAGTCCAGTATTCCTGTAGCCTAATTATAGTTTCTTTTATGAATTTAATAAAGAACTCTGTCCAAACTGTCAGTGTCCATTTGTGTCCATTCGTTTTTCCTTATTTAACCCGTATGCAAAACAAAAAATGAACGGTGGCTGTTTTTTTTAAAATGCAAAGTTGAACACCATTTTTTTTTTTATTTGAACTGTACACAAATGCTGCGCAAAAATAATAATATATCGACTAAATTTCAGATGTTTGTTTATGACTTTTTGCCCCTTTATCAAACATTTATAATATTCCCAACTTAATACGAAAAAAAAGTCGATTGTAATGGGTTTCTAAGGCCAAATTAAAACCTGGAAATTATATTTTTCCGCAGTGCTGAACGAGAAGAGCCATATTTATGTCTCTGGAACCACAGCCTACAGAAAGGTGATTTAGGTGAGTTATAGGCTAATGATAATAAATGTGTCTGAAAAAATAACGAGGCATTTTAATTGTTTATTAATAAACTATTGTTTTCTAAACCAGTGTCGGCTAAAAACATATCCATCTCCGCTGAGGCGCGCCGCGCGAATACACCTTTAGAGAGAAATCCACCTTTCATACGGATTACATCATCAGAAGGTATTAGCTTTCAATTCGAATTTGTTCGTTTTAAAGTGGACACTTCAAGCTTTAGCCCAGGCTATAGGCTACTTTGTTTCAGTTCTCGCGCTCCAGTTCACGGAGATCATGAAAGCGCATGATTGTTTTATTTTATTTTACAAAAGCACAACGATTTCTTGTTATTGTGAGTTTACACAAATAAAATCATAGTTGCGAAAAATGTATTATTATTTTCTGTATAACCAGAAATTATAGAGTAGGCCTATTTTAAGTTGTTTCTACTGTTGATAGGAAAAAGCAAGTATTCGCGGCCGCGTCTCCGCCATGCGAGCTCAGCAAAAACATGGATATGCGTCAAAATCTTGTTTGTTTGTGATAATCTTAGCCCTGTATTATTATTGACTAACCATTATGAATAACATTTGACTAATTGCTTTGTTCCTTTTTTGGATAAAAGCGTCTTCTGAATATGTAGCCTAATAACTGTTATAATAATGATTATATTTATTAGCCTATTATTATTTGCGTATACCACGGACCCCAAACACACCGCGTCTTCTAAGTCAGGTGATTGTTATTGCGCAAAAACTGTTTCCATTGCAGTTTTGCGAAATATTCCTTTTTCGAATTGCCTGAAAAACCTCCTCATGCGAGCGTAAAAACTTTTTTGCGATAAATGGGAGTTTTTGCGAAATTGACGTGTTTCCATTGAGCGTAATTTCAATTCGCAATTTCAATTTGCGCAATTTGAAGGGTAATGGAAACGCGGCTAATGAGTGTTTTAGGCCAAACAGATGGGGAAAAACTGAAAGAACCGCCGTTCTGTCAGTTCCACCCCAAGCAAAACAGTGTCGTGTGCTGAGAGCTTTTGCCATAGTGTGGCCAAATGATGGATGTTATCTGTCATTCATGTAAACGTTTAACCAACAAACTAGAAAAAGAATTATCATGAAAACTTAAATATTGGCTGTTTTATATAATAATTATTTTTGGTTGAACCTTTCACACCAATTTGCAAAGAGAGGGGGGGGAAGCAAGAACTTTACTGAGCATGTGTTGAATAAGTGTTATAACTCTTACTTTCTTGTGACTGAAAAAAAAAAGTAGGGTATTACAATTGTCCCGGCTTACCCTACATTCCAAGCTCCAGCACCCATGTCCATTTTTATCCTTTTCAGCTTGTGAAGAAGGCAACAAGAGAGGCAAACGTTTGCACTCTCTGTTCATTCTATTTCCTACATCATCCTTCCATTTATTTTATCCTCTACTCTATTTCTATGCTTCTCAGTCTATTACAGCAGAAAAGACAGAGAAGGCCAACAAGACCTGAGTGAAACACCGCACATTAACGCAGTCCTGATGACACACTGACAGCATTCCTCTCCGAGACTGACAACACAATTACATCCTTTTAACACAAGTCATATTCAAACTCTCATCCATATTCAATCACCTATAGGGCTGAGAGCTATAGAGGGAAAAATATATATTTAATACATATTTTAATATTTATGTATTTATTTCAACCAAATGCCATCAGCCATTGACCTACTTTTTTTTCTTTCTTTTTTTCTAATATACATACACTACCTTTCAAAAGTTTGGGGCTGGTATTTGAAAGCAATTCTGTTTTCTATTTTAATATATTTTTAAAAATGCAATTTATTAATTTTCAGCATCATTACTCCAGTCTTCGGTGTCACATGATCCTTCAAAAATCATTCTAAAATGCTGATTTGTTGAAACATTTCTTATTTTTGAAATTTCTTATTCTAATTTTTGTTGTTGAATGTTCAAAACAACAGCATTTATCTGTAATAGAAAACTTTTAAAATATTAAAACATATTTCTGGTCTAAAACTTTTGAACGGTAGCGTTATACATTGTACTTTGTTTATATACTGTAAATACAAGCCTTTTTGATATTTGCAATGTGTAATTGTATTTCACTAGCAAACTCATATATTGCTGCGATTAAGTAGAACAACTTCTAAAAGCTCAGAGAAGGGTACCGATTTTACAAAACATATTTTCTTCTCAATAAAACGATACTGAATTCTGAATTCATGAGGAAAACCTCATTATACAATAACGCATCCATGTGAGAAGGAAACCAGAGGGCTCTTGAATAGCAAATGTGACACGCTCTCAAATGCAGTGAGAGAAGTTTGTGGGGGGGATGCCGCACGCTCGAGCTGGCATTTTCAAAGCATTTATTATTTTTTGTTTGTATCCCACCTCTGTTCCTCCTCACCACCTCCCTTATGAATCTGTCCTACTCTTTCAGCCGTGCACTTCCACCCCCCATGACTGTTTCTCAAGCAGGAAAATGATAAAAATGTGATGACGTCCCTGTGCAGAAAGTTTTTTTGGCGGTCGCGTGAGAGAGGTTGGCGGGAGTAAAAGCGAGTGATGATGGGGAGCTCCAAGTGGTGTTTAAAGAAGAGAGGACAAACACATGCTAAGCGAAGGAAGCCATCATTACCTCCTGAGGGAGAGAGAGATAAACAGTGATAAACATACGGGGTGGTTGTAGGAGTACGCCATCTGTGTGGGTGTCAGGCATAGAGAGAAGCAGAGAAAGAGGGAAGAAAATGATATTTCTGCTAGTTAGTGACACATGGAAATGCCTGTTTACCAACATTCCCTGCACACCGAAATCTGACTGAGAGAGAGAGAGAGAGAGAGAGAGAGAGAGAGAGAGAGAGAGAGAGAGAGAGAGGAGAGAGAGAGAGAGAGAGAGAGAGAGAGAGAGAGGAGAGAGAGAGAGAGAGAGGAGAGGAGAGTCAGCGGAAACAACATTAGAAATTATGCTGAACTAAACCAGGTGTTCTCGACCGTACCGTTTTTACTTTCACTCCTTCCTTGGGGGTCTGTTTGGTGGTCAGATTGAAGCCGAGCATCTTACCAGCCAACTCTCCAACAACAGCAGGACTGAAACGGAGATACAGTATGTTTATCATTTTAATTTACTACAACTGTTTCATGCAATTTACTTTAATGTGGCATGACAGATCGAAGTAGAACGTGAATCAATCATATCTTCCCATGTATAGTTATATCACGAAATAAACATGAATGAACATCAGAAGGTATGTTGAAAGATAAAGTATAACTTACTGAAATGTTTCATGCCCTGTAATCGCTGAGAATTGTTTTGTTTTGTTAAGTTTCGAACGTGGCGACATTTTGCTAAATATATTAAATATTCACTATATTTTTACTTAACACTTTGTCTTCATGACTTAAGGTACGTTTGAATAAATGTCATTAAAGTCATTACAGGCACCGTTTAAATGGTAAATTTCAACAACGAAGTGAAGTTAATTATAATTATATCATTAAAAAGTTTTCATAAATTTTAAATGTTATATACAACTGAGTTTTTACTTGAGTGTTCCTTATTTAAAAAATGATTTAATGATTATTACATAATCTCAGTTTTCATGCTTAAAACTTTAATTTTGGTTTTAGTGTTTCGGTAAAAAGACAAAAAAATGGTTGCATGATTCATAAATATTACTTTTTCTAAGTTTTCTAAGAATATTTCTCACTGTTTGAGGGGGACAAAATGTATTTATTATGGCTCTCTCAAAAACAAAGATTGGACCTTATTGGACATTTTAACTTTTTTTAGAATTTATTATTTAATAGAATTAATATTATAGAATTCTATTAATTAAAACTACATTTCTACAGTGTGAATATGTATTTTTATTTACACGTCATTTGAAAAACCAGTCAGTCAGTAACAGACTGATGTAAGTCTCTCAAACATAAAATATACATCACACTAACAAATCCTGATTAATTTTGAATCAGAAATGACTTGCGGTTCAGTGAGGGAGTCACTCAGAACTCAGTTTGATTCAAACTGCCAACTCACAAACAATCCTGAATGTTCAGTGAATCTTTTTCACTCACGGATCTAATTTTCGCAGATCAGACATTGCAGCTGAGCTCACGCTGTGTTCATTGTTGCGTCCAGTATCTTAGCAAGATGATATTGGATGAAACTGCATGTGGAGGCATGTTTTCCAGACTATTTTATATTTCATATCTGTCTCAAGGCGTTCTGATACTATCTCTCTACTCATAAATTTCTGTCATCTATAGTGTACTACTAGTAACAATGATACAGGCTAACAAAAAAAAAAGTTTCAGTTGTTTAAGAAACGCATACTAGCAAACTCGGGACGATTTCTCAGGGACACAGAAAGCGATGTGCTCATTTGCTAGATAAAACAGATCAGGCAGCGTTTCAGAGCGTTTTCTCTGGACGATTCGCTTCATCCCAAATGCAGAAGTACACTATGTGACAGTGATACACGACGCAGGCATTCAGTCATAAATCAGTCCCTACTTGAGGAAAACTCCTGGCTTTCTGGTAAAGTTTTAAGAGATTGCCATATTTCACATGTCTCCTTCATTCTCAAGGGTTTTTCACAACATATTTATAGTTTCTATCACACTTATAATTTGCTCAGCTGAGGAATCCATCATTCCACATTACAACAGCGTTTTAAGAACATCACAAATGCCGAGAGCACCGTGATATTCTGCGCTATTATCTTGGTGAGAAATGCAGGATGTCAAACAATGACATGAGTTTTAAGAGGAATAAAAGACTGGAAAGCAGGTCTATTCTTTCTCAGAAAATGGGTCTGGGCAGGTACTCACTCTTTTGTTAAATGCACCCCTCCTTTTAGGCCGCTGTCGAACAATCCTTTGCCTCTTCCTCCAGCTAAAATCTGAGCTTTCAGGACAATCTCCTTCGCTTCTAAAGTATCAAAAAGGATAAAAAGGGTTAGAGCTCCAAAATGCCAAGGAAAAAAAAAACTTGCCCCGGACACACTATGGTGGTGCTTATGTGCAACAGTTTCATTTTCCATTTATGTTTTATAGCATCTACTCATACCACAACACATCACCTCAGCAAACATAAAGATAAACAAGCAAGCAAAAATGATATTAGATCGGAAGAGGTGTTTTCAGATGTAATTTGATTTTAAACATTATGATGATCTCCACAGGCATGTTTTGATGATGCGTCTTCCAGAGCGGTTAGCAATTTTGTCATTATTTCTTTCATCACGGTAACATCACTGAGACGGAAGCACACGGATGAGGAAATAATAGCTTGTCATGAGACAATATGTTGAAACATTTGATCAATATTGTGGCATATGAATCATTTTATCCAGTTTTGTGAAAAGAACCATATAGTGTTGAGCGACAGTAGAGTGACTGAGATTAAAAGAACCTTAGAGAATTTTCTTTTTCATTACTCTATCAAGGTGAGCGATTTATTTATTGTGTTTTATTTATTGTGTTTATGATCCACATTTTTTACTCACTTTTTCCAAAGGTAAGTTGGAGAAACAAAGTGAAATAATATACCAGAACAAATCTGCAATATTAACTATTGTATAAACAAATAAATAAATTAATATTTAAATAATTAAATAATAATTATTTCTAATATTAAAATAATATGGAATAATATTTATTTCCATTTTACTTACGTTTTACTTAAGATTTTCGACAGTAGAATTTCATATTTCATTCAATGTGTTACTTACAATTTGCAATTTCTGAGTGAAAATTGTTTCTACACCAAATACTTTTCAGTGTAGTAATTAAACATTAATATATATATACACAACACCAATCAATAACAAAAGCAAGCAAAAAAAAAAAAAAAAAAAAAAAAAGAAGTGTAGCCTACTGAATGTTCTGGAATAAATTGTCAAAATAGTTTTTCAGGTGTCATAAAAAAGTATAAGCTTTAGTGTCAAACATATAAGCATACATTTTTGCAAGTTTACGATTTCGGGTGAGGAGGAGGTTTAAATCTTGTCACAGCACAAGCATCCAGCTAGCTAGACTTCATCACCTCAGAGGTTTGGACCGGAACAATGATTCTGGCACATGGAACAATGACATCACAAAGTCATTAATACCTTCACATGATCATAAAGGGCTGGCGTGGCCGAGAATGAAAAAGGTGAGTAAGATGCACCAATGTGTCTTGCAGATAAAAAGAAAAAGGAAGGGAGACAATATAGAAAAACCAGAGGAATATAATGTATTTGACAGGTGCTGTAAACCAATAGGGGCACCAGCAAGATTAAGAAGTTTGAGCTCTGTGAAAATAAAGTTTATTATGAATATACTTTAATTCAGCCTTGAAAAAGTATCGATAACAGTAGTTCAGTAGAAGTATTTTATTTTGATGGTCCCCTTTAGATATTCGGGGTACTATACTTCAAGTAACTTTGCCCCTACATACATGTATGTCAACTAACTATCATTAGAGTATTGATTCTGAGTCAATAATTGAGTCTGATTAATATCTGCTAACACGTTATTTTGATGCTTCCCCAAAAGACATTCTACTGACTATAAGTAACTTTGCAAGTATACGTCATCTTATTCTACGAACCCTAATGCTATCCCTAAAAATCTACTAATACTTTAATGAGAGTGTGTTGACATTTAGGTGCAATGTTATGTATACTCAACATAATATCTAAAGGGGACCATCAAAATAAAGTATAGCTGATTATTTTACCTATGCATTTTTGTGCGTATTCAAACCATTAACTTTCTAAACTCGAAATTAAAATAACTTTTCTTGGCTTGAAGACTAGTCACACTTTAGATTAGGTGTATTTAACTACTATGTATACTTACATCAGATCAAAACTTGGTACTTAGTGTGTTAATGTTATATTGCAAAAACACTTTTGCTGATACTGAAGTGGGATACGGGAAGGTTAGGGACAGGTTTGGTGGTATTTTTAGGTTTAAAGGTTAGTTCAAGTGTAAAGGAAGGGTCAGCAGTAGTGTTGTCAAAAAACTCGGTACTTCGGTACCAAGTCGGTACTAAAAAAAATTAACGGTTACGGTACCAGCTTTTCTAGGTACCGAGTACCGGGTTAATCCGGTTCTTGATGCGCTGTCCGAAAGGTGCAGAGTTGCGTCCTCTCCATAAAAACACTGAGACATGGCGACCGGCGCTGCTAATGCGGCGCTGAATCCAATTGTTGACAAGAAAGGAGGAAAGAGCCACATATGGAAATATTTGAATTAGGCTAATGTCACGTTGCCATAATGGGCCGTTCACATGTTTTTTGCGCGTGCAAATTTCAAATGTAGGCGCGCGGGAAGCGCGCTCATAATAGAAGCGACGTGCGAGCTTGTTTTTCCAGGCGCGCCACTGTTGCATAGCGGAGACACGGGAGAGCGAGAGCTTGTGGAGAGAAGGAGAAAGCGGTGTGAACTGCGCTCTCCGTGATGACGAGGAAGTATCAGCAAATAATTAATTGATTTTTTTAGCCCTTGCATTAGAAATCAGCTACAGGGTTCTCAAGTTTTGAAGCAGGCAAGAGTGACATTTTTGGCAGTTTTGGATTAAATAAAAGTACAGTTAAGTCAAATAAAACATGTTTTATCTCCTGTATAGTTTGGTAACACTAAAATAAGATACCATTCATTAACATTAATGCATTATCTAACATCAACACATTGAGTGAACAATATATTTTTACAACATTATTTAATGTTTGTGAATGTTATTTAATACATACACTTGATTGTTCATATTTGTTCACTTCATTCATTGTGCATTAAATAATGTTAACAGAAAAAACTTTTGATTTTAAAAACGTATTAGTACATTTTTAAATTAACCCCAAAGAATAATTGCTACAGTAACTATGGTTTATTGTTAGGTAATTTTATCTAATGTTATCTATCAAATAGAATCTTCTTATTGTAAAGTGTTTTTAATACTACAGTTTCCATCTTTGTAACCGTGATATACACTTTAATGTACATGTACATTTAATCTAAATTAAGCTTTGGTACCGAAATTGGTACCGAGAACCGTGAATTTTCACTGGTATTGGTACCGAATACTGAGATTTTGGTACCGTGACAACACTAGTCAGCAGTGTAATTGTACAACTAATTACAGCTGTAATTACATGCAGGTATTTTTAAATAGAAGCAGCACCATGTAAAAGAAAAGTATGTACAAAATAAGTGTATTGTATCAAATAATGGTAGCACTTTATTTTACAGTCCTTTTCCCCCATCATGTAAATGCTATGTACTAATTATAGTAATTGCGATAACTGGGTAATAAATACTAACCCTGAACCTACCCACGTAGTTACCTAATATTACCCAGTAATTTCTTAGGTGAGTAAACTGCAAGTACACTTAAGTAATAATACATAATCAATAAATTATAACTTCTAAATGTTAATACATTAAGTAAAATGGGACCAACTTCATACAAACAAAGCTTGTGATTGGTAGGACTTTTATGTCTCTTATATTCACCAAGGCTGCATTTTTTAATCAAAACACAGTCATAAATAAGTAATATATTATACATAATATAAATCATATTTTAAATATTATAAGTCAATAATATTGTGAAATATTATTACAATTTATTATTAAGTTTATTTTTATATATTTTTTTTAAAATCAGGATTGTTTGATGAATAAAAAGTTCAAAAGAAAAGCATTTATTTGAAATATGAATATTTTGGAACAATGCAAAAGTCTTTATTGTCCCTTTTGATCAATGTAATGCATCATTGCTAGATTTATCCAAACGAAAAACAAATATTTTGAACACTATTGTATACATTTAATTTGTGATATTTTCGACATTTTAATAATCAAAACATGTTCAGCCAGGCAGGAAATGATGAAGATAAAAGAGAGGAATAATATTCAGGTTTAAATCCTCAACAGCGCCGCAGCTCAACATGATGGAGCACGTACGCTAAACGCAAGGCCATGGATCCCACATAAGTCATTCTTAAAGAGCCACGCTACTCTTCATGACCCTCGGGGTGGACATTAAGAGTTCTCACACTTTAGGTGCTGATTAAGACTCACTATCACCACTGTGACTCGCACAAACCACAACTCAGCCACTGACTGGAGCGCATGCATAATTTATCACTGCCACACAGAGCTGATAGCATTGATCATGTGTGCGACCGTGAGGGATAAGAGCGCAGAAGCAGCAAAAACAGAGATACGGAAGACGCTGGATCAGTTCATCGAAACTAAGAGAGATATATCAAAACAACCGAGGAGAGGGCTGGCGAGGGGAAGATTGAGCAAAAACAACTCCTGTCCTGATAATAGATCTGAGTACAGACAAAACACTCCTGCAAATGTGATGAGCGCTGTAGAAAGACAGAGATGTGAGTGATATGGATTGAGTGATTGAGATGGAACAATATGAGGGACAGAGTTGTACATGGACTGAGTGTTCAGATTTAAAAAAAAAAGTGGTCAACAGGACTTAAGCGTTTCCACTTGTAGTTAGGTTCTCTCGGTTCATTTGATCCAGACCAAAAAAAGAAAATGATACATTTACGAATCCTGTACCGAGCTGTAGTGGGCAACAAGAAAAAACAGGTATGCTTGAGCATTCTGTCCTTTTTAGGTTGCATTTCGTGACATTACATCCTGCTTTTGGTTCCTTTAGTCTGCGTTTCATTCATATTTCAGTTAATCCGCACCAGTTTGTTTGGAAGAGGACCGAGACCCAACTTTTTAGCAGTCTCGGTTCGCTTTTTGGTGCGCACCAGTGTTCTGATGGCAGCGTTTACACTTATTCAAATGAACCTTACCAACAGATTTTTAAGTCCCACTGTAGTCAATCATTTTGTCCCTTAAAACTCACCTTTGATCACCAAAATGACATGTAAATGTTTTTATTGAAAAAAAATATTCATGCCTTAAAATTGTTTGAATATAACTCAACACCCTTGTCTCATTTAGTATCCACGGTTCTATGAATATGCAAATTAGCCCCGCCTCCACTCACTCACACCAGCTCAGACATCCACTCGTTGATGATCACACGTTGATGTGATTAACAAGGTAGTTTGTGGTGTCAGAAACACCAGCAATTTCAAACCGCTTTTGAGACTGCCTTTGGTTCACTGCAGTTATAAGGAGAAAATACTCAGCAATGGTGTTGACTTATGAATTTACACATGTTTTTTCTTAAACCATATTAAAAACACCACATAGACATATAAACAACATTAAAGGCTTGATTTTCACCACAGGGGAACTTTAAGAGTGTTCACACTTGGCAGGTTTGCTTCTATTAAAGTCGACATGAAAGGAAGTCTTTTCTTATTGTGATGTATATCCAAGTGAAACGGCTTCTTAAAAAAAATCAATACTGCAACTCCATAAACAAACAAGAATTGTCCATTTTGATTTCATTGTGACTTTAATGTTGGATTAAAGAGAAAGTACACCTAAAAATTTAAATTCTGTCATCATTTATTCACCATCTCATTCCAAACCTGTATGACACTTTTTTTCTCTATAATAAAAGGAAGTTATTTTGAGAAATTAGGTTGTTTTTTTCTCCAATAGAAGTCAAAAGTAGCTCAAACTGTTTGATCACCATCATTCTTCAAAAAATCTTCTTTTGTGTTCTGCAGAAGAAAGTAATTCAGGGTTGAGCGAACTATGCCTTAAAGGAGTTGCAGAATTGGCAGAAAAGTAATCGATGGCCCAAGTCTTAACATTAACCATTCAGCCATCTACAAGGTTAGGACAACAATGCTATGCAAAAAGTCTGCTGACAGAGATTGAGAAATTAAAATGCTCTAAAAGAGATGAAAATTTGAATTCACTATATCTTTGTCATTTGTTTATGTATATGATTGTGAACAACCATATACAATCAACTAAAGGATTATTAGGAACACCATACTAATACTGCGTTTGACCCCCTTTCGCTTCAGAACTGCCTTAATTCTATGTGGCATTGATTCAACAAGGTGCTGAAAGCATTCTTTAGAAATGTTGGCCCATATTGATAGGATAGCATCTTGCAGTTGATGGAGATTTGTGGGATGCACATCCAGGGCACGAAGCTCCCATTCCACCACATCCCAAAGATGCTCTATTGGGTTGAGATCTGGTGACTGTGGGGGATCATTTTAGTACAGTGAACTCATTGTCATGTTCAAGAAACCAATTGAAATGATTTGAGCTTTGTGACATGGTGCATTATCCTGCTGGAAGTAGCCATCCGAGGATGGGTACATGGTGGCCATAAAGGGATGGACATGGTCAGAAACAATGCTCAGGTATGCCGTGGCATTTAAACGATGCCCAATTGGCACTAAGGGGCCTAAAGTGTGCCAAGAAAACATCCCCCACACCATTACACCACCACCACCAGCCTGCACAGTGGTAACAAGGCATGATGGATCCATGTTCTCATTCTGTTTACGCCAAATTCTGACTCAACCATCTGAATGTCTCAACAGAAATCGAGACTCAGACCAGGCAATATTTTTCCAGTCTTCAACTGTCCAATTTTGGTGAGCTCTTGCAAATTGTATCCTCTTTTTCCTATTTGTAGTGGAGATGAGTGGTACCCGGTGGGGTCTTCTGCTGTTGTAGCCCATCCGCCTCAAGGTTGTGCGTGTTGTGGCTTCACGAATGCTTTGCTGCATACCTCAGTTGTAACGAGTGGTTATTTCAGTCAAAGTTGCTCTTCTGTCAGCTTGAATCAGTCGGCCCATTCTCCTCTGACCTCTAGCATCAACAAGGCATTTTCGCCCACAGGACTGCCACATACTGGATGTTTTTCCCTTTTCACACCATTCTTTGTAAACTCTAGAAATGGTTGTGCATGAAAATCCCAGTAACTGAGCAGATTGTAAAATACTCCGACCGGCCCCGTCTGGCACCAACAACCATGCCATGCTCAAAATTGCTTAAATCACCTTTCTTTCCCATTCTGACATTCAGTTTGGAGTTCAGGAGATTGTCTTGACCAGGACCACACCCCTAAATGCATTGAAGCAACTGCCATGTGATTGGTTGATTAGATAATTGTATTAATGAGAAATTGAACAGGTGTTTCTAGGGGTGTAACGAGATCTCGTGCCACGAGATCTCGCGAGACTAAAACATGACGAGATTTCTCGTCGAGTAAAAAGCTGTCTCGCGATCGCGATATCGCCATGACTGAGCGTGAGGGTGAGATTATCATAGAATATTCCACTGCTACACTCACATTCTCCTAAACTGTCGTTTTGCGGTTTTATTTTAAAAAATCATTATAAAATAATGTAAAAGTCTGCTCTGCTCATCCAGCTCGAGTTGCCGTTGCAATCAGTGCAGCACGAATTCACTGATCGCGTGAGGCACTTGTAGAATGCACGCTCAGCACCGCTGCTATACACAGAGTACGCGTGATCACGATAGTGAAAGTAAAACACAAGCTCGCTGATGTGGATTGCGCACAAATTAGGCCGTATACATACAATAGTCCGTCTCCCGATACCCATCTCTGGACTGTTTTATTTGCGGCTATGGTGTCAGTTTGCACTTCGAATATTGAGAGAGTACTGTAATGTCTTAAAGACAACAGACAAGAGGCTCCGTTTCTGAACTAATAATCGGAACGCAAGAACAACTGTGGAGACAAACAAACAGCCTCGGTTTCTCTCTCTACCCGGCCTTTCCCGAACTCACCGCATTAACCCTATAACTGCCGGTGCAAAATAAAACAGCAATTTCAAAACAATTATAAAGAGTCTGTGTGCTAACTTTGATTATGGTTGCACTTGCACTTATTGTTTGCACTTAATAAGACTTCTAGAGTTCAGTTAGGATGTCACACACAGCATCAATCAGAAGTTCTGAAAGCTCTTAAATGTACAGTAAGGTCTGAAGAGACTAATGTGAAATCATGCAGGAGAAAAGCCAGTCAATAAAAACCTTTTACAGTGCTTGTATATTGTTTTCTTTCAATGCATTTGATAATTCATACTCATAATGCATGTCATTTCAGGTCTACTTTATAAGATTATTAGTTAAACATTGCAAAATGCACCTGCATACTATTTTTCCAGTCATGAATTTTTTCATTGAGGATTTCTGAAAAATTGTGCAAAAATCTCGTCTCGTCTCGTTCTCGTGAACCCAATCTCGTGTCTCGTCTCGTTTCTAAAATAAGCGTCTCGTTACACCCCTAGGTGTTTCTAATAATCCTTTAGGTGAGTGTACATACAGTTGTAGTAGGACAATTCAGCAATCATAAACAACACTGTGGATGTTGTGAATTCAGCTGCTAAGCTACTAGGCTATAAGCTGTTGACTAGAAGCTCTTTTTGTGGTGAAATGTGAATTCCATCAATATGCAACATCTATTGTTTGTGTGAACAACAGATGTGCTTTAACAGAAAGGTTTATCCAGACATTTTACACCACTTAACCACCACTTTTTTTTTAAATAATTGAGTTTAAGAAAATTTTGGTTTTACTTACCTAATTACAAAGTAATCAATATCATTAGAGTTATACAATCATTCAAAAGCTTGAGCTCAGTATAAGATTTTTTTTAATGTTTATGAAAAATGTATCTTGCACTCAACCAAGGCTGCATTTTTTGATAAAAAATAAAAATAAAAATACAGCTAAAAACTTTCAACTATAACATTTTAAAATGTAATGTATTCCTGTGATGGCAAAGCTAAACGCCATTACTCTAGTCTTCAGTGTCACATGATCCTTCAGAAACCATTCTAATATGCTGATTTGCTCAAGAAACATGTCCTATTATTATCAAACGGTTGTGCTGCTTAATATAAAAACATTAAACAGCATTTCCAGCATTTTTAATGAACTTTTCTTAGAAGCTTCAAAAGGGCAGCATTTATCTTTTGTAACATTGTAAATGTTATCTACTGTAATTTTAGATCAATTTAACCTAAATATTTATTTCTATTAAAAATCCTACTGAGCCCAAACGTTTGAACAATACCTGTATTACAATTGTGAATTGGAAGTACAAAAACAGATACAGCAGTACAGAAACAGCAGTACATCTGTATGCATATCCATAGAAATAATTGTATATCATCATTACCAAATCAAGTACTGCATGGTATCCAGAATTCCAGTACATTATGTGCCATCCATCACTTCACGTCAATTATCTCTATTTAGCGAGAGCAGGAGTAATGCCCATGCCAAATGGTGCACTTTAACTCACAGCATCCACTTATTTCTCATAGATTAATGATGTGAGCTGCAAATTAAAAAGTGGAGGAAGTACATGGCCCGTGGCTTTATGGTTTTAAAATGAGTTTATACATCACACACACTTTTTTTTTTAATACTAAACTTGTAATGCCTTGCAGTTCGACATACTCATGTTGATGATTTCATTCACCCATCACCAGAGTGACACTTCAAATGCCTTCAAGAAAGAAAACTACCTTTTTGATTGTTTAACCTGAAGCTACGCATCAAATCACGTCTTAAAATGATATATGAAGTTAATCCAGACATTTTTTCTCTCCAGGAACAGCCTGAAGCTCCAAGACCTATGCGGTCTTCTCAAGATCAACAGACCGCAAATGCGTCAAATGGGAGTTTGTTTCAGCAGCAGTATTTATGTGCAGGTCGTGTCTGCCTGCTTTTGCCACATTTGTGTACAAGGCAATATACATCAGGTGGTTTGTGAACACTGTGTGGGCTGCGTGTCTGAGGCTGAGACGGGCCAAGTAATAACTAAGAGAAAACACATTTTGTCACCTTATACTAAAATGTATTTTTAGGTAGTGTGGGTTGGTAAATTCGCACTTTGTTGCAAAAATAAGACATTATAGTTGGCAAAGGGCTCTGTATTGCAGTGCCATTCTCATGTTTGAAAAAATAAGCATAATAGCAATAAAAGCTGAAAATTTTATTCATCTTTTTTTTTTTTTTTTTTTTACAAAGAACACAGTGGAAGCATTTTTAGCCACTGTTATTTTAGCATCACTGATGGAAGATATATATATTTTTTTTATTTGAATGAAAATATGTTTTTAGTTACCTTTTAATTATTTTGTTATGCGTTTTTTATTATGACATTTTTATTAGCTTTTTTATATCGTTTTTATGATGTTTTATTTTTAGTTATTGTAGTACTTTTAACTTAAAGTTAGGGTAGACAATTGAGAAGAGGCTAGCAATAGTAAGCTTTGAAAGCATGAGATCCCACCCTCCCTTCAGAGCGTCTCCAAAGCCACGCCTCCTCGAAAAACACATGAACGCACACAGCAGAGTCTGCAAATAGACGGCATTAAATTACCTCATGTCTCGAAGCACATTACAATATTAATGAACGTAAACAACTTAGAGCTCACACTTGTACCTCCTGACTGCTGCAGATTAATTTCAGCGTTTATAGTTTTGACATAGAAACACATAAATCCGAGTCCAAGGACGTGAACAGCTCCGGGTAGAACGTCACGGGTTGCCATCTCGTAATTACGGTTACGGCATGGTGTAGACGCAGCATAAGCTTGTTGTTTTGGTTCAGGAGTAACTGTAAAAGGCGGCTGCTGTTTGTTGTCAGTGCTGTGACTGAATGTGTTTAGTGTTACAAAACACACTGATGACGTGTGATGTTTGGAAATACATTTGACAGACAGGTAGGACATCATTTTGTTGCATTCGGACCAAATCTATCTATCTGTCTCACTTTATTTGGACCTTGGTAAAATACTGTACCTAAAGCTTAATTTTTGTATTGTTTTATTTATTTATTTAACTTTATTTGAACCTTGGTTAAATCTTTTGTTTTTCTTTCTTTCGTTCTTTATTTATTTATTTATCTAAATACGAGTCTTTAAAAACCATTAGGAAACAAAAACATTGTAATTGTCTTGTGTCGTCTCATTCAGATATACAGTTTAGCCTATATACACATTAGATCTTTGCCAACCAAAAATGTAATACCTCAGATTTTTCTTTTTATATATATAAATAAGACAATCTTAATGTATTTTAAATACCCACAGATGTCCTGTGACAATAATATTTATCCATATAGTCTGTATTCATATTCAATATTTTATTAAAATATATAACACATCTTGTACCATATATTACTAATGTGGCATTACGTCAGAAATCTAATGACATGAAAATCATTTTTATTGCCAGCTAGCATTAAATTTAAGTGTGCCAACTCAACAAAAGTCGACTTCACAAACAAATTGTCCAACATGCCGTTTGTTCAGTACACTGTTTGATTATCTCACTAATTAACTGAGCTGAATGCTAAATTAACATACTCTGTTAATTCAGGGTATAATTTGCATTACTGTCACTTCATAATTTAAAATGCGGCCAAAAATTGAGTATTAAAAATTCGCCCTACAGCCAGAGTTTAAAATAAACAAATAAACTACAGCTTACTGAAGTGAAAAGCTAATATTTTCTTGCCCTAACATACTGTTCGCCCCATCTCATGTAATAAAAACCCCCAAATATGTTTGTACAGTTCGTATGGCATCAGAAGTAATTGCAGTAATACAGACACATCCCACCCCCCAGCCTTGGATTCATCATTAATGAGTTCAAAGGGACTTAAAGCTTATATAGCAATGACAACAGTCAGTAGATGAGCGCTGGGCTGCTGTTTCTGCTTCATGGTTTCCTATGTCTTCTGTCCCTAATGTCTCTCTAACTGTAGCCATGACTGCAGGGTAAGAGACACAGAGGTGTCCTGTTGTTTGATATTCAGCGAGAGCAATGGGGCTGCGGTAATGGGGTGTGGAGCGGGGTTCAGGGAAGACCGTACGGTTTCAGACAGCTGAGAGAAAACAGAAGGAAGTCAAGATCCCTCATGTGTGTTTAAGACCGTAAAATGGGTCGAGACAAAGAGAAACATACTAAACAGGAGGACACAGTTGGAGAAGTAATGTTTACTGAAGATTATGTGTTGCTATAGGGCAAATATTAGAAAATTAAACATCCTATCATGCAATAACAGGGTCATAGGATGTACTTCTGTGTGCATAACAGTCACTGCAATTACAGCAAATTGCTATAATATTTATATTCATGCAATGAAAAACATCATTATTTGCTATAGAAAAACCATCATCAAAAACATCAGTAGCACTATTCAGACAGAAATAGATTTTTTTTTAAATGGCATCCGAGGTACAATATTCACCATCAGACATTTGTGATTTCACATAGTAATTTAGATGGGATTGGGATTTTTTTTTTAATAAGGTGAGAGTCTTTTGTTTGGATGTGGTTGTTATAAGGTTACATGCACTATGTGAACTGGATATGTTTGCCACAAAGTTATTTGGGATTAATTATAGAATTTTATGCATACATGATACTACTACTAAAGCAGTCATCCCAAGATTGTGCCGTCCTTGAATAAAACAATATTTTTAAAACATATACGTGAACCAAAAACTGTTGTTTTACCCAAAAATGCTGGTAAAAAGCTCTAAGTCCATTTTGAGCGTGATGGACAGATAGATGGATGGATGAATAAATGGCCAGATGGATGGCATTATCAACAAAATAATTAATAAATGTACTATATATACACTACGGTTCAAAAGTTATGGGTGAGGAAGACTTATTCTTCTTTGAAATAAATTATTTTATTCAGCAAGGACAGATTACTTTGCGATTCATCAAAGTATCCTAATTGAAATGTTTTACGGTTTCTACATAAATATTAAGCAGCACAACTGTTTTCAACATTGATAATAGAGATGCACCGATAATTTTGGCCGATACAATAACCAATAATTATTTTATTTGAAAGCCGATAACCAATAAATTGTCAGATAAATCTAAATCCAAGTTTTTATATATTTTTTGAGAGCCTGATAACAAGAACAAAAGTCTCACCATTAAAAGCCATGTCTCAAGCACACAATTATATAGTTCTCATTATAATTTTATGTAGCCTATATGACAGACTTGTGTTGCACTTTACTATATTTTCCTTTTTTGAAGCGATTCCATTTATATTCAAAGCAATTCAGAATCATCATGATGAACATCATGCATCTGCAGTGTCTAAGCTGAAGGAAATAATCTATTATTTATCAGCTTTAATATATCTGACATTTTTTATGGGGCCGATAACAATAACATTAAAAATGAACAAATATCAGCAAATACCGATATGGTGGCCATTATGTTGTGCATCCCTAATTGATATTAATAATAATAATAACATTTTTGAGCTCCATATCAGCATTTTAAAATGATTTCTGAAGACTATTCAAATAAAAAATAGAAAACTTTAAACTGTAAAAATATTTCACCATGATGTTCAAATATAACAGTTACAACATATATAATCTGAATCGAATCCTTGAAAATAAAATCAGTTCTCAGTCCTAATAGGCAAACAAGTAAAAAACGTATAAACACTGTGTTTCTGTGTCCTGAATCCAACTAATTTGTCGTTGGATGACAAACAGAGCACAGCTCAGACTCGAGTGCTTGACCCGTGTGAGCCGTCGTGCCGCAGTGTTTTCCACCTCTAGACATCAGCGTCTGCTCCTGCCTGCACAGAAACAAGTCAAAGTGGAACAATGATCCGGCTCTAACTCCGGTCTAATAATGCCCGTCTGCTTGGAAACAGAGACGAGGTTCATAAGAGAGGGACACTTCTTCGGTCTCAAGTTTCATGCGTGTTATTTCAACTTCAGCTGTCACCACTGACAGCTTAGTTCTTGTTATATTCATCCACCTGCTCTTCATCACAATCCTTTATAATGATCTCCCACCTCCATTAGAGTGTTGCCATGTGCGGCAAAGTAAAGAACACGCCGTGTGTCTACATTTCACAAGATCACAATACAGAAAGTGCAAAACACAACAAAAAAACTAACACTATAAGCTAACGTATATCTTGTTTTATAGTTAGCTGCTGCACATTATATGAGTACTGGCAAACTATATCATGTAATAAGACCCTAAATTCTTATCTGCCCTTTTTTTTTGGACTCGAGCTGGAGATACAACCTCAATTATGTAAGAAATGAAATGTGCTTTTAAAATATAGCACATTAAAGCTTAATTTCCTGAACAAAATAGTGCTTGGAACGCAGCAAAAGAATAATATTAAAAGTTTAGGTAAGGTTTTAGTCATTGGTTCAGTTGTCATAAAACACAGCCTTGTAAAAGTCAAACAAAAAAAAGGAAGGAATTGAAACCATTCATTTAAAAGAAGAAGTCCAATATTCTATCAAAAAGACAACGATAGATTAAGATGAAGTCATTTTAAATTGAGTATAGACAATTCAAAAAGTTTACAAAAACAAAAAGCTAATTTCCTATTTAAACAGGAAGTTCGGCAGGACATTTTTGAAGGTCTCCCTTATTTCCTTTTTAACAAATAGGCAGTAGGCTTTAGTACCTTCACAGCCATCAACTGTGATATGCTACTTGCTATAGACTAGGGCTGGGTATTGACACAAATTTCACAATTCGATTCGATTTCGATTCACAAGCTTGCAATTCGATTCGATTTCGATTCCGATTCGATTCGATTCAATATTGATTGTTTTGGATATCAGTTACAATAAATGGCAAATTTTCTCAAGGAAATCAAATCTCTTAACTAATTCTGTAAACTATGGGAGTCTAGTTGTAGCCTACTAAGCTTTATTAGCTTAATATGAAGGTAATAATAATTAACTGTTTTGTAGCTATACAAACAGTACTTCACAGTTCACAGTCTTTGTAATATGTTTTAGCAATACATTTCTAACATTTATAATGTGTTTAGAATTTTTTTTTAAATTGCCTTTACAGGGACTTTAAATTACACTTTTATTTATTTTTATAATAAGAAGATTATATGAAATATAAACATTTAAATGGTGGCTGTCATAAAAACTTGCCAGAATTATTCAAATATGCATTAAATATTGAAGAACATTAAGATTATAATGCATATGTAATATGGTGCATATATTTAGCAAAATGCTCCTCTCTCTACAGTTATTTTTTCTAGCTGACTAACGAGTTTATGGTCACGTGGTTTTTCTGAGGTAAATATGACGGTACATGACATTGATTACACAAGCTGTTTAACTGACGTCTTTCCACGGTTGAAACGCTGATTGAGCGAATCAATGTGACATGATACGGATTTCGATAAGTTGTACTCTATCTTTTAACAAACTCTCAGATGCTCATTCATGTTTATTTTGCGCTGTAACTGGTGTTATTAAGCCGGAAGAGAGATCAGCGCTGCTGCTTCTCTTGAGCTGAGCCAGAGCGATCTCACGACAAAGCGCCAAAACGGTATTTATGTTTTTGAATTTCAAAAGAAAATGGACATAATTTGAAAATTCACACTGTTTCATATCAATAGTAACAAATGACCAAGATTATTGCGATGTTTTGGATGCGTGCTACACATGTTCCATTCATTCAAATGAAACAGGATGACTAATCGATTCTTGAGATTTAAGAATCGATATCGGTTCGTAAAAATGAGAATCGATTAATATCGAGAAATCGATATTTATTACCCAGCCCTACTATAGACCTTATGCACCAGAGAAACGTGGGCGCCGTCATCTTTAGAATATTGTCTTTGAACTTCCGGTTTTGCGGTCACTCTGTATATCTCTATGGCATCGCTGTTGAGGAGTAATTAGCTTTTGAAGTGGATTTACTTATTGTAGAGTTAACAAAAGTTATCATGAGCATTGTAATGTTTATCATAAGCATTGTAAAGCAGATGTCTTAACAAATGTCGACCGGGATTTTTTTTAAACGAGCCGTTCATTCATCCCTATGCAAGATCGCTGTGAAATTACAGACCGGAAGTCAAAAGACAACGAGCGCAGCACTGAAAAGGGGCGGGGCTACATAAGGTCTATAATCTCTGCAGAAAGTATCAGGGGGGAGGATTTTTTTTTTTTAGTACTCTAGCATTTGATTGGACAAAAATCTGTGCAATGTAGGATGAGTCATCAGTAATTCTGGTATGTTTTTTCAGAAGAAAAAAGTTTTTTCAGAAGAAAAAGTAAATTGTATCCATACATCTGCTAAAGTCAATAGAGTGCTTCCATGCATTCGCTATAATAAATAGCTATATAAATAGAACTATGAAAAACAAATCTAGATGAAAAGAACCTTTGAAGAAAAGTTTGTGACTAAAGTTGTGCAAGACATTGTTCTTAAACCGTACATACTGTACATACATACTCTGTATTAAAAAAAAAACTTTTACAAAACAATCACATCCATTGGTGAGGACAGAACTGCAAATCTGCTTTCACAATTATCTCCATCTCACACATAGAAAATCTATACTTAGCATTCCAGCCTCCATCTGTAAGCATTTTTCATACATTTTCATCATCTTCTTTCTTCCTATAGCCATCTCGTCCTCCATTCTCCACCTGTCTGCTTCAACATCTGGCAACGAGAACATTCTGCAGCTTCAGGAAACGGCAAATCTGTTCACAGTACCCTTGAGCGTGGCCTTACCTCAAATCTCACCCACCCTAAATGGAAACACACCGGTTGTGTTTCCAGGCACAAATACAGGCAAAATAAAGCTTGCATGAGTGCTTTTCGGCGAGAAAAAGAGGTGAAACTAAATGAAAATTATATGTGACTATGGTGAAAAAGAATGGTTGTTTTCTCAGAATTCCAGGTAGGTAATGATGATGGTAAGAACATTCCACACACCATCCATCTTTCCTGTATGACAGGAAATTGTATGCTGAAATCCTGTCAGTCCTGATGCATTCTGGGAATTTATGCAGCGGTATAGCTTCATAGAATGATACCACTGACTTGTCAAAATGTCACAGACTTCGCTGAAGCTCATTCACTCATATAACTTTAGCAGACTGACATGTTATTTCCGAAGTTACCTACAACAATTTTTGAATGCCTAGACGATCAAACAGAGGCCTAATTAGTTAAAGGAATAGATCACTTAAAAATGGAAATTTACTCATTTAATCATCATACAGGTTTGAAACAACTTGAGGGTGAGTAAATTAAGTAAGTGAACTATTAATTTAACTACATAAACACCAGGCAAACTAATTGGACTGCATTCCACTGAAACGGTTAACAAAATCTTCCAACGTGCCTTGCCTCAAATGTAATGTTTTCGAGGTAATTCTACAGATGATCAACTGTCCGTTTCCCAAGCTCTAACAAGATACAGATTGGTTATACTCTTTTTGCTTGCATGGTAAACATCAATTTTGCAAGGGGATTAATCCTAGAGAGATTGCGCTGGCTCCCAAAAAGCATATTTCAAGCTCACCAGAGGAGGCTGAAGTAATTAAGTGAGTGAAGTTTCCTCAGGGAAGCTGAGAGGCTTTCATTACCCTTTCTGATTCATTGTCCCAACACAATATCAAACAGAGGAGAAGAAGAGAGGTGAAGAGAACTCCGCCTTGGTTCTGAGGCAGGCTGGCTGTGATTGAGCCGGAGTGAGTGTGTAAATCTGGGTTTGGTATCTGACCTCCGGCTGGCTCGCCGCTTTATTCCACTCTCTGGAACACTCCACAAGCTGTCAACATCCATGTCCACGTCAATCAACATCGCAGTCTTGTCCCTGTTCTCCCTTCAGTTCCCTGTGAAGAGCAGGGCTACTGCTCAGATTTAACTGCTTCACATAGCAGGAGATGTTGGGAAAAACTGGGTGGATGATGATCAATCAGTCTAAACAAAATGAGAAATCTTTTTTTTTCTTTTTCAATTGCACTATAGAAACTAAGGGTAATTGGGAACGCTGGGTCACGAAGGCCGACTAATCAACTAGTCATCCAAAAACTGACTATAGATGAATAATTTTCTCCTCTTTTTTAGATATTTTAGGTGGCAGTGCTTTAATTAGCATGCTAATTAAAATATTTAATTACTGTGCAAACTAAAATCTAAAGTGCAGGATGCTAATTAAAACACAGCTGCAAGAAGAAAAAAAAAAGAAAAAAATAAATCAACTTCACAAATCAACTAGCTGGTTGCTGGATAACTGTCTAAGGGTTTCTCAAACATTTTGATGCCAAGAAATCCTAAAATGAAACCAAGACAGCTAAATATTGAATGCTTTCACTTATACCGAGTGAAAAAAGCATGATATTCTAAGTTGGGTCATCTTGAATGATTGGCTTTTGTACATAGTACAAAGACTAAACAAATTATTAAAATATTAAACATATCTGGAAAAATCTATAATGTCACATTTTTAATTAAATTTATATTTATTTGTATAGCACTTCTCACAATAAATACCCTAGTGCAAAAAAAACCTATATCAAAATCAACCACGTGTACTAAATGAGGCAAGGGTGTAGAGTTACATTCAAGATATTTTAAGGAATTATTTATTTATTTTTTAAGTAAAATATGTTTAAATATGATTTGATGATCAAAGATGAGTTTTAAGGGATACAATTATCGATTACAGGGGGACTTTAAGTATACCAATTTAGTCTACCAAAAGTACAATTGCAGGGTATTTATATTAAGTACATAACTATGTAAATGTATTTGTAGTATACTTAGCATAAAATAAAATGTATTTCAAATACGTTTAGTACATTTATTTTTCACTAGGGTATCCTTTCAAACTAGTTTGAGCTCTAAAATATTATGAGCTTTAAAATATATTAATCCAAATTTCCCATGAACCCCTAAAAGCCCATCATGGCAGTACTCAGTTTAAAAAGCTCTATAGTAGCTGACCATCGTCATGTAATTCAGCTTTCTAATATTTTGACAATAACTCTTTTGTGTTACACAGAAGAAAAAAAAGTCATACAAGTATTTGTTTTTGTCAGAAAAGAGATGTCATACCCGTCACCTCTACTTACACATTATACGCAGCAATGAAAACGGTTTATAAATACTGGATAGAAAGCACCTGCTTTCAACCTTATATAGCATACGGAAAACTGAAAGAAAATGAAACCTGCGGAATAAACTCAGTATATGAAGGGAACAAAAAACGCTGCATTTCGTCTTCTAAATTTGGTGCTCAATGGACCATAGAATACCTCTAATAAAACTTGCAATTTAGAGCCACATCACCAAAATAATGGTGTGGCAGCTTCAGCTTGTAGAACGCTGGCAGCACTGTGAGTCCTGCAGGCGTGAGGTATGATAATGTGCCATGTGTAATATCAACGCAGCCGAGCCGTCAACAAACCGAAATTACATTTTGATTTGTGAGCTCCCTCAAACGCAACTTGTATTCCCTTTGTGTGTATTTGTACAATCATTTGAAAGGCATTTCTTACAACCACTTCACAAATCATTTCTCCAATTATGATTCTTTATGATCCATAAATGTGGAGCTTTCTGTTACAGTAATATTTTTTTTATTTTTTTTTTAGAGCCAAAATTCATTAGGCATTGATTGCTATAGATTTTCTGGTAAAATGGTGCAAAAAAAGTGCATTTTTGTTTTTAATAATAATCATATTTTATACATACAGTATAAATAAATATGCTATTATTGGACAGGCAACAGGCACTAGATGCCATTAGTACTGTCTTTTTGTTTTTAAGTGACACAAATCTCTTTTATCTCAGATCAGAGAATACAAGACCACCAGCCGACCAACAGCTCTATGCAAGTCACAGCTTATCAAAGTGAATGACTGAAATAAAAAAGCTACCATACATAATAAAGAGAAAACAAAAGTTATTAAGCATTTTTAAAAAGCTAGACCAATCAAACACACAAACACACATACACAAGCAGGGACTTTAAAGTACTACAACATTTGAACCATTACATTATTAAGTAAATAAATAAATAATATACAGTACCTTTCAAAACAGCAATATTGTGAAATATTTTTACAATAATTAAAATATTTTATATTTTAAAATGTCATTTATTTATCTGACAGCAAAGCTAAAATGTCAGTCTTCAGTGTCACATGATCCTTCAACAATCTTTCTAATATGCTTACATTATTTTTCATGAATAGAAAGTTCAAAAGAAAAAAAAAGAAGCGTGAAGTCCGCACACGGAAAATAGTTGCTCCAAATGAATTTATTAATAGCACAACGTTTAGACCATCAGGTCTTCATCAGGCACAATACCTATGTAGAGTAAAGTCAACTTTAAATAGAAACAGGTAATCACCTTAAATTGGGCCAACACACAAAAACATGTGACAAATACTACAAAAAAAATCGACAAAAAATAAACAAATAATCAAAATATAACAAGCTATAGCTGTATATAAAAACAGCTTAACTAATAATCTACAACAGATGAAGAAATCACAATCAATCACTGTTAAAAAAAAGGCTTAATATTAAAATCCTCATTCAAACCTGATGTTGACAAAGTATTTAAAGGAGTAGTTCACTTTTAAAATGAAAATTCTGTCATCATATACTCACCCTCATGTTGTTTCAAACCTGTATGAATTTCTTTCTTCTGCTGAACAGAAAGGAAGATATTTAGAAGAATGTCAGTAACCAGGCAGTTTCTGGTTCCCATTGACTTGCATAGTATATTTTTTTCCTACTATGGAAGTCAATGGGAACCAGAAACTGCCTGGTTACTGACATTCTTCTAAATATCTTCCTTTCTGTTCAGCAGAAGAAAGAAATTCATACAGGTTTGAAACAACATGAGGGTGAGTCTATGATGACAGAATTTTCATTTTAAAAGTGAACTTCTCCTTTAAGGTATAAATCCAAAAATATTCCCTCTGAAATAATTTCTTCTCATAATCTCCTCCTCTTGAGGGTTTTTTTACCTTCTCTATACTGATATATTGTAAAACACTGACGTTATGACCTACTTGTCTAAAATGAGACGCTATAGGACTACGCATATCTCCGGTCCTAATATTACTGTGATGTTCGCCAATGGTCTGGACATTTTACCAACATATTCAAGGGCAACGAATGAGATAAATCATAGAAGCACATGTAATACCACATATTGGAATATTACGGCCAGTGCGTAGATGACTAAAGGAATTGCACTTGTGTAAAGGCAAACTGGACGCAACTGCCACACCTGTAATTGCCTGGAAGAACAATTGGAATACCTTCTTTTACACGTAAAGGAAATTCAGATTTTACAAGCAAGTCACGAAGATTGTTTTTGACGTTTAAAACCCAATTTCGAACCATTTTTAAAAACACCTGATAATTTAGGATCACTTGAAATAATATACCAATGCTTAAGACTAAGGAAATCCAAACCTCAAAATATATATATTTTATTTAAAATACAAATATTGTAAAAACATTATAAATGTATTTTAATTTAATCAACTGTCACTTGACTACAATTTAATGGTTCCTTGCTCAATAAAACTATTCAAAATCTTAAAATTCTGTAAATATTTGGAACACCATTATGCAACGTTCACACCGGACGCGAATAGCGCGTCAGGCGCGAGTGATTTCAATGTTAAGTCAATGCAAAGACGCGTTACGCGCGTAAAAAAATTCCTGCGGCGCGAATGAGGCGTAGTGCGCGGCGCGGTAGACGCGAATACGCCTCATTCGCGCGTCAAGTTCGCGCGAATTGAGCGTCTGGCGTGTTACGCGCGTGACGCGCGTATGGTGCATTTTGTGCATTCATGCGTTTGACGCGAATTCGCGTCTGCCGCCCGAGTTGAAAAATCTGAACTTCTGCGTCAATTCGCGCCGCGTTAACCAATCAGGAGCCTAGCTGCTTGCTGCTGTCACGTGGTTAAGTATTGGATGCTTCAATACATTATTTTGTAATATGACAGTGGTTCTAATGTAGTTCTAATGCACAACAAAGCAAATATTTTATCACATAAAACTTGATTTCAATATAGGCCTATTAGACATTCATTTTATATTGAATGCTATTTATTCCATATCTAGATTATATGAAATATTATTATAATGTAAAGACAACCAACATATAAGTTCGTGTCTGGACCATAGGGTCTGGACTAGGGGTGTCAAAATTAATCGTTTCTTCGATGCACCGCGATGCAGACGAGGACGATTCGGTTTCGGTTCAGTAATAGACCATAACCGGTTATAATGTACTGACGCTTTTCTGACGCCATTTAACGCGCATGTGCTTTGTCGCGGTAGCAAACACTGCTGGCAGAGGGAGACGAGACGCGAGTGCGAGTAATTAAACATTCCTACATATGAGAATGCAAGTTACATGCGCTTCTTGAGGCACACACGCAAGGTCTCGCTCTCTCCGTGCACGCGCTACACAGTTTGAACATACATTCACAGCCTTTCGAAAACCGGGACGTTCAGTGTCCCGGGAATCGGGACAAACCGGGACAGATGGCAACCCTTCCGCACCCGATGGTCAAATTACACTTATTCTGTGTTATTTCGCGTGATTATGGATGATCGTCTTCAACAGCGGACTCGGTGACGGTTGATGTGCGCATCTCCAGGGTAACATACACTGATGAATGAGCGCTGCTTTTAATGAACATTTCTTTAAAACAAAATTATTTTGAAAGAATTTAATTTTCTTAATGGCATAAACAGGCTTTAGTCCCATGAAACTTAAACTGGAATGTCTCTGTTGTTGTCGCTGGGACTTCCTGAACAGGCGAACACTCACGCGAACACTTTCTAATTTACTTCAAAAGTGATGTATGCGTCGCGCGAGCACGCATACATCACTTTTGAAGTAAATTAGAAAGTAAAATAGAAAATTAAGGATGCGGTGCATCGCAATGCATCGCGATAATCGAATTGAACCGAATCGATGACATGAAAATCGTAATCGAACCGAACCGTGAGACCAGTATAGGTTCACACCTCTAGTCTGGACAGTGATGTGTGAGAGAGAGAGAAAAAAATCACAGGACAGATTAATCACTTTTGCATGCTGGCTCCATTTATCATCAAAACAAATATAAATGACAGATTAGGTGGATGAGGGCGAGGGTGATCCTCGCTCCGATGCGGGACAACAGGTCATCAAGCTGGGCGCGGGACAGGCGGAAGTACCGCTGACAGCGGCCGTCATCCAGGCGCAGCTCCTGGAGCGAGCAAATGGTTAAACTCGCCACACTGGGTTCGCCTGGTGGACACAAATACGGCGACGATTAACCCTACACCACCGTTCTGCTCTCGTATTCAGAATATATGCTGTATTTAGAGCAAATACAGAGCGGTGACTCTCGATGAATGCTCGATCAACATAATAAAGATGGCCGCCAAAGGGTTTCGAATCTGACGCGCGTGACGCGCGTAAATTTCGCTTTAACTTTTGTTTTTTACGCGCGTCAATTTCGCTCTTGACGCGTGAATGGATTCAAAGTGGTCAAGCGTATAACTAGACGCGATAGGCGCGAATTTGACGCGCTATTCGCGTCCGGTGTGAACGTAGCATTAGGAATGCACAATATTGTTACTATATTGGTTAGCATATTGGTTACATTTATTTATTCTTTTTTTTTTACTATCACATTTTAATGTTTAATGTAACAAGAAATTAAATAATGGATCATCCATATTTTTTTTCTAAGTTTACCAGAGTGTAAACAACAACACACACACACCCGAACAGCCATTATATGAACAACAAATACCAAATATATGGCATTATGGAACGCTAGTCAGTTTCTAGTGAACACAAAGCGTGAGTGAGAAGGCTTTCGGAACGAGGGAAGACTCGGCAGATGGCGTGTATGCAGTGGGTCGGCGGAGAGACATATGGTGTGATGCCACTGATGAAGAGCCTAGAGAAGAGAAGTGTGAAAGCATCGATGCTTTGATGCCCTCAGAGAGCCAAAGCTACCAGTTTCACCACAACTGGACACAACTGATGCGGATTAAAAAGTTGAATTAATAAATTATTGATAATCATTTAATAATTTGTAATAATGAATTTAATAATATTATCTAAAATTATGAGGAACATTATATAGCATGTGATGATAGAAAACAGGGCATTGGTGCAACATCCTTGAGCCTCCATATCTTAAAAACGGCTACCTTCTTAATTATTCCCCACTAAGATCAAAAGCAGTGGCTGTGATTGATAACAGCCTCAATCCAGATGATGTAAAAAGCTGTTAAGAAAATATAATCAGCTGCGAGTAAAGCGATGAGACTCTTGATCTCACCTCTGCGAAGTGAATAGCTTGGCAGTAACTTGTGTCATCACCTTCATCAAATTTTTCAATAGAGCTTCAATCAGAATCAAAGTTGTCTTAACTAGTCAAGTCTAACTATATTTGTAAAACAGCTCCGCATATATATATATATATATATATATATATATATATATATATATATATATATATATATATATATATATATATACAGGTGCTGGTCAACGAATTAGAATTATTTGAAATAGTGCAATCATGAAATTCTTTGAATGCATTTTTTGTGCAGAAAGCAAATCAGGTGTTCACCGCACCTGTCCTACTCGTTAGACTAATCACAGAACTCGTTATCTGGAAAAAAATTTGCTCAGCTGAGCTTTCCAAAAGGCCCATTTAGGCCATTTAACTGTGACACTGTTGTTTTATTGAATTAGAATAATGGTGAAAGCGTTTCATTGAATTAGAATAAATGCTCAAATTTTTGTTTTCTGTGAAGAGTGTTCACTGTGCAGTATAAAGTCAGGGTTGAGTAGAATTTCTAAGTTGTAAAATCAATCATGGGTAAGCAGCGCGACCTCTCAACCGGAATAGTGGCTCAAATTCAAGCCCTTCGCCAACAAGGCTTGACCCAAACTAAAATTGCTGAGCAGCTCGGCATCAGCCAGTCTTCCGTCTGCAAAGCTCTCAAGAAAAACTGCAGCAAGCGCACCAACTGTTCCGGCGTCCGAAAAACTTCTGCTCGCGACAACAAGCAGCTGAGAAAGATCGCAGTCAGCAACCGGTTCAAGTCCACTTCCGAGCTCACCGACTTGTGGAACAAGCAGACCGGCGCTGACGTCTCCAGATCAACCACTTACCGTCGTCTGCGCGAACTCGGCTTCAAATCTCGCGTTCCAGCAGTAAAACCGATGCTGAACAAGAAACAAATGGTGAAACGGCTGAAGTGGGCCAAAGAACACGGCGAGTGGACTGCTGAAGACTGGCAGAAAGTGGTCTTCAGTGACGAATCACGCTTCTGCATCTCCTTCGGTGACCAAGGTCCTCGTGTCTGGCGTCGTGGTGGCGAAACCTACAACCACGAGTGCGTGAAAAGATCCGTCAAGTTTCCCCAGAGCGTTATGGTCTGGGGATGCATGTCCGCTCGAGGTGTAGGGAAACTCTGCTTCCTCAAGAAGACTGTCAATGCTGCCGTATATCAAGATGTTCTGGAAACGTTCCTGATTCCGACTGTTGAGGAACAGTTCGGCGAAGAAGACTTCATATTTCAACAGGATCTTGCACCGGCTCATGCGGCAAAGTCGACCAAAGATTGGTTCACTAAAAAACAGCTTGAAGTTTTGGCATGGCCGGCCAACTCGCCTGACCTCAATGTCATTGAAAACCTTTGGGCCATCGTCAAGCGGAAAATTCGCGACAGAAAGCCTACTACGCTGGACCAACTGAAGCAGAACATCGCCACTGCCTGGGAAGCTGTGAGTGCGGAAACTTGCGACAAGCTGGCCAAATCGATGCCGCGGAGACTTCAGGCAGTCATACAAGCCAAAGGGGCAGCCACAAAATACTGAGAAAGTGATGATTGTAATTATAATAAAAATTATTGCAATTCAATGAAACGCTTTCACCATTATTCTAATTCAATAAAACAACAGTGTCACAGTTAAATGGCCTAAATGGGCCTTTTGGAAAGCTCAGCTGAGCAATTTTTTTTCCAGATAACGAGTTCTGTGATTAGTCTAACGAGTAGGACAGGTGCGGTGAACACCTGATTTGCTTTCTGCACAAAAAATGCATTCAAAGAATTTCATGATTGCACTATTTCAAATAATTCTAATTCGTTGACCAGCACCTGTATATATATATATATATATATATATACTTCAGCCTCTCTTCTCAGGGTTGTTGAATGTCAGAGTAATTCAGCATACCGTTGTAGGTTGACATATGAAAGTCGCTGCCTCTCTAATAAGGACACATGAGATTTGACTGCCATGCATAAACCATTGCGGTTTATTTTGAATATTCATACCTCTCTGAAGGGTATTAACACACCCCTCTCCTGTTAATTGTCAGTCATTTAAAACAGGTTCTCATTTCTGAATAAATAAGCGAGGAAAGACAACTGAAGAAAGTTAGTGCGAGAAAAGAAACAGAGGGATATGTCGGACTGAATTTGGTGAACAAACGTTCGTCTAGACAAAGAAACGGTTAAATATTTCTCCATCTATGCTTCTCGCTGCACGGTCCTGGTGGGTCTGAATAATGCAGACAGTGAGAAAACCATTCTGGAACATTCTAGTGGACAAATCCATCAATATTTACCCAGCAGATGCATCTGTCAACAGGACCTGCGGTGGAAACAAAGCAGGCCAACATGATTCAGCGTTCTCATTGGCTGGGAAATATCTGTTTGCGAGTACCAGGATGGAAAGGCGGCGAAAGTAATGATTAACATTTATTTTCCTTTCATGTCAGAAGACGGTGTTCTGGGAATGGGGGTTATACTGGAACCCGCGTTGTATTTATTTATGAACAATAAAGAGCCCCTCTCTGAGGTGAATACACATTTGATTACAGGTGTTGAAATCTTCTAGTTTTCTAGCCAAAAATGAGGAACCTCTCCAATTCCCCAACCCTTCAATCTTGGGCGGATCTCTTCCTCTTAAATAGGACAAGAGCACGGTGGAGATAGTGCGAGAGAGTCATTCTACGGTTGAGCTATGCAACCGTTCTCGCTTTGATTTATTGTTCCGTCTCTTTAAAAGTTCCCACCTTATCATCCAATCAGAAGCCAGCGGCAGCATATTTTAGCTATGCTGTGTGACCCCACTTTCAGTCTCTCTATCTACCTCTCCTCTATCTTTCTTGCCCTCTTTCACACTCACTTTATCTTTCGTTCTTCTCTCTCATTGTTCCTTTGCGTGTGTGCGTGTGTGTGTGTGTGTGTGTTGGCAGCAAGCAGAGCTGCATAATCGAGTGGCGGTTGGTGACTGATGAAGGCAGCATCAGACTTGCCCCTTTGACAGTCAGATTACTTAACGGCACAGGGGTTGTTTAAAATGAGCAGCCCCCCGGCCATCAGTGCCAAACACAGGCCCAACTTTAGGACCAGGTGTGGGATCATTAGTGTCACAGCCTGCAGTCAGTCAACAAGTAAAGCAGAGCGTCAACAGAGAAACTCACCACCTCCTTTTACATTCACCCAGTCACTTGTCTTTTCATCCTTTTTCCCCTTCAACATGCTGGATGAAAAATTGTTTCTCCACTCTTCCACAGAAAAACAGAGCTACGAGCTAGTACAATGAATCTTAAAGGCATAGATTACTTAAAATTTGACGGTGCAATCTTTATTTCCACACTCTTGTGTCTTTTGTAACCTGTATGACTTTCTATCTTCTGTGGAACACAAAAGGAGATGTTCAGAAGAGTGTCTGGGCTGATCTTTTCCTTACAATGGAAGTGAATTGTTTGTTTCTCAGACAAAGCTATCAAATTCGGAAGACTTTGAATACAGTGAATGGGTCACGCAGCTTTAATGATAACTTTAATAAGCTTTGGTCTTGAAAGCCTTTGGTCCCCATTGTATGGAAGAAAGCAGGGTTACCATTCTGCTGAACATCTACTGTATTGAACGGATGAAAGAAAGTCATCCATTTTTAAACAACATGAAGCTGAGAAAATGAGCAAATGAGTGAACTGAATAATTTTTTTTGGGTGAACTATAATTTAAGACAGGGCTGATATGGTCACATAGACATTGGTGCTGTTATTAACTAAAACTTAATTAAAAAAAAAAAAAAAAAAAATATATTAATATATAATATATATATATATATTATATATATATATATATAAATATATATATATATATATATATATATATATATATATATATATATATATATATATAATGAACAGATTTTTTTTGTTTAATTTAAATAAATTACTAAAACTAAAATAAAATAAAGTTAATTATAAATATTAAGAAAAAACTAATAAAAAATGACAAAAGCACATAACAAAAGTACTAAAACTTGAAATAAAAGTATGAATATAATCTCAAAATATGAATAAATATATGACAGCATATAAATACTACGGCACAATACATATTGCATTGATACTTAAAATTAATTTAGAATAATCAAATGTTTAAAACTATTATTTAAAATTTTAATGAATACAATTAATTCTTAATAAACTCACTAATAAAAGTCAAAAAGGACAACAATGATAATAAAGTTGACGGCGAACAAGCCAAAACAGGAAGTGCATAAAGATGCAGCATCTTTTCAACACTTTGGCATATTGCAAGAAACTCAAAAACAAAAAACCCTTTAAAAGCATCTTTACTGTGGTTGAGGAGCACTAAACCGCAGAGCTCAAATTGAGCTGTCAGCTGAATTGCCGCATGGGTAAGTGGGCCCAACTGTGAGGTGGCATCTCTGCACTGGGGAGAACAGCTCACTGCACTATTGAAGTCACAGAAATCCTTCACGTCTCGCTTGGTCGCTTCGTACATGTCACCTGGGCCCGGGCCCTGCTCTATCCCACAGGAACCAGGCTGAAACACTCAATGTGCAGGGGTTGGAAATGCCATCGAAGCATGTTCCAAATGGAGTCGGAAAAAAAGATGTCATTGTCTCACTCGCAACGTTTGATATGAGACGGCACCTAGGCTGCGGATTCAAACTCTTATGAACAGCAAACCCCATTTGAATGGAAATATTTATTGACCGACATTAAAGGCCGAAGAGCTGGACATGGAACGCTAAAGCCTGTTGTGTACAGTGAGATAAGCTGGAGATTACAGCTGTGAGCCTCTGGAAAGCATCCAGCGTCTTCTCACACATGAAACTAAATGTGGTTTAGAAGACTGGCGCTAACAGATAGAAGTTCACCTCTTGGATTTAGCTCGGACTGCAACGGTACATCACAGACATTGGGCCCTTTCATACACCCGGCAATGCAGCGCCAGGTGCGACACAACTTTTTTTTTTTTTTTCTAGTTTCAGCCCGACACAGTTATCATTTTCACGTCCTGCACCATGTTGTTTAAATAGCAAATGCATTTGCGCCCATTTGTGCGCCCATGGGCGTGCTGGTCTGAAAACGAGGTGTGTTCAGGCGCATTGTTGGCGTGTTGCTATTTTGAGGCAACTAAAACAGAAACCTGGTCTAAAGTCAATGGCGCCTATAGGCTGGGCCACAACGAGTGTACACTTTGACCCATAGATGTACGCGCTTTAATCTCGAGCATATCCGTTTCCTTTTAAAGGGAATGAGAGATGAGACTCTGATTGGTGTATTGAACATTACGCCCAAATCGGTGTGTAATCATTACTCATGGAGAGAATAGAAACAACCCTTTTAGACCACGGCGACCATTTTTAGCAATTTCTAGCAAAAGTGGATTTAAACTAGCAAAAGTGCGCCGTGTGCTTTAGAGTTGACCACGCGCTTTAGATTGTTAAAATAGGGCCCTTTGAGGTCATCACCTGATATGCCACATACAAAATGTGCTTGCCTCTAGAAACAGAAGCTCACAATAATTAATTTATATTATTATTATATTATATTATTATATTAATTATAATAACTCACAATCCAGCATGCATGGATAACACATCGTGGGAGCAACAAACCATGTAAAACAAAAGAGAAGCAGAATAAATAAAAGATATTCCGTTTTGTTGACCCTTGAAGGCATGTCCACCAGAATAAAAGCATAAACATCAATGAAATTTGTGTTCTGCGTTCTCATTGGTTAATTCTAGCCCTTATGCCCCAGCTCACTGCGTGGGAGGCCAGATCTTGGATACAAGCACCGATCGAGTTAACAAATAAGCATTACCTCATTAGCATGATATCAATGAAGTGTTACTCATGCAATCACATTGTTGACACTGAATCTATTAGAGGGACAACAGCACTACATCTAGACACTTACTAGCGAGCTGTTTGCAATCAGGACACTTACTGAGTCTCTTGGCGGCCTCCAGGGCTTCAGAGGCAGTGTCAGCCACATAGAACCGCTGTACGGTCACGCCACTGTCCTGCATCAGCTTCTTGCTCTGGTACTCCTGCAGGTTCAGCCATCTTCTGGGGCTCACCGTCGCTAGCTAAAAACACACACAGAGTATGGTTTCATTAACAGGGCCGCCTTCAATAAAATATATGATATGATTTTTTACGTGAATTCGATGTGTCGACCAACAGAATGCCGCTTGGTTTGAATGTGACTTTTTTGTGAGCGGCGCTTCATGCATCTCTACACTACTGATAGAGGACTATGGACCTATTTTCTAGGCATGCTAATGCGACCACGCCTTTCGAATATTTAAATACAATATATGATATGATCAAAGGAACTTGAAGGAAAGCGTCCGTTCGGTCACATGTAGTAACGATACATGACAATTTAGTAATCAAAGGTCAACAGAGATTTTTTTTAATATATTTCATTATTGTGAATATTCTATTTAATAACACTTTAATTATTTTTATTACGTAAAAAAACTTTACTAATTTTAAAAACTGAAAAGTTTTTGCCTATGGACTGAACACGTAATACGCATGTGCATGACGTCAATGTTTTCACAAATTTGTGTTTTCGTAGTTTAGGAGGCGATTACGGTATCGTTTTCAAAAACGTGCACTTTGAAAACCATTTTCAAAAGTTTGCATTTTCAGGCTCCCAAAACGTCATTGTCGTGTAAATGAACGGCAAAAACGCCTAAAAAGTTTGGGTAACGCTTCCTTTTACAGTCCAGTTACCCATGTAAATACTATGTACTTATTTTAGTAACTACAATTGCTGGGTAATAACTAGTACTAACACTGAACCTACCCCTAAACCTACCCCTGTTCCATGTACTTACCTAATATTAGCCAGTACTTTCTAGGTAAGTACACTGTAAGTACACTGTAAGTACTGTACTGTAAAAGGAAGCGTTACCAAAGTTTGCAGTATTTAGTTGAAAATTATATAATGTAAATGGCCCCTAAAAGTGCAGTCACAATTATCATTGCTCAGCAAAATACATGGACACGCAGGATATAGCGTCATTCTGTTCTGCCATTACCATGACTACACATCAAACAGGTTTATTGAATACATTTTTTTCAGGCACATCTTTGAAGTAATTTCACAACAGACATCCACTGTAATAAAGCGGCTTCAAGTCTCGTCTCTTCATTCATGTCTTGGCTTCCATTCAGGCTAAGATTTCTAATCATTGCAGCTCAGCACTAGGTTAATATTCACACATATTCATGATCACGTCCTTTGATGAGTATTCAATGTGTAGTTAACAACCCATAAGACACTCATTAAATAGACAATTTCCCATTATTCACCACTGTAGAATGAGTAAAACAGGTTATCAGAGCAGCACAGTGTTAAATCCAGTCAAGTACCTTATTAAGTCATGATTTGGAACAACTCTCTATGGCTTCTACTAATTGAGCGTCTACGTGTCTCCATGGAGAATAATGAAGGTGGCCACCAAAGTTGGCAGGCTGTGGAAGAACACCGGGGAAGCGTGCACTCACAAGTGCATACTTATTCAAACATAATGAGACATCATCACTAACAGGTTAAGTAACAACACAAGGAAAATGTAATGTAGAGCATTTATTCAGCAAAATGTGGACTTCTGCTCTAGAGTTATTTTTTTAGTTGACAGCTATGGGCATAGGTAAATGTTGCATTACTGTACGTGCAATTGTTTACAAGCTGTTTTGTAAGCTTTGTAAAAGTTTGTAAGACTCCAACCACTCACTAACTTAATCACTTTCTCTCTGATAAGAGTCAGATGATGCACTACTCTCATTCTCGGCAGTGTTCTTCTCAACGCCTGCATTTCATCATTTCACTAAAAAACATCACAGTACTCTTTGACTGCTGCATGGGCTACACTGAACTAAATTAACTATGATTCATCATATCATTGCATGGTGCTCACAGCACATTTCTCATTAAAGAAAACGAATCGCAAAAGCATTCGGTTGGTAAGTCAAATTTTGAATATTGCGATGACAATTTCCAGACGCTGTATGGATAGTACAATAAATGTTCATGAGCATAGCCCCTTCAATGTATATTTGTACCTCTGTATGGGGGTGGATGGCCACATTTAAAACTGGAAATAGCTCCCTGTTGTACAAGCTAGGTGTTGTTAACATATAGCTATTCACACACAAAGAGTTCAGAAGAAGGACATTGGGTACTAAAGCTGCCTCACACATGAATCTAAGCATACATTACATTTCGCTTTAGTGCTCCTGATCTGGTGTGTGTGATGTCACTAATATGGGGACTTTGTAATAGTGACAAAACACAAAGTTGTAGATCTCCTGAAAAGTTTCTGATTTCCCACACAGTTAAAGGTTTTTATAGACTTCACAGACAAGGGTTTATTTTCTGACTGTCTAGGCCACAATGGGTTTTTACGATTCACTGCTTTTTATTAATACATATGGGAAATAAGTGCTGTTTTCTCAACAGATTATTCTTCATTGCACCAGCAATAAATATATAACGTGTGCTTTACATAAACAAACAAAAATATTAATAAAGAGACATGAGAGAGAAAATTGTGAAAGGGTGGGTTCTTTCAGAAAAAGAAAACATGGCAACCGATGCCTTCCATTAGTTTTGTTTTATGTTAAGCTAATAGGCTAAGCTGTTAATGTGTTAACTGAAAATACAAAGAATGGGAAATGTTTAGTTTGACATTTTTAACTTTGGTTATACAGTATAATGTGATACATAATCGAAGTCAGTCACGATAAAGCAACTCTAGTAGCCCTTTACCATAAAGTTAAATTCGATAACATTAACTGTTCATCATAAAGCAAACATATCTCTCCACAAGACTGGGACTAAATCATTTGAGTCTTATGGATTTGTTATACGACACCTTAATGATCTTTTGGATCTTCTAAGTTGTGGTTAACTAGACTTTAATAGAGTTGAAAACATCTCATTTAAAAAATAATTATATACATATTTATCATTTTATAATTATAGAAATATTTATAATTTAATATTATATTAATATTTATTGTGTTTTAAAGATTAACCAAAGACTTAAGTGTTTTTGAAACTACATAAAATACTAAAATATTGGTATTAAATATTGGCCTTTGAATGTAGCAATTTTTGCATATTTCTGAAATACTAAGCTTGTATTTCTGTCAATTAAACATTTTTGACAATAAAAATGTGTTTGCAATTCACTAAAATGACTTTTAAATTTAAATCATTTAAAGACTTTTCTGTTTCATTGTTTTTACAATCTATTTTTTTTTAGATATATTTCTGTAAAATTACTGGTTAAGACTCTAATTGTACACATATTTGATTTTATTTATTTGTTAATTTTCTATAAATTATTTCAGTTATTGTACTTTGTTTCACTTTATATTGATGGTTCCTTTAACACATTCTGTTGACTAACACTGCACCTATAGATGTCTACTAACATGTCTACTCAGACTATTAGTAGACTGGTTAGGGTTAGAATGAGTTGACATTTAGTTGCAGAATTACTTATCATCGGTAGAACGTCTGTTGGAGGACCATCATAATAAAGAGTTAGCAGATATTAAGTAGTAGACAGTCTAATATGAGTCCTCCATTTATGTCATCTCCTTTAAATGCTGGAGCTCTTTAAGGTCAAGTGGACTCTGATTGACTGTTAATGTTTTCATTATTTATCAGATGGAATGAGTTTCTATCAGTACAGCACAGAAAAAAGCACCCATAAAAAGCTGTCTCCCAAACTATCCTCGGATTCACAACCCTGTGTCAGTCAAAGATGAGGAAAACAAACTCTGGCATCAGATTCCAGGTGTCAGGTGTTTGAACATCTAAATCTGGTTTCTAATGAGAAAATTATAAGTTTAAAAATATCCACTTGAAGGTCTGGATCTGAGGCCATGATATTTGCCTGCCAGTAACATTTGTTGTGTTTCTGTCTGTCAGTGTCAGGTGTTATTGGCGTTCCCGGTTCTGGCCGTGCTTGATTAACCGGACTGTGGAAGTGCTAAAAGAGCTCCATGGCAACCTCTTTGCAAATGTTAGCGGTAATTGTTTTCTTTCCCCCCTTCTTGCTATATTTAGCCGGAGCCCATTTTTGTAGCTTTACAGGTTATTAGTTCACTCAAGGGCAAAGGGAGGTTGAGGTGCATCGGGACCGAGAGGTGGGCTTCAGGGGCGCGAGCGCTGAGCTCCGGGAAGAGGACGGCAGGTGTCTGATCTCCCCTGAGACTCTGCCTCAACAGTAATTATCTTCATCAGAACACCGCCAGTTAAATACCAACACACACACACACACACAAACACAAACACGCACACACACGCACAGCTTTCTACACCAAACACACATGCAGTTGAAGGCTCCAAAATACAATAACACATGCTTAAAAAAACATGTTTAAAAAGCACAAATACACACACACTGCACACACACTATATACAGTCGTGCCCAGAATTAATCATACCCCTGGTAAATATGATAAAAAATGGCTATAAAAAATAAATCTGCATCGTTTATCCTTTTGATCTTTCATTAAAAAAATTGGCAAAATCCTAACCTTTCATTGAAGTAAAAGATTTGAAAGTGGGGGGGAAAATCACATTATAAAATAAATGTTTTTCTCCAAAACACGTTGGCCACAATTATTCATACCCTTTTATTAAATAACTTTTTGCAATCTCCTTTTGCCAAGATACCAGCTGAGGTCTTCTCATGTAATGCTTGATGAGTTTGGAGAACAACTGACCTGAGATCAGAGACTATTCCTCCATACAGAATCCCTCCAGATCCTGCAGATTCCCAGATCCATGTTGGTGCTTCTTCTCTCAGTTCACCCCACTCGTTTTCTATATAATTCAGCTCAGGGAACTGGGAGGGTCATGGCAGAAGCTTCATTTTGTGCTCCCTAACACATTTTTGTGTTGATTTTGATGTTTGTTTTGGATCGTTGTCCTGATGGAAGATCCAACCACGGCCCATTATAAGATTTCTAGCAGAAGGCGTCAGGTTTTGATTTTTTATCTGTTGATATTTGATAGAATCCACAATGCCATGTATCTGAACAAGAAGTCCAGGACCTCCAGCAGAAAAAACAGGCCCACAACATTAAAGATCCAACCGTATATTAAATTGTACACATGGGATACTTTTTATCCGTGTGTGCACCAAACCCATCTAGTTGTTTTTCTGCCAAAAAGCTCTTTTTTTTAGTTTCATCTGACCACAGAAGCCTGTGCCGTTTGAAGATCCAGTCGTGTCTGACCACTGAATATGCTGGAGTTTGTATTTGGATGAGCGAGGAGCATTTTTCTTAAAACCCTCCCTAAACAACATGTGGTGATGTAGGGGTTGTTTGATTTTTTTTAATAGGCTTTCTGACCCCAAGACACAGATGGAGAATTGCAAGTCTGCAATTCTCCATCTGTGATCCTAGAAGAGTCTTTGGCCACTCAAACTTTCATCCTCACCGTCCATTAAGAAAATATAGACACACATCCTCTTCCTGGCAGAATCGTAACATCTTTAGTTGATTATAACTTCTTAATTATTGCCCTGATGGTCAAAATGTGATTGTTCAATTCTTTAGCCATTTTCTTACATCCACTTTCTATTTTGTGATGCTCAACAATCTTTAGATGCACATCAGAACCATGTTCTGTGGTTTTATTCATTGTAATGGATGATTAAGGGAATTTGGCCTTTGTGCTTCCTCATATTTAAACTCCTGTGAAACAAGAAGTCATAGCTGGACAATTTCATGTTCCTAGTCACCCTAGTGTGCTAAAAAAGGTAAATATTAATGGGAATATACTTCATAGATATTTTATTCATAAAAAAGTTTAGGGTATGAATAATTGTGGCCAACGTGTTTTGGAGAAAATATTTATTTTATAATGTGATTTGCCCCCAACTTTCAATTCTTTTACTTCAATGAAAGGTTAGAATTTTACCAATTTTTTGAATGAAAGATCAAAAGGATAAACGATGCAGATTTATTTTTTGCAGCCATTTTTGATCATATTTACCAGGGGTATGATTAATTCTGGGCACGACTGTGTATGTGTATGTGTATGTGTATATATATATATATATATATATACACACACACACACATATGAAACAGTATGAGAATATAGAATAGAACCGAATAGATGCACTCATATAGAAAAACAATACATAAATAGTCTGGCATGTCATTACTATTATTTACCAAAGAATCATTTATTTTCTTGTGGTGGAATTGGGATTTCATAATACGCTTAAAGGGATACTCCACTTTTTTTGGAAATAGGCTCATTTTACAACTCCCAGGAGTTAAACAGTTGAGTTTTACCGTTTTTGAATCCATTCAGCCGATTTTCTGATATTTAGAAGAATATCAGTAAGCAGACAGTTTCTGGTCTCATGACTCCCATAGTAGGAAAAAAATATACCATGGGAGTCAATGAGACCAGAAACTGTCTGGTTACTGATATTCTTCTAAATATCAGAAAATCGGCTGAATGGATTCAAAAACGGTAAAACTCAACTGTTTAACTCTGGGGGAGTTGTAAAATGAGCCTATTTCCAAAAAAAGTGGAGTATCCCTTTAAGTATAATGTGGCTGACTTATGTGACATGCAAAATATTGTCGCACTAAGCTAAATCTCCTTCAACATATCAATTGATAGCAAAATCGAAATAAAGTTGACCCTCATGAAGTCACAGGAAAGCAACAAAACTTCTCTACCATAAAAGCCAACACAAAACCCTAATTTTTTTTACTATCTCCATGAATAATAAAGACAATATTTTCAAATTGAGAGAATAACACAAATTGTCAAGCGCTTTTTGGTTAGAGTTTCGCTTTTGGCAAGCAGGAAGCAACATCCATGACATTCTGCATTGATAGTTTAGTGTCAATCTGTATGAAATCTTTCAACACCTCAAAGCAGTCCTACAATTTTAGCATCTCATCACGCATAAATTATTATAATAATAATAATAAAACTTCGTCACATTTATTTAGTGCTTTTTTATGTAAGTCCTCTAGAAGTCCTCTCCTCAACCACCACCAATGTGCAGCATCCACCTGGATGATCCGACGGCAGCCATATTGCGCCAGAACGCCCACCACACACTAGCATGCTATATATATATATATATATATATATATATATATATATATATATATATATATATATATATATATATATATATATATATATATATATATATATTATATAGGGATGATTAGGAGGCCAAGATGATGGACAGACGTCAATGTGCAAATTTGGCCAGGATACCAGGGTTAAACCCCTACTCTTTTTCAAAGGACATCCTGGGATTTTTAATGACCACAGAGAATTAGGACCTGGAGTTAGCCACCAGGGTGACAGCTGATGAAATTCAACATAATCCTACAATGAACTTATTCACTTTACTGACCTAAACAGAAACATTTGCTTTTCTTCTTCAGATGGTATCCCTTATTAGGATTGAAAGGCATAGCTTCTCTGGATCCTCTGGGAGACCAGATGTCTCTTAAGGACATGGTGGCCCACAGCAGATCTTGACTTATCGGTTGTCCTCACACCAAAGGTGAGAGGACGAAGGAAAGCTGTGGCAGCAGTTGCATCAAGTTCCACAGGATAGCAGATGCTCCGTAAGGACCCCACACCAACCTTAGAATGTCGGGCACAAAGTTAAGGTTGCCTTCCTTAAAGGATAATTCGGTTTTAAGCACTTTTAGTCTATTTTCTAGTTTGTTTTGGATGAACTAGAGTTGTGGACACAGAAATTTTGACGATGGATCATGTATCGACTTTTTGACTCTTTTAGAATCGCCTCTGAGCGCTTCAGAGTGGCTCTCTATGGGCATGCACAAACATGTCCTTAAAGGGATAGTTCACCCAAAAATGAAAATTCTTTTATCATTTACTCACCTTCAATTTGTTCCAAACCTCTGTGTTTATTTGTTCTGCTGAACACAAAGGAAGATATTTGGAAGAAAACAGATCTCAATCCCCATTGACTTCCATAGTAGGAAAAAATACATACTATGGTAGTCAATGGGGATTGAGATCTGTTTTCTTCCAAATATCTTCCTTTGTGTTCAGCAGAACAAATAAACACAGAGTTTGAACAAATTGAGGGTGAGTAAATGATGAAAGAATTTTCATTTTTGGGTGAACTATCCTTTTAATTCAAACCTTAACGTTCGTTTTCAAAACTGTGCAACTCACCGAGAGGTTAGAGGTGTTTGTTGATGATTAAAAACAAATATATCGGCCCAATGTATGATTTCAATCCGTGTTATTTGCTATAGTGGAACTATTTTTTCAGATACCTCACAACCGCGTATAAACTGCCGCTCGATATTTGAGTCTGAAGCGTTAGCACACTCCGACCACTTGATGGCGACAACCACTTTGCCGCAGTTGCTCTGCTCACGCTAGCCTTCTGAGAGACGGAGAACCGAGCAAAAAAACTACAACCAAATGAAAAAGCAGACCCCATTTAGTTTCCGATAGCGCAGTAATATCAACGAGCAATGAGTCCTCCAACAGACATTAATGCGATTTTACAAAATGCCAAATAAAACACGTCAGAAACTGTATTTCGCTACGCTACTTGTTTTGGAACATCAACAAACACCACTAACCACTCGGTGAGTTGCACAGTTTTGTAAACGAACGTCAAGGGTTGTTTTAAGGACATGTTTGTGCATGCCCATAGACAGCCACTCTGTAGCAGTCAGAGGCGATTCTAAAAGTCAAAAGTCGAGACAGGACAGGACAGAAAATAAAATTTCTGTGTCCACCACTCTAATTCATCCAAAACAAACTAGAAAATAGACTCAAAGTGCTAAATACCGGAATTATCCTTTAACATAACCCTATGTCTAACATTTATTTGATAAAAGTAACGAAATGTATGGTAGGTCTGAACAATTAATCGGAATAAAACCGAAATTCTGATATGGCTTAGTGCAATTATCAATTGCATTTGGCTCTTTCGTGGTGTGCTTGTCTTGTGCATGAGGGTTACAGATCTTTAGATTTGTAGTACAAAAATTTGGAGTACAAAACTCCATTGGAAAGAAAGGGCCACTGCAGTGCAGTAATGATGAAGTCTATGCTAATCCAGCTGGATATATGAAAGTAATACACGCACACTTCAGACGAAGGGGGAAAAAACACTCCAAAGTGCTGGAGAGGGTCTGTCGCTCTTGAATGTAATAGACTCCTGGATCAGTCATTGCTCTTTTAACCCTATTCTGATATCTGCACTGCTGCTCATTAACAGTGACAGATAAGAAAAAAAATAGCATTTTGAATTGTGTTTGGGTGGTGTGTGTACTAAACATGGTGGAGTGGCACTGGGAGCAAGTAAACACTGAATTTTAAATATCACCAACATATGTTAAAGACGATGTACTGTAAACAACATTTAACATCAATAATATAACATTTCCAAGTGAAACATGATTATTAGTGGGGGGGGGGGGGGGGGAGTAGGACAGTGAATAATAAGAGATTAAAGCAAAAAAGACATTTTGGTTGATACCGAAACAAATACATTTTGTTTTGCCAAAAAAAAAAAACTATTTGACCAGCAAACTAAATTAATTCAATTCAAAGCACTGCCGACAACTTAAACAAATGGCCAGGGCTCCAGACTAACTTTTTTCACTAGGAGCACGCGCGCCCCCAACTGAAATTTTTAGGGGCACAACCAGAAAATTTAGGAGCACACACCGTAAAACAACATACTAACCAAATATTCAGATTTCAACTAATTTCCAGTATATTACTATTTACTAATAAATACTTTGATAATAGATGCAGAAATTACAATGCCTTTGCAGTGGCCTTTTCGCCACACAAACTTCTCACTCTGAATCATCTTCCAACTGTGACACTGTACTAGGGCTGCAACGTTTCAAATATAGCCTACGGTTCAGTTTGTATCACAGTTTTAGGTTCACGGTTTAGGTATGATTCGGTATGTGGTATGTTCAGGGGAAAAAAGACTGCTGTAAAATAAAATAAAGAAACAAATAATCTAACAACAAGCGAAAGCACAAATAAATACAATAGAGCAAAAGATACTAATAAAATAAACTATGACTTTATGCTTTTCAGGTAGATCTAACATTAGTTTTCAGGTACAGAAGTTGAATAAAAATAATCAAATGTAAAATAACATTGCATATTTGACTGTATAAATTAAAGAATAATCCTTATTAAAGTTACAAAAGCTATTCAATTCAGAGCTGATTCAGTAGATAAGTTCACTTAAGGCATAACAGAAACAGACTGTCTGCTAGGATAATCATCAAGACGGACATGTTGACATACTTTTTTATGTGAATTTGTCCATTCAAGTGCAAAACTTGAAAGAGAACTCAATATTTGCGCGCTGTCATACATCTATGGTTGTCTGAGATGAGTAGACACATACACACAGACGCATACACACGCGATCGCGTGCGCGCGCACACACACACACGCACACAAATCTTCTATACGCGAGTTCTCTTTCGTGTCTTGCTCTTGAATGTTTATAATGGCAAAGCTTAAAGTGTAAATTGCAGGTAAAAATTTTCACGAAGATAATGCAATGTGCTTACTAAATATAAAGATAAGAACCGCCCACCATTGTTTTTTTATATATTTTTTATACCAAATGCTGAATATAATGAAAAGTTGGTTCGTTTTACAGTGCTTTTAACCACGCCCCCCCTTCCACTAGGCTGGGCGTGATGTCATAACAGGGACTCCAAGCTTTTACGGTCTATGCAACAAGCCTAGAGTTACGTTATATTGGAGTACTAGCTAGCGAAAATGGTTAACTATTGTGCTTGTGCGGGATGTACGAATACATCAAAAACGGGGGAGAGGCTCCACAAGTTCCCCAAGGACAAACGGCTGATTCGTGCCTGTAAGTGTTCGCATAACTTACCCGAGGTAGAGCTTAGATCGGCCCAAAACATCAAGCAAGACCCTAACGTTACCCGAGCCCGCTGTGTCCGAGTCCGGCCCGACACATAAACTGTAATTATGAGCCCAAGCCCGGTTTAAACCCGGCTATTTTTGAATACGTGTGTCGTTATAACTGACGTGCTCAACTACTTTCTTATATTACTTTCTCCCGACCGCAACATTCATGTTTTGTCCCGCTCCCGCCCGCAAAAATACTTTTTTTCTGTACCTCCAAATACTTTCAAGTTAGCCTACGTGTTAGCCCACCATACACATCAGCATACATGCTCCTGATCAATTGTTTGTTGCATTAACACACAAACCACTGTTATAACATAAAAGCAAGCGGGCTACTGCGTGCATGTTGGCATGACTGCGCGCAAAGTGCGATCCCATAATAATTCCTAAAGCTGACATCAGTTCACAGAGATCTCGCACATCTCTGTTATTATCAATGAAGCTTCCATAATATATAACGTCACACTATGTTTGTTATAATTAGAGGATTTGCCAGCATACAGAATTCAGCACTGAACAAAAAGTCTGTTTTGAGCGGTGAGGGGAATCTATCGTAAATGCTTCTGATTGGCCATTATTGCGTTCAAGAAATCAACACATATGTCTGTGATTGGCTACATCGCTCCTCGCTGCTGACATGTTAGAAATAGAAACTCTGCCTGTAAACCGTTTCTATTTTGTTTTAGATGTACTTATTGATTTTCTGCAACAGATGAATAAAAATGTATTAGTTTTTACGTTTTATTCAGATATTTCTAGTTTGCGGGAGTCCCGCAAATCGTTTTATTCTCCCTCAAACAGCACACACAGAGTGAGTGCATTACTGCCCGCAGCTCCCTGTTATGACATCATCACCCAGTTACGGTAAAAAACACGCTACCTTTGAAGAAACCCCAATAAATGCTATTTTAACGCATTTTAAGACAGAAATTTTTAAATATATCCATATTGTGCACTTTAATGTACACATTAATCGGTTGTGGTGGTTAACCTGCAATTTACACTTTAAATGAGTTTAGTTTAAATACCGATGGTAACGTCTGCAGTTCAGGTCTCGCCTGCGCTCGCGCGCTATCAACTCCCGGGTGATGACGGCATAAATGACAGGTCATGTTCGAGCATTTGGCACTCACGTGAACAGTGTTTAGTCATTTTGTTCATGTTTTTTTGATTATCGCTGTTGTAATGTATTATTTTGGAAGCCAGCAAGTGAATTTAACTGGCACACTAGCCGCAGGTCGGAAGAATAGTTTGTTTGCTTGCTCATTGCTCAGACGCACATGTTGTGATATTTGTCTCCGTCTCCTTCCCACAGACGTTTAAAACAAACGCGCGCTCAAATATCTCTAGAACACTCCCTCCACACATTAGCCACTTACACTTGCATCCTATTCTTCTCACACTCATTGGTACACATTCCGGATTCATTGATAAGCCTCTTCCACGTTTAACGTGTAAAAACAAAAGGGGGACAATTTGGGGGGGGGCATTTGGTCGCAGTCTGGAGCCCTGGGTAATAATCCTGTTTCCGACAATGGCAGATACCAGTGTTATTATCATGGATATACTTAGAATCACTAACTTTGATATACTACTTAAAATTTAGACATGCATAATGTATATTAAAATTCTAGGCGATACCATTGAGCCAATAATTATTTTTATGTTAGCCTACTGTCAATAACCAACAAATGACAGATAATAAAATCTAAATAAATCTATATAAATTATATAAATTATAAATTATTTTGATAAAAACATCTTAGATAGCGTGCACTTATGAATCATACAAGACTGAATATGGATTTTAAACGTTAATATAATGGGTTGATTCCCATGTCATCTTTAACTAACATTAATAGTCTGCTGACCATATGCACAATTACCAATGCACAACAAACTGAAAGCAAGCAGTGCTTAGATCCAACCTCATAGCTTCTGCAGGAAGACGAATGTTCAAGTAATTCAGGAGGATGTTTAACATACCTGACAGATGGGGGGGGGGGGGGGTATAAGAAAGAAAGAAATCACATCCGCTAAAAAACCACATGCAATATCATCCACAAACATGAAATCTGCTGGGTTTCACAGAGTTAACAAACAGACAAAAATATTACAGAATTGCTCAATGTGCCAAAGACCCAGACAGCGCAGGCGAGTCAATCTAGACTACATTCAGCCCTTCAGTGCAACATTAGTCTGCTCTCGACATTAGCATGACTTAGACATTAGGCCGCTTCATCAGCAAGACAGAGAGTGGAAATCTCAAGTCGATGAAGGATTGATTCCTAAAAGACTTCTTGCGGGAAGACAAAAAGAAAAGAATAGTAAGCACACACAACTGCTTTCCTCACTGGGGAAAATTGGTTCAACATTCGCATATTCATGAGGGGATATTTACAAATCTGTATTGACCAATCCAATTCTTTTGGGAGAAGGAAGAGGAGCTTAGGAGCTCAAACAAGGAGATTTTCTGAGGACAGGATTATGAGAGCTTTTCTTGAGGTCTTTCAGAGGGCAATGCTGTTTCATTGTGAATAATAAAAAAAACATTAAATCAGACAGAGAATGTCTGAGGTAAAAAAAAACACCTGCATAACTATATAGGGGCGATGATGACTTAATATAAGAAAATACAACAGTAAATATCAGGGTTGTTATTTAGAACTAAAATTTAAACTAAAATTAAAATTTAAGTTGGAAGTACTAGAAGTATTCACATTTAGGGTACATTTTCACAACAATGATGTACTAAAAATTATGATTTTCATGTACAGATGATGTCCGACGTTGTCAAAACAATCCCCGTTCATAAGGATCCGCAAAAACACTGTTTTATGCTGCTAGGCCAGTAGTGGGCGATGTCAATTTATAAAGAAACACTACATACCTTTATGCGAATAACATCTCAGTTTTCACAAATTCGCGTTTTTGCAGTTTACATGGAGACTATACACATTGAAACCCGTTTTCACCCGCTTTGCGGATTCAGGGCCCAAAAATTTTGTCATATAAATGAACAGCAAAAATGCATAAAAAGTTTTCAGCCTTTTTTTTTTTACAGTGCTGTGTAAACGTGGTCATAATTATTGGCACCCCTGGTAAATATGATCAAAGATGCCGCTGTAAAAATAAATCTGCATTGTTTATCCTTTTGATCGTTAAAAAATTAGCAAAAATCGAACCTTTCATCGAAGTAAATGAATTGAAAGAGGGGGAGGGGGGACATTTTACTTCAATGAACTTTACTTCTTTTACTTCAACTCATAGGGGTGTCAATAATTATGGCCATGCCTAGAATTTGTTATAAGTAATTATTTCGATTTCTACGGGTTTTTTTAATGAAATATCAAAAGGAGAAAGAATGCGGATTTATTTTTACAGCTATTTTTGACTATTTAACTAGGGGTGCCAATAATTCTGACCACGACTGTGGAATCTCAACCTGTTGCTCAATTCTAGTTGCACAGAAAACCACCTGGACCTACTCTGCATTATATGTTAATTCTTTCCCTAATTATCAGCATCTGATGCTTCGACAAACAGTATTTACGGAGCGGGCCAGTCGACTGTATGGGATCCTTCACAGCGCAGTCACAGGCTAGCAGTCTCCGAGGGTTAAAATCCTCATTACTAGTCATAGCTCTGCCCTAAACCCTTTGAAATGACTCTTCTTAATTAGCACCTCCAAATGGCCTCACATTTAATTAACTTGTGGAATCCTTGAGGGGCGTTTTGATTTAAGAAATTAACACATTTTTTCCATTCCTGATTGTAACTAATTGGTTTACTTTATTCAGAAATGATAGCTGCCATTAATCGGGAATACTACAATACGGGTATTAAAATAGTCCCAATCACTGAAACAGAGATGCAAATAAAGTTGTTGATAAATCGTGGTTCATAATAATGTAGATCATCAGATATTAATAAGGTGCATTTACATCGTTTCAGCATTTGCACAAACTAATTAGAGAAAAACATGCTTACAGGAACAAATGGTGAAAATATTTTAATTCAGAACATCAATATTCTTTCATAGTCACAATATTGCATAATGAAGCAATGATTTAATTAGCTTGTGCAAAAAAAAAAAGTAATTTGTGATCTTTGAATGCTCTCAGCTCTAGTTGGGTTTTAACGTTTGACTCCCGTTCAACAAGGTCAGGTGAGCACTGGATGAGCAGCAGCTTTTGACAAGTTGACAAGAGAACTCCGTTAGGCAGTGACGTGTGTGTGTTAGCAGAGCCGAGTTTGGGGGAGCCAGCAGAGCATGCCAAAGGATTTAGATCGCAGAGATTTGCATCATGGGATACGCTTTTTGCTTAATCTCCTGAAGACAGACACGGGCTGAAGGTGAAGGCAACTCTCTGCAGATATGAATTCAGCAATTAGCATAGTTAATAAGGAGCATCATTCAGAGGAGAGAAGTTTGGAAGAGTGAGGTCAAGTCTGTGGGCAAATGGAAGTGGGCGAAGACAGTGACTGAATCGTTAACAACATTAAAAGAAGAATTCACACATTTACTCATGTACCCATGTAACTTTCTTTCTTTCATGCTCGATGTTTTTGAAATAACAATGAACTTTCAAAGAACTGGAGCTTTCAAGTTGCATAAAGGGTGCAAAAGTTCTATAAAAGTGGCCTATGTGACTTAGAAGAGTTATGTTTTCGTAAAAAGATTGTTATGCTCATCACGGCTAACCTATCAAAAACACATAATACAGTAATATTGTGAAATTTTATTTTAAAATGTAATTTATTCCTCTGATAGCAAAGCTGAGTTTTCAGCAACATTACTCCAGTCTTCAGTGTCACATGATCCTTCAGAAATCATTTGAATATGCCGATTTGCTGCTTAAGAAACATTTCTGATTATTATCAATGTTGAAAACAGTTGTGCTGCTTAATATTTGTGGAAACTACAATAGTCAATATTTGAAGTGGATCAAAACCTTTCATCAAAGTTATACATGGATTTTGAACAATACCCGTTCTTGTCATGAACTTTTTTTGATGCACTTCAAATGTTTGGGTTAATTTGGGATAATTTTATAACAAAATAATTTTATTCAGCAAGGACGCTTTAAATTGATCAAACATGACACTAAATAGCTTTGTAATTTTACAAAAGGTTTAATTTTCAAATAAATAATGTTCATTCATCAAAGAATATTCATCTAAGAATCCTGAAAAGGTGGTTTCCACAAAAATAGTTTTAAAGTTTTCAACATTGATAACAATAAGAACCATTATTAATAATTGAGCAGTCAACCAGCATATTAGAATAAGTGTTCCAAGTCTTCTGAAGCCATATGTGATAAACAAGCTGAAATTAAAATTATTTACTGATAAATTTTGAGATCTACTCTAGATGTTCATTGGGAGAAACAGCACCGAATCCTTCTTTTGACTTCTTTTCAATGAATCTGCTGATTTGATTCACTGAACCGGTCTAAATGGTTTGTTATAAATCAGATTGATATGATTTCTAGGTTCAACTCACTCAATGATCCGGTCATGGTGTTTCCGTAAATAGCAACATACATTTCAGTCTGTTTTTCACAAAGATTCCTTTTATTATACGTTTACGGTGTTCAGTTCTTTGTGAAGCTTAAAAGCTTCAGTTCCCATGTATTGTAACTGCATGGACTAAAGCAACCAAAGTTAAGAAACATTTCTGTTCAAATGGAAGAAGGAAAGTCACACGTATGAGTAAAAATGACAGAATTTGAAAAACAAGCGAATAAACAACATTTAAACTGTTCTTCAGCTTTATGCCTTAAAATGAGCCTTTGAACATCCATGGGAACACAAACCAACTCAATAAATATCTAGATAGACAGACTTTCAAAGTTTTTCCACAACTGTCATTGAAACAGCAGGCCCAACATATTGTACAACAACTTTTAATTTCCTGTAACACTAAATACCGCCTCATTATAATCATCATTACAGAAGAATTATCCCAAATGGACCGGAATACGAGTCCCATAGGAGCTTTCAAAAGAGGCACCTCTCCTTCAAAAGACAGCCGAAAAGAACTGTAAATGATTGCTGCCTTCCTAAATTATTGAAAAAGCCTAAACAGCCCTCATGAGCAACAGAAATGGCTATTAACCTTGGCGAAACGATATTCAAATCCGGTTACAGCAAACTTGCTCTACTGTATCCCTGGCGGACAGGAAATGTAAATGTGTTCTCGCTGTGGACAGATGGGAGAAACGCATGCTGTTTGAAGTTCTTACACCAGAGGAGTCGCACCCACCCACCCCTCGTTTCAAATATTCAGCATGCAGACTCATCCAGCAGACTCCCCTGGTCCTGTTTCGACACTCCAGTCGAGCTTTTCAAGCTGCTGCAGCATTGTGAGGCGAATGAGCTTTGACGTCTTCAATCTTTGCGTAAAGATTTTTCTCCGCCCCGGCGAACGAACGCAGCGGCAAACGTTCCTTTAAGTTTGGAGATGCAGCCGTGGCGCGGTGTGCTGGGATTATCTCTACGTCCAGACAGGAATTTCTGAGGCAGCGTTGGTGTTATCGGCCATCGCCTGTCTTAAATCGTCTTTTTTTTTTTTGGCATTGTCATCAATGACAAGCCATCTCTAATTTTCGAGCTGTCATAAAAGATGGGAGTGAATTGCCGTGATACCTACCTGCCAGTCACGGGTCCAGAGCTCCACTAGAGCGGACTGGCAGCTGGCTAATCACTGCCTCTTATCTCTGTGGTAAAAGTCCAAAAAACAGGCAAACCTGAGTGCGCAGTTTTGTGCACTTGGCGAGGACTCATGCAAACTTGGACCAATTTGATCTGACTCTGATTTACAGTTCCAATTTGATTCAATTGGTTATATTTAGGTAGTTCTCTTAATTATACAGAGAACTCTCTAATATTGTACATTATGAACATTCTGATCCATTATTAATTTAACACCAACAATAATTGAACACCCAATCAGCATATTCAAATGATTACTGAAGGATCATGTGAAACTGAAGACTGGAGTAATGATGCTGATAATTCAGCTTTGCCATCACAGGAATAAATTACATCTTAAAGTATATTCAAAATAGAAATTTTAATAATATTTTATCAGTATCGCTGTTTTATTTTTTATTTTGAAATAAATGATAAATGCAGCCTTGAGATTTCTTTCAAATACATTTGAATAAATCTTGATTATTGCTAGTGGGTTTATAATTAATATTAAATAATTAAAACACTTCCGTTATGACTCCAATGAAAGAAACCCTCTAAATGATCCTTATTCTTGACAGATTCAGCGAGTTCATTAAGTGAAAGATTTGGCAGACTAATTCAAAGTACATAAGTTACAGCCTTTTTGAATAATTCATTAAAATAATCTGCTCAAAAGAGCCATTTGTTTGTGAATTGGAAAATACGTTTATGATTCACTAAAACGAACCAATTCATAAGAGTCATTTGTTTGTGATTGTGAATCAGATTACACTAGTTAGGCTGCTTGTTATTGTGTGCAGAAAGGTGTATTATCTTGGCATTATTTCGCAGGAGCGCACATTTTTGTTTAGTTTTTTCTAATCGCATTCAATTCCAATATATTTATTCGCTGACACTGAAGAGCAGTAGCCCTAACACTGGCATAAAGTAAATAAAATGGCCGTTAAAATGAAGATCCGATTAATCAAAAATGGATATTTTTACCCAGGCCTAATCCAAAATTCGAAGCATGCAGTCACTGATTAATAAAAAACGCTCATTGATCGCTGTCAGGAACTGGCTGACACCCAGACTCCTAAGGAGATGGTGAAACATGGATTTGATCCAAACGTGAGAAGTCCAAACTGAGATAAAAATGGAAAAAGCTGCTCGAATCTACATCTCATTAGTGTCTGAATCACATCTTGACATCTGTGCTTTAAAAATGTGCTTTTTGAATTACTTCTGACCTTCACAACCACAATTTAGAGGTCCTTTTCATCTCTAACAATAGTTGAGATAAACCTATGCATTAAAAGTCTATTACCATAAAGATGTCACTATGCATTGATACCAAAAAAGTCTTAAATAAGTCATTTCAATAAAGATAATATGAGTGCGCTTGGCACTATGTACTTTCTCATTAGAGCAGGTCCTCTCTCTCAGATGGATGAGGCTTGTGCCCTGTTTCAGCGGGTTGCATCTCATTATACGCCCGAAATGAAAATATATGCAAGCTAAGCACTCTGCATGCACTACTAAACCACATCTTATGGCAGTAGAGTGGACTGCACGAAGTAATGAAGTGATGCCTTATACACTAAATTGGTGTTGATCCAATGTCATTTTCCTGTATAGAACCTCTCTATATAACTTTTGAAACTCCAGCTCAGGGACAAAATTAATAATGATAAGGTCAGAAAGTAACAGATAGTAGAAATTGAGCATTTAGTTAAACATTCTATTAAACTGAAAAACAGACTTTCATGATGACATCAATGATACGTGTGCTGCATTCTGGGAGTTGGGTCAATAAATTGACTGAATCCAGTCGTAAAATAAGGTCAGTCAGTGCTTCGACTAGCTGTGTGTACTAAAGACACTGGAAAGATGGTTTTTAAGGCAACCCTTGTTTTGTGTACAAACTGGTGTAAAGATTTATGAGATGGCATGCATTTTTGTGAAGTAATTCCAGAATAAAGTTGATTTCGGATAGTATCGATGCCTTAAGGAAACAGATGTGACATCTGTGGTGTTCAAAGAGGTATATTGTGAAGCCAATAATGTGTAAACAGAATTTTGCTATTAAATTACAGCTGCTGTTATTTTCAGAATCCTGTATATAGCTTATTACTACACACATGTTAATTTTTGGAGGTCTGGATAAAGTAAACCCCTTCAAGTTGTCACTGTACCAAAATTTTAGTAGTCAGTACCAATACCGGTTAAATTTCCAATTTCGGTACCAGAGCAAAAACGAAATAGGCTACTTTAAAAAAAGTTAAAACTTTGTCTCGTTTTGTCTCGTCCGTTGTTTATCACTGTCAATCAAAGCAGGTTCCGATTCAATCGTGCATTTATATATGGTTGTCAATCCAGAAACTTTGCAGTCAAACTTGCATTCAGATTGTGAATAAACAAAGCAAGAGATAAGCCATCCCTTTATAATCACTAAGGCTGTCGTGTCAATCTCTACAGCACAAGCTCACTGAATACTGCGAAAACTTCTGTTATAATAGATAAAGCGGTCTTAAAGGGATAGTTCACCCAAAAATGAAAATTAAGTCATTAACATAGACTGTAAAAAAAAATGGACAAAGCGTCTGTGACGTCACCCATAGAACTTTCCGAATAACGGTTCTGAAGCCGTTTATGGGGGGTATGGGCGGCGCCATTTTTTAAAAATGCAAAAAAACGCAACACCACACCACACCCACACACATACACCGCCTGCTGATCCTTCTCTCATCACACGCGCACACACAACACACACACAGTGTTCATGGCCTGCGTTCATGGGCTCTCTCTGTCTCTCTCTCTCTCTCTCTCACACACACTCTCTCCTCTCTCTCTTCTCTCTCTCTCTCTCTCTCTCCCTCCTCTCTCTCTCTCTCCACACCACCACCCACACACACACACACACACACACACAGAGTTCAATCGTACCTCTCTCTGAGGCGATTTAATGCTAACTGTTGCAGTGCCACTGCCCACAAACATTGATGCTAAATACAAATACTGCTAACTACATGAAATAGTAGTGGAATGTCACTTACCGAAAAAAATGGAGCGAAGTAACTGACTCCTACAGTGTCGGTTAGTGCAGTTTATAGCAGAGCAACCCATTTTATGTACGATATTTTAATACAAATGTTCAGAAAGGATACAGAGGTGGTGTGATGTGTTGGGTCAGATCATGGCCGAGACGTCAAATTTCACTCGGCGCAACCCGTTATAAGCTGTCAATCAAAGTTAACCACGCCCTTATTTGTCATATATTTTATATCTAAATACGATTTAAGGGCTGCACGATTTGGGGAAAATGTCATATTGCGATTATTGAGGTCAATATTGCGATTGCGATAGCGATATAATAAACAAATGGTTTCTTGAGTCAATTTTCTTGGTTCTTAAGCAAAATGCACTCTGAAATGTGTATTTCTCAACTCAAACTAGCAACAAAAACTAAATGATTGATAACACCTATAATGATCAATAAGACACCCCCCCCCCCCCCCATTTTAAACATTAATTATAGCCATCCAACATTACAGTGATTACATCATTACAATTGAAGGCTATCGATTTTTTTTTTTTTTTTTTACATTTTTTTATTAGGCTTTAAAAAATATAACAGCTTTTAATTTAAGTGAACTTCAAACAATCCTCACATAAACAATAAATGTCATATTTACCTGTGCCCTTCCTTTCCAACATGTAGCACAAATACAGAAATTGAATAAAGTTATCAAACAGTATGCGCTGCATAAATTATAAATTATATATAGACTAATTTTATTTAAGCTAAACAGGTTCTTTAGTCAAGAGCAGTGGGTCATTTTCTCTGTTCCCTTTGTTCTTTGATTAACTTTACTGACAGAGCATTATTGGCTACTGGCCCTTTAAGAGCAGCCTTGTTGTGTGAGTCGCGGATCTCACACACCCGAGCCTATTCTCTCACAACTTCACGTTCATCATAAGACTGCTCTTATGTTATGAAGATACTCGACAAACGACATTTTGGCATAATTGTGTGTGTTATTGTTCGTTCAAGCGCGAAAGAGAACTGTATTCTGGCGCGCGGTCTGTGCATGCGCATGATACTGGCGCGCGTCTTTCAGTCAGGACATTTACAGGCAGCGCACTCTCTTTAACTTGTCTCGCATGAATAAAAGCGGGATCATGTAAGTAACACTAGCCAAAGGATGACAAAAAAGAACAGATGCTTTGTGTTAACAGCCCTAATTTGTTTATTTCATATAAAATCGCAGCATTTTGCGTCATAATAATCGCATAGGCTTGACATCGCGATTACGATTGCGATACGATTAATCGTGCAGCACTACTAACGAGTTAGAAAAAAATTCACCCCCCTCACAGTTGTCAGGCACTCGGAACCTATCGAAAAATACAATAAAAGTCCATGGGACCAACCTGTAAAAGCATGAATTTATGCTGTGAAAACGGACATTTTAACATGGGGTCTATGGACATTTGCTCACTTTTGGGACCTGCCCCTAGCGGATTTTCGATGTATTGCCGTTTTTCGCACTTCCGGGTAGGCTTCATTTATGAGATTGGAATGTTGCCGCTTGGTCATTAATTACTCACCCTCATGCTGTACCAACCCCGCAGGGGCGGATCTACGGGGTGGCAAAGGGTGGCAGCTGCCACCCCTGGGACAAAGTCTTGCCACCCCTGTTGCCACCCCATTTATGAATCAGATAATATTTTAAAGTATATTTTATGTTCATAACCTACACGTTAAGGCCAAGGAGACCCGCACCAAACTCCTCTCAAACAGAAATCGCCGATTTAGAATCCCTCCCCCTCACAATGGTTTCACCCATCACCAGCACGCGACGCGACCCCCGCGAAATTTCACCAGCAGTCAGGCAGTGCCAGGGGCGGATCTACGGGGTGGCAAAGGGTGGCAGCTGCCACCCCTGGGACAAAGTCTTGCCACCCCTGTTGCCACCCCATTTATGAATCAGATAATATTTTTAAAGTATATTTTATGTTCATAACCTACACGTTAAGGCCAAGGAGACCCGCACCAAACTCCTTTCAAACAGGTAAATTCGCTCATTTAGACCCTGCCCCTCACAATTGGTTTTCCACCACTCATTCATGAGATTGGAACCGCGCAAATTTCACTCATGCTGTACCACCCAGGGGCGGATCTACGGGGTGGCAAAGGGTGGCAGCTGCCACCCCTGGGATACAGTCTTGCCACCCCTGTTGCCCACCCATTTATGAATCAGATAATATTTTTTAAGTATATTTTATGTTCATAGCCTACACGTTAAGGCCAAGGAGACCCGCACCAAACTCCTCTCAAACAGAAATCGCCGATTTAGAATCCCCTCCCCCTCACAATGGTTTCACCCATCACCAGCACGCGACGCGACCCCCGCGAAATTTCACCAGTCAGGCAGTGCATCTGTCTTCAGTACGCAGTGTCTCGGAGTCGGAGAAGAGAGGCTGTGACTGAGTTATCCAAGTAAGTTTTTTAGATGCAAGTTTGTTTGACACCAAGTCGAATAGAACCCTGCAACAACCACAGTGTTAAGTTACGTTATTTACATCCGCAATACTTTGTCTCATTGAGCGTTTACTATGCATAACTATGATTAACTTTGGATATATAATAACAATGAGCAGTGCTGGACTGACCATCGGGCATACCGGGCATTTTCCCGGTGGGCCGACGTGCTTTTTGGGCCAATACATCTCATACCTTTAAACTTTTTATTTTTCGAACGGCCCATAGCAGAACTAGGCTACTTTCAGAACACAGGCTATAAGGAACCCATTACCCAGTTACGCATTATTTCCACATCTGCATATTGGACGATTATGCATTTTACTAGAATTGTAGAGTAGCCTATGAGACTAAATAAACGCTCAATGCAGTTTCCATCAAAATAAAAGATAATGTGTTTATCTCTTTCAAATATAGAAATTAGTTCTAACTTCTAACCTAATTATGAAAGTTTCTTTTATTTTTCAGTGTATGTGTTTTACAATATAATGGCTGTTATTAAAAAGTATTATTAGTCATGTGATTAATATTATAACTATGATTAATTATGTAGTAGTGTGATGTAGACAGACACTATATCACACAACTAAAAGAGTTTTGAGTTTTTCTTTGTTCAATTTGCACACTGAGTATGGGTTGGAGCTCTTAATTTTGAACTCTCAAACTGCACCAGATTGATGAATTTAACATTAAAAAGCAAAAAAAAAATCTTACGGGGAGCATGCCCCCGAACCCCCCTAGAGGGACAAAGGTACACTCAACACAAATTGACCAAAATTCTTGTGAGAAACACTGCTAGAAAAAGTGAAGGAGCAGCACCTTATCTGAGGTGATTCGCACTTATGGCCCCCCTCCGAAAACTCATGCCACCCCCTTGCCACCCCAGGAAAAAATCTCTAGATCCACCACTGCAACCCCGTAAGACCTTCGTTCATCTTTGGAACACAAATTAAGATATTTTTGATTAAATCTGAGAGTTGGATCACTCCTCCATAGGCTTCCTATGGGATTGAAACTTGACAGCCCAGAAAGTCATTGAAGAAAATATAAAAAAAATTTCATGTGCCTACAGTGGCTCCACTATAAGTTTATCAAGCGACGAGAATACTTTTTGTGCGAAAAAAAAAACAAAAATAACGACTTTATTCGACTATTCCATTGCTTCCTTGTGGGCCTGAGACGAGAGTTCAAGAGATTTCCACGACGCATGCGCGAGAACTGACGTTCTTCTTCTACTACTATGTACAGCGCGAGTCTTCCTCTGCTTGTAAGACGCGCGCTGTGTAGTAGAAGAAGAACGTCAGTTCTCGCGCATGCGTCGTGGAAATCTCTTGAACTATTTGTGTTCCGAAGATGAACGAAGGTCTTACGGGGTTGGTACAGCATGAGGGTGAGTAATTAATTACTTAATTTTCATTTTTGGGTGAACTATCCCTTTAATTGTACAATGAATCTCTTATTTACATTGTGTTTACACTTTGTAGGACATAATGAAAGAATTCGCAAGAGGGCCGCTTTGAACAAAACAAAACCTTGTGCGTTTTCAGCGGTGTTAAAGGGATAGTTCACCCAAAAATGAAAAGTCTGTCATGAATTTCTTTCTTCTGCAGAAGAACAACTTGTGGGAGAGTAAATGATGAGGAAATGTTTTTAGGTGAACTATACGTTTAAGATTCTGACTAACTTACTGACTAGCTCTGATAGGCCACTGGTTCACGCACTCAACAGATACGATTGTGATTGGCTACAATGCTCAGCGCTTGTAAAAACATGCCATAAAAAGACAACTTTGATGCTCAAAGAGCGCTCAATCAAACACGAACAAGAGCATTTGAAAGCAGTGTCTATATCAGCCGAATATACCGAATATGTCTGGTACTCTGTACTACTGGTATTGCAGAAATGCTGGTACCGTGACCATCAACATTTTTTAGTACTGGTAAGTTTGACAACTCTAGCCAAAACCGAAACCAAATCATCAGTATGCACTTGGCCAAAAAACAAAAATAAATAATTACTTATTTTAATTAAATAAATAAAATATTTTGATAAGTTGTAATGTATCTTTTAACATACTGATCTGTCACATTAAAGAACACCAAACAACATTTGTTTCAATTTCGTAAAGGTAAAACTTTGCTACGTATTAAAAGTAACAAAGCACAAAGCATTTCGCGATTATTGGATGGCAGGCGCGCTGCAAATGTTTAGTGAAGTTTTGCTCACATCACAGACTAAAACATTTTAATTTAAGAAACCATATCCTTACCGATTAAAATCGAGAAATTAATATTGTAAATCTAGTGTCCACACAGTTGACATGTTTAACTGTTGTAGCTTATCCATGTTGTGTGCATAGATGTTGAACACAGTCAAAAATATTATATATATTATTATATATAATGATAATATATCTACTATTAATATGCAGTAGATAGAAAGTGTTTATTCATTTTTATTTTAGTTTTCTCTTTAGTACAATAAGTTAAACTAAATCAAAATGATAAATGATTTATTTAGCAAACTAGCTAAAATAAACAAGTTTAAGAATTTTTAAATATATATATATTAAAATTATTTCAAGTGACTTTTTAGGTCTGGTTTTCATTTTAATGTTAGTTTTAGTAACTATAATAACCCAGGTAAATTATATTTGTGCATGCCTTATACAATACTTTGAGGGCAAGCCTCTGTCCTCTGACAAGCAACATTTGTTTTATGTGCCAAGAGTCCCTGAACTATTTAGGGATATCAGTCAGGATTAAAACAGAATAGAACACGCAGCTCAGATCTATTCAATGACCTACTTGAAACTTTTCTTCTGAGCTTTGTTTTATAATGTCAAAATATAGCCTCCGACTTTCCATTTGACTGAATTTCCATTGAAACTGCACTGTTGATCTACTTTGTCCTGTTGTCCTGGTTTACACACAGGAAACTTTCAGAGCAAACAAACGCACAAAGTACACAACAAGTCAGGTGACACCCAAAATGAAGAAACATTGAAAATCTCTTCATGTTGCAAGACCAAAAGAAGAACACAAGACATTCGGCCAAAAAAACGTAATATTTGCCATGCAACAGAATTATGACAGCAGGGAAATATGTGTACAGCTAAGATAAATATTCAAATTGACCTTTAAACCTTGCCTTAGACTGACAGCAAATTGCTATTGGCCAGCTCAGCAAAAAGTATTTCATCACTGATGGGTCAAAGGCTGAAAGATGGACGTGATTCTGGCCTACTTCTCATTGACTGAACTAATAGAGGACAAACTTGAAGGTGAAGCAATCATTTCAAGTGAAGAATTGTGGAAAAAAGAGCAAAATGCCCCAAAACATTCACATGCATCACCTTTCAAATCAGTGATCCGGGAATTATATAGCAAGCTTATGTACACTATTATTACCTTAAGTGATTCAATTTCTTGGTCAGATTACTAAAAAGTGAATATTTTAAATAGAATCAGATTAGAAACTTTAATATAGTCCGTTTGGATAATATATAGAACAGAATCATTAGATTTGAAACTTCAGAACAGAATCTTTCAAACCGAAAATTCAGAATAGAATCTTTAGAGTATAATCTCTGTCTAAATTATTTGCAAAACACTAATCAGACTGCATTGAAGGTCATGCAGTGTTTTATAAACACATACATCTGCTGACGTCAGTTTTAAAATATCTTGTATAAGGTTAATGTTCAGGAATAAGACAAATTTAACAATAAATGAACAATTCTCCAAAACATCCCAGATGGACCATCTAATTTGTCATTCTACTAAAGCATATATTTAGACCGCTAGTTAAATAATTAAGCAATAAAACGATGCCAGGTTAAATCAGTATGTGCATGTGCAGAATATATCATCATGTCTGGCGCTATAAACAAATAGACAGCAGCGACATCACGCTGTACTCAGTTCTTTTTCTGGTCACATCACGCACTGGAGGATAAACGTACAGATCATAGATCTGATACCTGGTTTCTGCTCAAAAGCAGTTGTTTAGTGCTCGCTGCTCGGAGTCCTCGCACAGCCGCCTGACATGCCATGGATGCCGCCATGTTGAACCGGAAGTAAGTCCTGCAGCGCTGACACGTGTGTGAGGAGTGACAGCAAAGTCCTGTGAGCGTTGACTGACTTTTGCAATGTTGTTTTCAGGTTGAACTACTAGTCCTCAGAAACCCGTGATTCACCCAAAGAACAGGGTTGGATTATTTACACGGCAACATTATATATGTAGCCTATAGGACAAAAGTTAATTTGCACACATAAATATGCTTGTATGCATGTAAATGCGCAATATAGGCTATATTAAGCTATTCTTACAGTGTTATCATTTTTATATTAATAAAAAATGACTATACAATATATATATATAGCATTCCCCCATTCATCCAAAATATGACAGCATATAAAAATCTATAAATATTCAATAATATTTTTCAATTTATTTTGGTTTTTCATTTATTTTTGTTTAGTATTGCTAAAAAGGTTGCATATATATATATATATATATATATATATATATATATATATATAGAGAGAGAGAGAGAGAGAGAGAGAGAGAGAGAGAGAGAGAGAGAGAGAGAGAGAGAGAGAGAGAGAGAATGTGTGTGTGCATTAATGTATTTACAATGTAAATACATTAATGCATAGCTCATTTACATAAGTGTTGTTACCAAAGAAAATTTCAGTAGTTAAAATTAAAAATTTAAATAAATGTATTAATACATTTATTAATCCAAAAATTCAACAGCCTATACAAAATTATCAATAATAAAAAAAGTGAATAAAATAAAATATTTCTGTTTATTTTGGTTTGTTAATAATTATTGCCAAAAAATCTGCTTTACATCAAAATGTAAAACATTTATGCATATATTTATGTAATGTAATATTATAATTTGCATTAACATTGTTATGGGATAAAATGCGAATAGCTGTTGAATAATAAAATATAATATAAAATGATATTATATGCCCGAAATAAAAAATGCCAGCTTATAAAAATATCTTTAATATATTTCCACAGGTTCTGAAAGGTTGAGCGCACATGTGTGTGTGTGTGTGTGTGTGTGTGTGTGTGTGTGTGTGTGTGTGTGTGTGTGTGTGTGTGTGTGTGTGTGTGGTGTGTGTGTGTGTGTGTGTGTGTGTGTGTGTGTGTGTGTGTGTGTGTGTGTGTGTGTGTGTGTGTGTGTGTGTGTGTGTGTGTGTGTGTGTGTGTGTGTGTGTGGTGTGTGTGTGTGTGGAGTATATATATATATATATATATATATATATATATATATATATATATATATATATATATATATATATATATATATATATATATATATATATATATATATAATCATATTTTTGTCGTTTGTCGTAAGAATTAAGTTTGTGTCTGATTTTATTTGTTTTAATACTATTCAATCTAGTGTCTGTCTGTGTCTTTAGATCATTTGAATACTATTCAATGCCAAATCCTTACAAACTAATCAAATGTCAAACAACACAATAGATAAAGGAATCAACACACAGAAGGATATTTTTGGGGATTCCATGATGGGTTGGATCGGCTCCATATCAGGTCCCCAAACATTGTGGTGTGTTTCCTTGGCGTTGATCAAAGTGAGGAGGTTGGATTCTCTCTCACAAATACACACAATCTATCTATCTATCTTTTCTCTTCTCTATTCTCTAAAAGCACTCATTACTCTCTGACACCGTGAAAGGGCAGGAAGGGCAAAATGATCATAAAAAGCTGTGATTATGACAGAGAGACATTTGCTTCAAACTGATGTGTGTCAGCAGAAACCCATTCAGAGAGGATGATGAACTACTCCTGAAGAACATGAAAGCATCTCTCCCTCCCTCCCTTTTTTATTTTTTTTTTACACCACAGTCACATAAACAAGCCTCTGCCCCTTCAATACATTCAAACCAAAACATGCAGCTCAGGACATATTGACATTTTGCAATGGCAGAAAAACCATTTTTTAAAAACGTGCATTTATTTAAACCAAAGCTTTGTGGAAAACAAAAAAGTTGATTCTTGCATGTCTCAAGACACTTTCAATGCTAGAGAAACGCTAGTTCAGTTTTATCCGAAACAGATGAACGTGAATTTGGCAATGTTTTATTTTGTTGGTTGTTGTATGTATTTTGGTATGAAATGTCCAGTGAGTGGCAAAAAAAGTTTAATGCTCTATCCTGTTTGAATATAAAGTAGCCTACACCGCCAACATTAAACCTTATTCTAAACCAACCAAAAAGCAAACATTAGATTAAAAAAAAACATTGGCTGAAGCAACCATGCCATTTTAGATTGCCTCTACAAGTCTTTGAGCTCTTTTATTGTAATTCCCACCCCGCATTAGAATAACTATATTAATCAGTGTAAATCTGAACCAGGTGAGCTAGGAACAAGTTTACTCTGTCAGAAAAGCTACATTGAGCTGGTTATGTGATGCAAACCTGAAAATGTATTAGTTTACAAAGCATGTACTAATATAAAAGTTTTTTAAGGTCATACAATATGTGCAAGGAACTGTGTGAAAATAACTCTGAAAATAAACTAATCACACTTTTATGTTAAAAGGAATAAAAGTTGTTGGTGTTTTACTGCATATTGTGTTCATTTCAGCTGGAAACTGCATTTATGAGCCTAGGTTGATTTATTTCCCCAACTACCTATATTTCATTCTTAGACTTTTGTGCTTGCCCATCTTTTCCAGCTACTTTTTAATGGGAATAGATCCATATTTTTGTTGTCTTGAATATTCTTTACCTTTCACCTTTTTAAAATCCAGCCGTCGTACACAAACAAAACTTGCCCACAAGGCACAATATCCCAATCTGTCGACCAAGCTGTCTTTTTGAGGGAGGATGTTTGTTTCATGGTATAAGAGCTCTGTATTATGATAATGAAGCTGACCTGAACTTAGATGTTTAATAAAAGACGAGGATTCTCCTCAGCCCAACGAACAAAGCTTTTTGCTTCTCATGCCGCATTGATAAGCAGGGCTTATTCAAACATTTATGCTGCGGTCACATTTTCCACAGACGCGTTTTGTATTTAAATTCCAAAGTGTTCAGAACGCAAACTTTTCCAGTACAGCGGTCGGACCTCACGATTGCCATCGTTTCGGGCTATTGTTCTAGATCCCGTGTCATTCTAAGACTTGCAGCACAGGCTCTGTTTCAGTCTTTTTCTTGTTTCAGAAGCCGTCCGAGAATCTTCCAGCTACGTTCTTTTTGTAGAGAATGTATTTCATGTCCAACTTCCCTCGAGACGTGAAAGCCCCAGATGTTGCGGTGCAGTGATAACACCTCCTTTGCTTTCAACACTATGACTGAGGCTTGTGAATTCTTTCATAAGTAGTAGTTTCTGCATTCAGTTCCTCCTCATCTGGACCTAAAAGCGTCAAATATCCAAAGCCAACGCCTGCCTGAGGACGATGGGGCCCGTTCCATCTTTTCTTATACAAGCAGCCCAGTTGGAGCCAACAAAGCTTTCCTGCATGAGCCTCTCTCTATGATCAATGTGTGCGTGCAGGTAGATGCATGCATACGCACTGCGAAAGCGAGAACATCTGGCCCCCTCATTGGACATCAGTGTGACTTTGACAGCTATAGGAACTTTTGGCCTCATTAGCTAAAGGAGAAAGAGGGAAAGAGAGCGAGTGATGCCTAATTTCCCTTCCTTTCACAGTCTGGTTCTCCAAACACCGAAGCCCCGAAGCATACTAAGCCTCTTACCTCTCTCTGTCTCTCTCTTTTTCCTCCACAAACCAGTTCTGAAGTCTTTTCTGCTCCCCTTCACCCTAACCCACTTTAAAAGCTATTCTCCTCCAGCTCAATGCAAATAAGGCCATTTCATTTTACTATGCTGGCAGTACGTCTCCCACTAAAAGGAATGGGAAGCGGTGGCACACTCCATCTGTGCTCGGGATGTGGTTCCTTTTAATGCCGTGGTGATTTTTCTTTTAGAGTATTACCAGAGTTAGCACCGAGGGCTGTGAATATTTCTGAGGTACTGCGTGTATATATAAAATGCAGTTATAATCTGCAAACGGCCTTGAGTTCACATTCAATTTCATGACATGTTTGCTCACCAGTTTTTGTGGCATTAGACGGCTGTAAGAAAGCCTTGTTTTTTATTCATGAAAACGCAGTATGATGCAAAGAGCTGAATGAATGCATGCAACTGCTGAGTCAACAGCTCAGACCTACCTAGTAGAAAGCATAAACTCGCAATTTGAGGAAAAAAATCACACCCCTCTCATTGCCACATGTTTACTTATATACCTTTTTCGTTTTTACTTTGAACAACTTGTCCTTTAAATTAGTTTGGTACTCTACCATATATTAATTTTAGTAATATAATATTTTTATTATTACATGATTATGTTTATATATATATATATATATATATATATATATATATATATATATATATATATATATATATATATATATATATATATATATATATATATATATATATATATATACTGTGTGTATATATATATATATTTGCTTTTTTATTATTATTATTATTTTTTTACTTTTAATCCATTTCTTTTGAAATCATTTTTATAATTATTGCTTTATTTTGAAAAAAAAAAATAAAGCAAAGTCCTTGGTGTGAAATCTGAACACCTGAAATAATATGCATGCTGAAGTATTAGCTACTTTAGACAAGTAAATGTATTGAGAATTCTTCATCCTTTAGAGATTATTTATAATTTATACAAACCCAATTTCATGAGAAAACTACAGAGCTCCTAAGAGGACATGGTGATGTGAAAAAAAATATATATTTTAATTAAATTTGCTTTTGCTTTCAAAAAATTGTTGTGTTTCCCTGATAAACCTTGCATTTGCTCGCAAATCTTTTGTGTTCTCTCTCAAATGTGTAAATTGGTGGCGAATTTGTACAATTTGATTTGTACAAAAACGCACGATTTAAAAAAAAAACATATATACTCTAAGCATGAATGTCCAACACTAAGCCCAACATTCAGCAAATCTTACAAAGAAGTATTATGAGGTTGAACGAATTCTGAATTCATCAACAATTCACAAAAATTAAATTTGGTTCTAAGTTGAATAATCTTTAGAGATATAATAATCTGAGAGATATGTTAAGGATATTTATTTTCACACCTTGCTTTTAAAGTCACTATGAAATCAAAATTGTCAATTCTTGTATTTTTATTGAATATTGCAGTATTTTCTTATAAATGATTGATCTGTGCAAATCACAATATTTAATCAAAATATCTTCCAGTTACATCTCTTCTATGATCTCTTCTTATGATTACTGTTGTGAGGAGGGCAACCTGTCACTCACATGACATCACAGCAATATCAAACCAAAATGATCCAATCAATTCCACGATGAACAAAATCAAGTCCCGCCCTACATGTTTCACTTGGATATACGTCACAATAGGGACGAAAAGACAATCACAACTTATATTTCACGCTGATTTTAAAGCGGTCGAGTGATCCAATCACAGAAAACACAGGTGTAAATGGGGCCTTTGTCAACCGACATTTTGATCAGTACATTCGTTGACGAGATCAACATTTATTTGAGATTCCAAGCATGGATAAAGTCCTTTCATACCTCTGTTTCTGAGTGACAGGAGATGCACATTCTGACAGGACAAAACGAATACGACCGACTGATGTTGAATGCATTGACGATGTCACACGATCACTAATCTCCGTTGCCAGATCTTTCAGAAGAGCACGTTAAATCACTCTCATTGCCGCCAGGGCATTGATTTCAAACTCATGTTCAGCCACTAGATGTGATTTAATACGGCAGTGTATCGTATGCAAGAGCAGCGTGCATTTATATTCAACACCAATGGTTCAACCAGCTGCATAGAAGTATTATAGGCCTGCCAATCCATGTAAACAAATTCAATCTTTACCATGGCAGAGCTGCTAAACACATACCCACAGGAGAATTCAAAAGGCACAATGTGCAGAATGGGTATATTGCTTTTTGTTGATGTGACTCAGACGTGCTGTTCAACATCCAATTTCTCGGTTTCCATTTAGTCTTACATTGCCTTTTGACTAAAAACCAAAAAATCTTACTGACCCCTAGATTTGATAGTAAGATTCAATTATATTTACACATCCGTCTTGGATGGATAGTCACACTTTTAAAAACTTAATTGAATCAAATGAATGGCATTAACATCTCTGTAACTCAATTTTCATTTTCATTTTTTTTACTGACTCCAGTACTCCTGTCTTGCACATTCCCCTGTGTTAAAGCAGCACTATGCAGGATTACTGCTTTTGTCAAACAGTGACCCCTAGAGTCGCTGTGGGATACTTATACTGTCGTAAATATCACGCAAGCAGAGATGTCTCTGCACTCACGGCCTGATCCCCTCCCCTGTACACCGGTACCTGTTCAGTATGATGAAAGCTGTAACAAGTGGAAATAAGGTGTGGCCCCTTTAAGAGCTGCGCGCGCCCTGTTGAACTGTCGGCAGTCTGTATTGTATGTGCGCCTCGAACACCACATACTGTGCCGGGTTATTTCTGTTTGATGCTCATTTTAGCAGATCTTTCTTGCCGTAAAGCAATTCGTTACATCGCGAGACCTGGTATCACGCGACACTTCCTGGTGCTGCGGCCCATGGGCTGCCGGCTCAAAGTTGCAAGTGCGTTTTTTCCGCTCACAGCCAACAGGGGGGGGGGGGCGAGACGCCCACCATTCAACACGAAATCAGTAATATAAACATTACACGGACTCCAAAGCTGTTCGGTTAAAGTCCCTGTGAACCGGAAGTTGCAAACGACTTTTCTCCAGTGCTGTGACGTATTTCCGAGAGAAACGGAATACTAAATGAGGCAAAATAGTGAGCGTGGCTTTTTTTCCAACTAGCACCTGATTGGATCTAGAAAAATGCACCTCCTCGCCATCTCTCCTTTTACACGCTATGTGCCTGTCTACTGTCAGTTGGAGGGGCGTGATTACGGATGTTAAGCAGACACCTAAACCGTCAAGCCTACGTCATCGGGCAAGGTCCTCCAATGCAGAGGGGAGGGGCATTTTCAGAATTTGATTAAAGATTACGAAGCCAAACATTTTTTTTGTGTGGATTGACTTGCATGGATGAATTGTTCACCACAAAAAGATCAATTTAGGCAAACAAAGTAAGTATGGTCAATTTTGATTTCATGGGGACTTTAAGGTAAAAAAGTTACTTAGTTCACCTTTAAAGCTCAAATGAAAGCTTAGAAGTGCATATGAGGATCCAACAATATAAAACTTATGCTCAAGCTTTGCACACTTACCTGCCTTTATCACACTTTCAAATTCTGACCACTTCTGCTCCACTTAACCAAGCATACCATCTCTCCATCTTACCATCACCCTCCCAAATCTGTTGAATGGACATCTTAATGTACATTATTGCTTTTGTGCAAACTAGTTTAGTAGTTATGATTTTAGTAATCCTAGCAGAACAACAGAATATGACAGTGAATGACTCAGTGATTTTATGTAGCACCCAGACGCTTTGGTATGATTTGAACACTGATCTGGAATTTTAAAGAGGAAAAGGGAGTATCTGCAGATGTTGTTTACTCAAGGCCCCGTGTGAGTGTGGTATACATATATAATAAACATGACGAAGGGCTAAAATCTCTCACATGCTTCAGGTTCTCAGCTTAATCATTGGAATAATTTACTCTCATCCATGTAGTCCTTTGTCAAAGATGAACAATACTCTGACGCTGATGTTTGAAGGATAGAAGAAACCTTTAATAAAGGTATTAAAGCAGTCAGAAATGGTGAGTTTATACGACACAGTTTTCAACTAAAAATGTAAAACTTTGTATGCGTTTTGGCTGTTCATTTACACGACAACAGTGTTTTGGTTGCCTGAAAACTCAAACTTTTGAAAACGGGTTTCAAAGTGCTCGTCTCTTTGTAAACAACAAAAACGTGAATCTCTGAAAACGTTGACATCTGTCATGTACTGCTCTGAGACACGAAGGTTGATGATCCAAATGCCGTTTATTTAAAGGGTTGTCCACAATCGTAATCCAAATCCAGGCAAGGGTCATACACAAGCAAACAATCCAAACAATAGCAGTTAGGGGCTGAGGCAAGGAACAGTCAAAGATCAAAAACTAAAAACAAGGGAACAACAGAGAGAATGCTCAGAATTGCAGTAGAAACACTAAACAAGACTTTGCAGTGAATGAATATGTACATGGTTTAAATAGGCTGAGACTGACAAAGTAATGAGACACAAGTGGATGCAATCAGGGATGATGAGTCCGAGCAGTGAATTATGGGAAATGTAGTTTGTGAGGGAATGACAATAGTCTGATGTGGAGTGCCCTCTGGTGGCTCTCAAGGGCACTCCAGCTGGCGACCGTTACAACATCATGCACATGCGTATTACGTGTTCAATCTATAGTGTTTCATCGCCATCTAATGGTCTGGGAGCAGAATTGAGTTTTTTTTGTCGTTTTCACGGATCCGTGTGAATGAGGATCGTTTTGACAATAGCGTCGTCTGTACGCGGAAAATTCAAGGGACAAACATCTCCATTTTAAGCATATCGTTGTCGTGTAAACGTACCCAGAAAAAAGAGAGATAAATTTAAACATTGAGTACGTTTACATGCAGCTAATAACTAGTTCAAAACGGGGATATTAGCAATAACCCGGTCGCGAACGGCCATGTAAACACCGGCAAAAACCCAAATATGCTCATATCCCGGATTTTAAAAACCGGGATATTATACCTGGGGTACCGCTTTTCTAACCCGAATTTTTGGTCATGTAAACGCGTATCGGCATATCCCCATAGTGATTTGTGTTCTGCGCATGTTCTATTCGCAAGGAATCTTGGTCTTTTGAGTAGAGAAACTTCTCGGCGCATACAAAAACCCGCGTGCAGTTTACCGGAAGTAAACATGGCGAGACGCAGCACAGCATACTTTTGGAGCGAGGTCAGTAACGTTACCAGCATCAAAACGCAAACAAAGGCGATCGCTATCTGCCCCGAACTATTCATTGTCTGCATGCTGCTGTTGTTGTTGTCTTTGGATACAGGAAGAAGAATCGGAAATGACGCATATTGCGTCTCAAGGTTGTCCGTACGTCCAGACGCTAGCCGTGCATCGCTGCTTACATCGGGATATTGCAATTCCATGTATACAGGAGAAACTCTCTCTGCTCACGCATGTAAACGGGTTATTCCTAATGTTTCAGAAACCCGAATAGTGACCTTAACCCGACCATAACCCGGAAATTGGCTGCATGTAAACATAGTCATTGTCACATGCTGGAAGACACAATTTCATGTGACCAGATAGAATAACATAAAGGAATTCTATTCTACACTATGAGATGAGATGTTTACAAGAGTTGCCGAAACTTACAATAACGGATGTATATCGCCTTTGTAAGTCCTCCTCCAAATCGCCTACCAGCAAATTAGAGAGAAGGGCTTTAAAATGTATTCTTCTTCATATATCCACGGATATGAAGGTAAGTCTACACTGAAAAAATAAAAACCTTGGATCAACTTAAAAAAATTGAAGTAATCAATCACACGAAATATTTGACATTGACTCAAAGTAAATAATTTAATTTAGTTTAACCTAAAAAGTTTAAATCCATGCAACCACTTTTTGAAGGTTGATCAAACTAATTATTTTAGGTTGGAACAAACAAATTATTTTAAGTTAGAACACACTAACTAAACTAATATGTATAGGTTAAAGTAAATTAATTATTTTAAGTTAAAACAAACAAATGTTTATAGGTTTGAGTAAATTAATTATTTTAGGTAGTCTCAAATCAAAAAAATAACAGTTGTCATTATTTGAAGTGTATAATAAATCAAATATATATAAAAAATGCTTTTAATACACTTGATCAATGACTACTCAGAACACTTTCCTTTAGAACACATTTATATTTATTGTTCAATAAACTGACAACATTGATCATTGGTTTCAAATCTATGAAGATTAACAGTCTGCTTCACACAAAAATACTTGTTACATAATTTCATATCACTTGATAACATACATAAATATTAAATTAGGAAGGTTTGTCCTGACATAATACATTTCACCATAAAACATAATACAATTAAAATGTTATGACAGTATTGTATACCCGTTTCAAATGTAGATGTACCTGAGACAAATCCTGGAACTGCTCCTCAGACAGTGAACAGTGGAACTCCTAAGACATTGACAGAGTTTCTGATACAGAGCTGTAAGCACAGCTATTTTATTTTAGGTTAAGTGTGTATATGAGCACAAAGACCGTTATGGCAAAAGCGGTTGCAACCGAGAGGAACTTGACAATTCGATGACAATTTTAATGTCTTTGGGTGGATGGAGAGGATCCTCTTTCCCAGTGATAGATCGCCATGGTTGTCTGCTCCAGTTCTTCAATGTCATTTTCCTGCATACAAAGAGAAAATAAGTACATTATAGTTACAGAAATCTCCCGATTTCATGATCATAATGTGCCAAGCTCTTATACACTCTAAACTTTCAAAACTTGAATAGGCGCAAATCAAACAAATCAAATGTTTATCAAGGGGTGTGACTAGATTAAAAGTGATGAGATTTCTTGTCTGGTTAGAAACGGTCTCATGAGATTCACCTGCTGTCACGCGACCTCAAATTATCTCACACAGTAAATAAAACAAATGTATAACTGATAACGTGCACTCACGGAGTGAATTAACTCCACCCAGCTGATGCAACACCAGCGTACGCAAGGGCTGCACGATATTGGGAAAAAATGGCATTACGATATTCTATTTTTCTGCGATATATATTGCGATATTTCACCAGATTAAAGTGAATCGGTTTAAAGGAGTCATTCGTTTGCGAATCGGACGTGTGGACGTGTGGACGTGTAGCCAACGGGTAGGCACAAGATTTGTGTCAACATAGAAAACATTTCATCACTGGAAAGGTTTTTTCATTTATTGCAATTGTGGTTTATGTCAGCTGAATGTGCGGATTCGGAACGATTCATAGATAAGGCAATGTTTTTTTTAGCGCAATTCACACCTCTTGGTAATTCAGGAGAGAAAATCTCCGAATGCTCTAGGGCTGTAGCTATCGATTCTTTTTGTAATCGATTAATCTAGCACTTAATCGATCGATTAATCGAGTAATCGGATAATTTTTTTTTTTTTTTTTTTAAACAACCAAAACAAATAATGCATAACGAAAATAATGTAGCTGTAAAATGATCAAGCATTTGGCTTTTATTTCTCCAAAAAAAAAACTGGTATTTATTCCAACTCCAACATTAGGCTCCAAAACTAAGCCTATTTATTGCAATTTTTACCCATTTAGTATAAGTGCCAACAATGTTCTATGCTCAATTACTTTGGTAGCCGATTAAAATGTCTCCACCCCAAAAGTACGAGTTGATTTGGAGAAGCAGGCTGGGGAATTTCATTTTTTGTTGTTGTCTGTAACTATTTGGAAGACGTCACGTGACATACAAAAAAGGTCTCGCAAAGACTGCAATACAACATTTGTTCCTCCATCATGTCGCGGTGTATACAGTGAATGCATGCTGAAATTATTGTTGCGTGGCTACATAGAAGTTTAAGCATATGTGATGCATTGCCGCAATTGATCTGACTGGCGCGTCAGAGAGACGAGGGTGCATGCGTGTGTGTGTGTGTGTGTGTGTGTGTGTGTGTGTGTGTGTGTGTGTGTGTGTGTGTGTGTGTGTGTGTGTGTGTGTGTGTGTGTGTGTGTGTGTGAGCGTGAAGGGGTTTACACATTTATTTACGCGAGTAGATTACATACAAAGTCAATGCAAAGACGCGAATAGACGCATCATTCGCGCCGGGCGTCACGCGAACGTCTTCCGCGCACGTTGAACATTTTTAACTCGAGCGAATGTTTAAGCGTCTAACTAGACGCTATAGACGCGTATTTGACGCTCTACTCGCGTTCGGTTTGAACACACCATCAAGTTACCTTGTTTCAGCGACGTTTGGTGACAGCATGGAGTGGATGTTTTCGGTTCAGATGCTGATTCATTGCAGTCCTACTGTTGTGGTAAGCCAGTTCTACTTTGCAGTAGACACATTGCACCTTGTTCTCTTCCTTTTTAAGTATGTAATGATCCCAAACTTTAGACATTCTCTGCCGTTTATGGACATCTTTACTCTCCGCCATCGCGCCAAATAAATTCAAAATGTATCACGCGCTATAGATCCGCGTATAGTGCGCGTCATAGGAATTTAACGAGGCTTCGAGGAAGAGTTTTTGCCTCGAGGAATTTTTGTGATCGAGTAACTCGAGGAATCGTTTCAGCCCTAGAATGCTCCATGTGAAACTTCGGTCTTTCGACCTTTTACCATCGCGTCAAGTGATGTTGATTAATATGCGCGAGGCAGAGAGAACAATACAGCTCGTGTTTGAAGACGGTGAGGTGCACGCGGCTCACTCTCCCTCTCTCATACATCTTGCTATGTGACTATCGTGGATGTGCACATCGCGATATCGATGCTGAATTGATATATCGTGCAGCCCTAGCGTACGCTGTGATCTAAAAACTAAAATGCTACCTATCTCTGTTTGAGACTGTGAGCTGCAGTTTATCAGAGGTGCTGAAGTTAAAATGCGTTTGGATTTGTGGTGAGATTTCAGCCTGATCAGTAGTGTTTTCGCAAGGGCTGCACAATATTAGGAAATAAACGGCATTGCAATAGGAGGATCTTTTGTGACGTCGTTGTTTATGTTTGTCGCGTTGCATCATGGGAATCGTGTGGCAAGAAACACCGCTAGATACCTGTGATTTGATTGTTTTGCACTTTTGGAGGAGGATTTAGAGAAGAGGATGGTTCACTCTTGCTGTGTGGTCGATTGTACGGCTCGTTGGGGGCCTGATAAAAAGTTTTTCGAATTCCCTCCGAAAAGGATTGCGAAAAACAAAAGAAATGGTTGCGTGCAATAGGCGATTGTACCTGGACGCTGGATTCCTGCAGCTTCTGATCGAGTTAGTGAGGCTCATTTTGTTCATGGTAAGTCTTAGAGACTATGTATTTATAGAAGATAAAAAAAAAATAAAAAAAAACCTGAGTCAAATCAACCGAGTCATATGTTTTCGCGTTCTGATTCAGGAGTCCCAGTCTCACACTGAACACAATTGAATTGGTACAACAGTCACTACATTTTCAATAAATAAATAAAGAACACTGATCAATAAAGACTTGCCCGGCTTTGCAGTCGCAGTGAGCAGCAGTGATTATTTCGCCGTTCTCTTTGGCGATCACCCACGGGAGATGCGAATCACGCTGTGACTCGACACGATCACTGCTTTCTGTTTGGCAGAAAAGATCGGCCCAACTTTTCGAGAAACAAAATAATCATAGGCCTCCAGACTTTTGAAAACCTTTAATCTTTCATGAGTGAAGGGTCCAGGGGTTTCTATCAAATAAGAATAAATGTCTCCCCAGCAGATGGTGGCCAAGACACGGGCAACGTTTTTTGTCATCCCAGATCTCATATGGGCTTTGAATAACTTCGATTTTGTCACCAATACAAATTTTGAGCTTCTCTCCAAACCTCCTCCGGTCTTCAGATGTTAAAGTGTTTATATATTGTGGATTTCGCCCGCTATCTCTCTTGAAAGTGCTCGTCGCCCGCTATACTGTTTGTTTTGTTGCCACACAACCACTCACGCATGCGTACAAATGTGTCAACAAAGATCCTCCTATATTTTTCTATTCTGCGATATATATTGCGATATGAAAAAATACAGGAACAGGAATTCAACTGCGCTATTTGAAAAGAATTTAGCATCGCAAAAAAAACATGTAGCTAGTTAGATTATTAAAAAGATATTGGATAATTGATGTTAGTTTGACTGTTAGCTAGCAGAGCTAACGTTAGCACGATAACGTTATACTAGCGCGCTGCAATCATGTCCGATGGCAGACAATTGCAAAATAAAAAGCAATCCAACAGCACATTATACAATGTAAACAAAGACATGTTTTCTTGCGGCAGCCTTTATAAAATGAGCTGTGGTAAAAATCATGTTATGAACGGAAGTGGAAGTGACTGAAGACTGTGCTCTTCTCCGTTTTTGGTTAATTTCTGTAGCAGAAAGAGCACCACATATAGGTCTGGAATATGAAGTGGCGTGTGCATATAGGTGTTGTCATTTGCAAATGGATTCGTTTGGACACCCTTCGTTCGGAAGACAGGGAAAAAAAGATTATTTGGTACGTCTGGATGTGGTCTAAGTGTTTACTGCTCAAAATTCAGCATCCAAGATTTCTAGTATTAAAATCTCGTCTTGTGAGCTGAGTTTCTCGTCACACCCCTATTTATTAAATATGGCTAGGAAAACCTAGACTATGACCATGTTAGTCTGTAGGTGTTAAAACTGTGTGAGCAAGTGAGAGAGATGCCCTTACCTGGTATTTTTTGATAAGGTGCTCAACGGGTTTACCGAGGTAGATCATCAGAGATTTGAGGATGCATTCTCTTCTGATGGTGATGCCCACAGTCTGAGTAAAAACAGTTACTATGAATTAAAATCGAACATAAAAAAAAAACCTATTCAGCCATGGACACAAATTATCACAAATGCACTCATGACACTGTAAATAGAACTTACCACAAGCAATGATCACTGGCAGGAGCTTCCAAATAGGCTGCACAGCAGGAACACAACTGAAGGCTGCTTCCCTGAAGTTAAAAGAGAAAAAAAGATTAAGTTTGTTAACTACTAACATCATGCACAAATTAAGAATACCCAACATGTAGCATAAACAGATATATAGTTCATTTTATGATTTTAGGAAAGCTGGCTAACATTTTAGTACATTTCTACCATTTCTACCACATGTAAATGTTGTTAACAGTGTAGCAAACATGACAAGCTTGAAATAACTGGGCCTTGTAATATTATGGCTGATAAATACTGAACACAAGATAATTAGGAGTGTACGTTAAATATCACATATGACCTTATGCTATTGACAGCAGAAGTTAACCATCAGTCAAGTTTGCAGCTAAAAAAAACTAGCATTATTTCCCCCTCTTCATATATATATATATATATATATATATATATATATATATATATGTCGTTTAGTTAAATATGATATATATTCACTAGCTAGCTTTAAAAAAGAGCCTGCAGAGGAGCTCTTAAAACTAAAAAAGATAGTAATCTCGGCAAATAACATTTTCTAGGCTCTTCGCGCCACTGTTAACCCTTCAAAACACTCAACCAGCAGAACAAATGCATTTGAATTCACGAACATAACATTAGCTGTAACGTTAACCAACTTGCACGTTGTAACTTTAGCTAACCAATGCCCCCACAAAATTAATTTAGAAATGATAGTTTTCATTTATTAGCCAGTTAGCTAGCAACCTGTGACAGCATTAGCTACTCACTCACCCACCCACGACCAAAGGGCGGCTAACGTTAAAGTTTGTTATAGTTTGAATAAAAAAATGCTAACGTTACTATCTTCTAATTTACATGCTATCAATAATGCTGAAATTACAGCCAGAGTCAAGGCAAGCCAGGTATACTTGGAAAGACAAAGTTTATTGTTTTTACTTACCAGTATTAATGTTGCTCGTATTTTTTCTGTGTCGCGGGCTCGCAGGGTTCTGTTGAAGTGTACCTTCACGGCCGCCGCTCGTCGTCGTGCGTGTTCTTCAGGTTCTTCACAGACAGTTCAACTGTGACGGTCCGGACGTTTTTTTTTTAATCCTTTATTTAAACAGGCCAGAGAGCGGGATCTCCAACTCAACAATGCGCATGTGCAAATCATGCTTAATGTAATAAAAATGCTCTGATCAAATTAATAAATTTAGTTTAATGTCCCGCTGCCAATTTATATTGTATCAATGCAAAAGAAATGTATTCAACCATGAATATAAACTAAAACGTTTATTTTAAATGAAAAAACTAATAATTTTAAGCCATTTCAATGAGAAAATGCACATTAAACGAACAACAGCAATGTTAGACTTTTTTCAGTGTATATATCTCAAACTTTATGGCTTACGTTAGTTTGCTAGCTTACATTAGGCTAATAAACAACCCCGGGCTGACAGAATATGCGTGTTATAATGTTGTACTGTTTTCTAGTATTAGGCGGAAAATGTCTACGTTGTGTATGTACGCCTTCAAACCGGAAGAGAGCGAGCCGTATTTACCCGTTGCGGACATGACATCAGGTTGCTATGTGCAAGTAGCCCATTCCTTTATGTTATTCTATCTGGTCACATGAAATTGTGTCTTCCAGCATGTGACAATGACTATGTCAAGAAAATATGATCATATAACACCAATTTTATCATCTCTACACTGGTTACCTATTAAGTTCCGTATAAATTACAAAGTATTACTATTGACTTATAAAGCTCTAAATGGTTTAGCTCCTGTGTATTTAATAGACCTTCTATCGCCCTACAATCCATCGCGCTCTTTAAGATCACAAAATTCGAGGCTTCTGGTCGTTCCTAGGATATCTAAGTCTACTAAAGGAGGGAGGGCGTTCTCACATTTATCTCCTAAACTCTGGAATAGCCTTCCTGATATTGTTCGAGACTCAGACTCGCTGTCCCAGTTTAAAACTAGATTAAAGACGCATCTCTTTAACCAAGCATTCACTTAATGCTTACCTTTTATACTACTTCTGAATCAGTTCGAATGCATTAACATTATGAACATCAGCTATGCTAATTATTTCCCATCTGTCTCTCTGCTGTTATCTCGGGACGCTAGTCCCGAGGTAAATAGCGTTCGTCAGCTCCAGTTTGTATCCAGCCTCTCACGAAGACTTCAGATGCCCCAACACCTGTGGAGAGACGACTAAACGCCTGTGGAGAGACGACTCGACGCCTGTGAAGAGACGACTAAACACCGGCGATATGTTATGCCTAAATTTATACATGATTAACTAACTGTATTTTTCTTTGTACATTTCTGAAATGCACTTTCTGTAAAGCTGCTTTGAGACAATGTGTATTGTGAAAAGCGCTATACAAATAAACTTGAATTGAATTGAATTGAATAGCGCCGGAAAAGACGAGGCCGCATTTCCGGTAAGGAAGTAGTTACGTGCAAGGAGCCCATTGTCAGCAAAATAAGTGACAACTGAATGACAATGATGCTATCAGGTGAGTTGTATCATCCTGACATGTTTTATTTGATACCCCACAAAATTATTGTTGTAGAAATTTTAATAGTCATTTATTCCTAATCTATTCAATGTGTAAAAGTATATGTGTGTACGTGCTTGTGCGTGACGGTTCAGGAATATATGGGACAGGACATCTTGACCTTAGGAATGGTCAGGTTTGGCTAGTTTATTCCAGTACCAGTTTGTGTCCTTAAGAAAAAACTGAACAGAAGTGGGGGCCTTATCTGGGTGGAAAAGTACAGCGGGTGAGAAGGAACCTTGAAAAGAGTATAAAAGCTGTCTCATGTCTTCCTGGTGCGCGCCTCTCACTTCACAGAATGTAACGGCTGTGATGGCGACTGGGCCTTCTTGCAAGAATAAATATTTCTCTTTTTATTAATTTGACTCTGAGTGTCTCTTACGCAGTGATGATGTTTAACAGAAGTTTTTGCCACAACATTTGGTGTCAGAGTGGGATTCCTTGGCAGTGCCTCCTGGACCTGAGAGCGGACGGTGTTTGGCCACCTGGACTGAGCAGTTCCAGCTCTACCTCGTAAGTTTCAGAGAGAGGGGCCGACCGCTATCAGGGCCAGGAGAAGCTCCACTGGAATCAGATGAAAACGAACCCGTGGCAACTCAAGACATCTCTGGTAAGAGACGGCTAAAATATTTTTCTTATGGGCTAAAATATTTTTCAAAGTGAAACTGAACCATACTGGCTGAGGGCTGTTTCTGTGGTACGTAATCTGAGATTAATTGAGATCTATATATAGATCAAGAAATTTCAAACAGATACGAGGGAAAATAATCTGAGATTAATTGAGGTCTGTGACAGATCAAGAAATTTCAAGCAGATAAATAATCTGGGATTAATTGAGAACTGTGACAGATCAAGAGATTTCAAACAGATAGGTAACCTGAAAATGAGTTGTTCCACCACGGAGCAATTTGTTTTTAGGTGCTGAGGCTAATTAGGGGGAACCAGAACAATCGTAACAGATTTTTTGGTAAACCATAGTTAGGAGGGCACTAATAGTGCAACCCGACCGATTTGGGTTAAAAGAAAAGAATCGGGTTTGTTGGGGACGCCTAACAGACTAAAGAAAACGCGCGTTGAAGAGAAATCCACAGAGAACAGAGAAGCAGCAGTATGGGGATGTCTCAAAAGCAAGCTTGCGAAATTTGGTATACCGGTTTTCTGTCAAATGAGATAAAATTAAGGGCAGAAATGTATGATATTGAGCGCCACAAGATTAAAGGTGGTGCGGGGAACAGTTGAACAGGGCAGTGAGAAATAAAAGTGTCTGTGTTCAACATGTGTGTAAAAATGTGAACAGATAAGGAAATGTTGGCTTGAAGATAAAATGTCGAACTGCCAGGAGAAATAATGTTTTTACTTCTTCATCCAGTAAATGGATGCATGACATTAGATGTCTATAGAACTTAAAGTTATACGATAAGGATTGAAGTAGCAAGCAGCAATAAGGCTGTCTGTGTGAAATAGAGTGATAGAGTGATAGAAAAAGAGAGAACTGTAAGTGAGAAACTTGATGGAAGAGGGAAGTGAAAAACAAGAAGGTTGGTGTGTGAGATATGTTTATGTGGGGATTGTGCAAACAATCATGTACTGGTTAGATAATGAAGGAACTGGCATGTCTGAGAAAAGAAAGGAGAGGATACAGAATGAAAATGGCATGTAGGGGAAGATTGAGATGAAATATAGTAGGGAAAAAACTATATGTGATGAAAATAAAATGTCTGACAGAATTTAAGTCAAATTAACTGTTTAATTGGTATGAAAATACAGTTTTAGAATAAAATAAGGCATTGTATGATTGACAGGAATTAACATGACATGAAGAATGTTTTAAGCATGGGGAACAATTCTATATTTTTAATGGTAAAATAAAGATTGAAATTAGGTTTAGTTTTAGTTTGACAATCATTGTTTTGAACCTAAGGGGTCTATAATGGGGTAGTGAAAAGGAATGGATTTACCATCCATCTTCGTTTATTATGAAAGGAATTGGAAATTATAGTTTTATAAAAAAAACGAATGCATATCCTGGTGTTTATGATTGCAGACAATGTCTGTATTTAATATCTGAGGAGTGACTGAGGGTTCGATCAAGGTCGAGAGTACAGGAGCAGTGTCTTCTTATTCAGCCCGGCTTTTTGGATGTTAGATATGCACTTGTTCTGTAATCAGTGTTGATGATAATAGCAAATTAGTAAAATGTAAAGACAGCTATGTCCAAAGATTCCGGAAATCAATAATGTATGTTGTGCCAGTAATAATGATGATTCGGCTATTGTTGTATCTGCCATTGGTGGACTGTAAAAGAATATGGAGCACTGCTTATCAGTGGCTCTGTTTGCATTCCTCAATGGAACACACTGCTTCAAGGGTGTGCAGTAAGTTAGAGCAGATGGAGAGTGTTTAAATTGTGGTCAGCAGGACCATTTAACATGTAACTGTAAATGCTCACTGAGAAGGGGTTTGAAAATGTGATAGTGACACATTTCTGGTAATAATGTGGGTTTGAAAGTAGATCAGTGTTTAAGTGACGATATTAACATTTCGTCTGAGAAAGAATAAGAGAAAAAAAAAAACAAGGTCAAAAGATTGAAGTCTTAAAGTGAATCCTTTGAAAATATCTATAATAGTAATTATTATAAGTGAATTGATGAATACAGTTTGATGCAAAATTAATGACTCCAACAAATGGGAGTTGCAGAAAGGTAACTAAAAGTATGATTGTGTTTTAATGCAACATTTTGAAAAAGGATTCAGGTAATATAGAGAGACAAATCTCACGGATGATTTATAATGACTGCGAAAGATGCAGAGTAGCCTTGTCAAATTTAGTGTGAATCCTGATTGGAGATTGATAAACTCCTAGAAAAACTTTGAAGACAGATATTAAACTATGGTTATATAGAACTAGAATAATTAATTAAGATCAAATAAGCAGAGGCAGTAGGCTACTGAATTAACAGTTCCTAAAATGTAAAATGTAAAAGGCATCTGATTAAACAAACAGCTTGAAAAGTGTTGACCATGAGAGAACTAGAAGCTGATGTTTTGCTTTTAAAAGATAAGTTTGTTAGGAGCTGTAATGAAACAGCTCGCTTATCTGAATCTGATGTGTGCTGTGGCTGTACACGGCCAGTACGACAGACACTCAATCTGAGTGGAGATCTGTAATGTCTAAATTCCCTGTATGGGCAAAAGACAACTATAAAACGATGTTTATTTGGAAACAAATGTTATTTCTGGCAAAGATGCCTTAAGCTGGGATAGTTAAAAGATTATAGATAAAAGTTTGATGATTAGAAGTATTTGAGAGAACAGTTTACCTGTCCTGAGTGCCTCAGAGTCTCTCTCAGTCAAATGTCAGCTAACAGGCTGTTATCTGAGTCTGTGTCATAAGTAATAATAAGCTATTTATAGTAAAAGCACAGTGTCTCAGTTGAAAAATCAGACACAGAGATGTTAAAGAAACCATTGCCATAAAGAGGGCAATTTGTATTGGTGAATGTTTTAAATGTAAAACTGAACGAATTTAAAGAAGTCTTAAAATAATAATACAGATCTTAAATGATAGAAATAACATTTTTGATTATTTTATTTTAGGACCAGTAACTTCTTTGTCTTATCTTAAGTCTCCACCATTGAAACAGGCCCGATGGCTACGGCTACAGATGTACAGTAACAGTACACTGAATGTATGGTTGTGAACTAAATTCACTGAGTATAATCTAAGTAGCTAGGTTGATGATTTTAAGATGGTTAATGGATTTAAGTGATTAAATACTGCTGTTATTAACCTGTCTCCCTGTGAACACTATTAGGCAATCAGAATGGCTCTGGTGACTGTTGAACGTGCCTTTCCTAAGCTCCAGAAAGCAGCTGAGTTCTGTTAAAGGAAACTGATTGTGTGATGGGAAAGAGCGGTACCAGTGTGTACGTGGCTACTCAATGACAGGATGATCTTCCTGGCCAGGGGACAGCCTAACGCAGGGGGTCACGGACATTGGGCACCTCAGGACGGGGGTGTGGTACATGCAAGAAAGGTAGTGAGAGTTGAGCGCTGACTACTGGAGGCCACTGGGGTCAGCAGAGCATTGAGAGGTGAGATGCGCTGTGACGAGTTGCGGCAGTCTGACCCAAGAGAATGTGAGTTCCTCTATACCACTTGCCAGAAGAAACCGCATAATCGTACGCTTGTTTTTCATTGTGACAAGTGTCTGCAATTAAGCCAGGGGGACAACACCCTGAAGAGAAAATTATAGATAAAGAGCTATGGGAGATGGGCTTTCAAGAGCCAGTTGAGAAATGAGGGGATTGCCATTATTTGTTGTGGAGACAGGAACAAAACTTTTTATGTATTGGCTGCCTCATGGGCAAGAATAAGAAAATTTATAGAAGTGTTGATTTTGAACTAATATGTTTTAACTCCTGGAGGTCGTTTGACATGGTGGGTGGCTAAAGATGAAGACAGTTTTTGATTTGAGAAAAGTCTGGATAACAAAATTTAATGGTAAAAGGATAGTGATTAATTTAATGTAATTATTATTTGTTAATAAGAGAGAGAGACTGTTTGAGTGGAGGAAGGGATGACTGTGTCTGTCTTTCTGTTGTCGGCCTGCTAGAGCAAGCTGAAGCAAAATAATGATAAGAAAAAAAAATTAAACAAAGCAACCCAGCAGACTGAAAATCTAATGAATAATGAACAGAAATGCTTTGGAACTGGTTAAGAGACCATGTAAAATTAGGTAAAAGCTACAGAAAATGTGAAGTTTAAAATCTTATTTAAAATTTAAATCTTTTTAGCAATAATATAAAGAAAGGCGAACATGGAGAATGAGTAGTTAACATATGTGTGTCTAGTATGAGTGTGTGTGATGGTGACAACACTTTAGGTCTTGTATGTATTAGTTTGGGGTACTAATATTCCGCCTGAATAGTGAGTATATTGTTTCATCATTACAGATGGATTGAGGCAAATGACAAATTTTAAAGAGGGCGATAATTGTGAGTGGATCGGATGAAAAGATGATACAGAACATAGGACGAGCTTTAAATTGATTGGTCATCAAGCTCTGTCTGGTATTAATTACTTTAGTCTTTCATGATGTTGATTTGAATTACGTTCTGGATCAGTTTAAGTATTTGTGTAAATTGGAATTGTGGAGTTGTAGATCACCATCTGGCATGGGCTGAGATAAATGAAAATGTTATAGATTTGATGGCAACAACAAAGTGACACATTGGCTGAGTCAATATCAAATATGAAGAGAGCCCCTAAAAAAAATGTATGATTATTGTGGGCAGAAGGATGAGAATGTTATTTGACTGACATTGACCAAGTCTGTACACCACGACCTGACTTGATAGAAACAATTGATGACTTTGAAAATGTTTTTAGATGACTGATTTAAGAGACCAAACAACAGGCCCGAAAAGCAGGATACGCTGTGAGGCTCAGGGCCTTTGCCCTTCAAATACTTCGTTGAGCAGATGATAATGTGGCTTTAAGTGAAGAATGTAATATTTTTGTTTCAGAGGCAGATAAAGATGTCTGGAGGAAATTTGTCTGAAGGACAACTTTTGGGTTAGTGTTGATGCAAACTTTATCAAAACACTATGTTAAATGTTATGTTAAATTGATGCTCGAGTTGTGTCGTGCATCAAGAGGGAGATGGTATAACAATTGCCAAATATGGTTTACTAAGGGACAATATATGTTGGAGGACACTGGGTCTAATTGGGTAAAAGGCCGTCCCAAACAAAATTTGCTTTCTGTAAATGTATTTGCAGGACTGTTTCAACAGGAAACGCCGGGGCAGATGTGGCAGCAAAGGTCACGGCAGAACAGTAGACAAAAGAAACTACGTGTAGTTTTACTATCTGAAAATAACCTCGACATTTTGTTTTCTTTACAGAGAATGGAGCAGAGCATAACTTAAAATTTTCCTTTCACAGAATGTCAGATTGGATTGCAGCTAACAGAATGATTCTGTTCCAAAATGTATAAATATTGTGTTGTTGACATGAGTAAAGCGGGTTGAATGTTAATGTAATAGTTGAATGAGTTTCAGGTTGTTGGAGTGGCCAGATGTTGAGAATAAATTTGGAACTAATAATGTATATAATCAGTAAACAAATGGTGAAAATTCCACAGGTCACACCAGAAGGACGACCAGCAGCACTAACAAAACACTTAAGATCTCCATTCACAGGTGACAGAGGCTATGGTCCACTCCACAAACAAGGTTGCAAGGATGGAGATTGCAACACCACCGTCCAAACATCTCACCTTAAACAACGCCAACGAGATTTGATTGGTCACTGATTAATTAGAAAGTATTTTAGGAAAATGAATGGATTGTTTGATTACTCTTTGGGGTTTCGGGGGTAGGATTGTCAATATTGTGTGTTTCCAGTTCAGTTTAAATTGGTAAAATGACAGTTTTATCCAAATGATGATGACAATGACAAGAAATGTGATGAAGATGATTCTAGTAGTGGAAGCTACAGTGACATGTGTTAGACATTTGGTGTTTGTTTTTCTTTTCTTTTTCTTCTTCCTATGAATGTTTTTGTTATGAACAGATGGTTAAAAGCTGTGCTTATCCGCTATGTGATAAGGTACAAGGAGAGGGTTTTGAAATGAAGGGTTTTATTATACTTTTCTTATACTTTATATTTTGATGTAACCACTGTGGATTGATGATTTGTTGTTTTTCTAACTAGTCTGTACACTATTTCTTATTTAACTAAGGTGACTGAGGGTCAAGCTATGCTTGGGGTACAACAACAGTGATTGTTTATCTAGCCCGGCTTTAGTTGAATTCTTTATCTGCTTGCTAATACTTAAGGGACTATCCTTACAAAAACAGCCTAAGCTTTTTCTTTTCAAAATGTTATTTTCACAAATGTTTAAGAAGAGTGATCAGTTATGTGAAAACAGAGATGAAGAGTAGTGTGATGATATGACTTAAAATTTGTCTTTTTGTTTATTATTGTGATTATGGGTAATCTGAATGATAAAAAGTGTGGAATTGTTGTAGAAATTTTAATAGTCATTTATTCCTAATCTATTCAATGTGTAAAAGTATATGTGTGTACGTGCTTGTGCGTGACGGTTCAGGAATATATGGGACAGGACATCTTGACCTTAGGAATGGTCAGGTTTGGCTAGTTTATTCCAGTACCAGTTTGTGTCCTTAAGAAAAAACTGAACAGAAGTGGGGGCCTTATCTGGGTGGAAAAGTACAGCGGGTGAGAAGGAACCTTGAAAAGAGTATAAAAGCTGTCTCATGTCTTCCTGGTGCGCGCCTCTCACTTCACAGAATGTAACGGCTGTGATGGCGACTGGGCCTTCTTGCAAGAATAAATATTTCTCTTTTTATTAATTTGACTCTGAGTGTCTCTTACGCAGTGATGATGTTTAACAGAAGTTTTTGCCACAACATTATCTAAATAAATCTACATAGAAGATGCATATTCAAGTCACTGTCTTCAATTTCTAATGTGTATTGGAATGAATTCACAAAAAAAAGGATCACATCATTAACCCAAATATGTAATCTTCATTTTTCTTTTATGTGCATCTTCTTTTTTGTTTTCTGAGTAAGTAATTCACCTTGTTTAAATGAGGAACAGCTGTTCATGGAACAGACTGCACATTGAATAAAAGAACATTGAGAAAATCATCTGTTTCAAAAACAGATGTTGCTCTTGCATAGAGCACAGAACCTGCTGCTTTAGTGTTTGAGAACTAGACAAAAGAGCATGCTTATTTATGATTGTACATCTCAAAGTAACTTAATACTTTGTGCTTAATGTGCTTAATGCTCCATAATACCATGGAGTTCCCAGGCTCAGCGTGTGGACAAAGTGGGCAGTAGTGCAGGTTGGCATGGATGAAAGATATAAGAGACCCATTAACCTTGTTACGTCGCTATGAGCCGAGGAACCTCTTTCACTATCTTAAGCTCTCATCACTTATGGGCCCTCATGGGACCTACAACTAATTAACCTTGTGGAGACAGGCTCTGTTGTAGTGGGCTGAGGAGAGAATATTAAGAAACCTTTCAGAGGGCCATTAGCAATGAGATTAACATATCCAACTTTCAAGTGGATTCTTGACACAAAACCAATATTTGTTCGAACACACATCGCAAGTGATCCTCTGAATTCAAAGTGACACCCTAGGTGTCACGTTATGTCTGAGCTTGAATTTCGTTCTCATGGACTTTAAGTTGGTTCTCTTACGAGAGTATCTCTCGTACTGCGTAATATCTTACGCTATGGGGAAACACTCTTTCCTCGAGATATTGAAGCCAAAAATTATCCTTAATTTTTTTAATCATGCAAAACGCTTTTGCAGCAGCAAGCAGACAAGGGCGAAACAGCTCGCGCGCCCATTGGCTGCCTCGCTGGAAAAGCTGCAGCCTATCGAGTGAAGGCACTGCGTGACGTAATGACGAATGAAGACGCTTCGCGCTCATTTCGTCATGTCCCGCCAGTATAGGCGTGGTCTCGCCCTGTAAATACCCCTCGATAGCTGTATTTCTCTGATTTTTCATTCTTCACGCGAAGCTCACGCATCGCGGGATCCAGAGTGAGAAGCCGCGCCGTTGACTTGTAGCCTTCTCAGCGGGACGTGCCATCTTCTGAAGTCGCTGGCCCAGCCGCCTTCAACTGCCGTACCTGCTGCGCTTTCCGGCGTACTATATCCTTTTACTCTGCTAAGTGTGTGTGTGTGTTTGCTTACGTGACGCAACACCCATTTCTACTGTTCTAAAAGAGCTGCGTCTTTTTAAAGATGCTTTCCTGTGGTTCTTGCCGAGCCCCACTCAGCGACGAGGACCGCCACGTCATCTGCGTGTCCTGCCTGGGTGAGGATCACGCGGCCACCGCGCTCGCTGACGGCGGATGCCATCATTGTAAACGCTTGCCTATGGTGACTCTGCGGACTCGCCTGGCGTCGTTCTCCGAGCCCGCATCCCAGCCCGCCGTGATGCCGCGCCGCAAGAAGCGCCGCGCCCTGCGCGCTCCCGAGCTATTTCCAGCCCGCCAAAGCTCGCCGGTTCGCCCGCCAGCTTCGCCGGCCTCGCTCGAGTCGCTCCCAGACGGACAGCGGCCGCCGTCTGCCGCCGCGTCCGCACTTGAGCTCGACAAACTACCGGAGACGGCATTGAAACTGAGCCGATGCGTCCGCTCTCTCAAGCCGTGGATTACATCGGCCTGAATGGTGAGATACATTTGTGGCTAACGCTATCCGAGGATGACGGAAGCTGAGCGCTCTGTGTTCCTCGACGTTCTCGCTCTGCTGGACGCCGCCCCCCTCAGCGCGGGCCCCGGCCGAGGATTGAGATAGAGCCCGAGGTCTCAAGGCCTTCCTAGTCTCTCTAGGAAAGCGACGGTGTTCAGTTCCCGCTGCGGCCGGAATTTCACCAAAACTTCTCGCTCGTTCAGTTCCAAGCAATGTGACTGTTCCAGTGTATTTCGCAGTGAGCAAGCTGGTTCCACAGCCCGCTTGCCTGCGCACAATGGCCGCCGTTTCGGCTAACTAGCAGCGCCGCCAGGCCCGAGATCAAACACCGCGCTCTCGCTCTGCTGGACGCCGCCCCCCTCAGCGCGGGCCCCGGCCGAGGATTGAGGTAAAGCCCGAGGTCTCAAGGCCTTCCTAGTTTCTCTAGGAAAGTGACGGTGTTCAGATCCCGCTGCGGCCGGATTTCCACCAAAACTTCTCGCTCGTTCAGTTCCATGCGTTGTGACTGTCCCAGTGTATTTCGCAGTGAAGCAGCCGGTGTCTCAGCCCGCTTGCCTGCGCACAAAAGCCGTTTCTATGGCTACCCAGATAAATCCAATAAAGAGTGCATTTTCTGGTGTTCCGGCCACGGCCGATGGTGTTACGAGTGTTGTAAGAATGCCCACGTCCCAGTGCCCATTCCCACACCCAGACACAGCCCGCCACGGTGCAGGGCTAGCACAAATAAAACCAACTCATGTTGGTTGTGCAGAAAATGTGGTGAACGCGCCCATACAATGCCCGCTTACACTACACGATGCGTGTCCCTTGGTTTCTGTAAAACGAAACTAACACACATTTAGTCGGCGCGAGCCGACAGTGTTCTCAGTGCAGTAAATGTGCCCGCTGTTCCGCATTTCCTCACTGACACGCCGAATCCCACGGGATTCACCCCCGCTCGCTTTCTCTGCACAACCTGTCACAGAGAAGCTGAGCGCGGCCAGGCTGCCGGCTTTGATCAGCGCGCGCCTGCCCGCTGTGATTAGCGCGCACCTCGCACGCTGTGAACACAGCGTTGATTCAGTCGGCGCGAGCCGAGTATTCTCCGTGCAGAAAATGTGCCCGCTGTCTCGCGCCCGCATTTCTCACAGACACTCCGAATCTCACGGGATTCACCCCCGCTCGTCTTCTCTGCACAACCCGTCACAGAGAAGCTGAGCGCGGCCAGGCTGCCGGCTTTGATCAGCGCGCGCCTCGCACGCTGTATACACAGCAGTGATTTAGTCGCGCGAGCTGACAGTATTCTCAGTGTAGTAAATGTGCCGCATTAGTAAATGTGCCCACATTCCCTCACACGCGCCGAATCCCACAGGATTCGCCCCGCTCGCTCTCTGCGCGTCCCGCCATAGAGAAGCTGAGCGCGGCCAGGCTGCCCGCTGTGATCAGCGCGCCCCCCGCCTCGAACGCTGTAAACACGGTGCTGTGTTCCCAGTACACAGGGGCTCTCGAGCTGCCGTCCTGCCGCGGCCAGAGCCCAGATTTCATTCTACCCCTAGCTATTCACGCAGATGCGTGGTCAAGGCTTCCCGGGGTATCAGAATGGGTGTTGAACACTATAACGAGAGGCTGTTCGCTACAGTTCGCTCGACGCCCCGCCGTTATACGGCGCGAGTCGAAACTACGGTGTATAGCGAAGTGTTTTAACTACTTCGAGCCGAGATAGCGAAACTACTGAGAAAAGGGGCTATAGAACCTCTATCTCAGGGCGAAGGGGGCTTATACAGCAGATATTTTCTGGTACTGAAAAAAGATGGTGGGCTCAGGCCCATTCTAGATCTGCGACTGCTGAACAGAACGCTCGGGAAGCGCCAGTTCAGAATGCTTACGACCAGGAAAATCCTCGCGCAAGTGCGCCAAGGAGACTGGTTCATGTCAACAGATCTGAAGGACGCCTATTTTCAAATACAAATAGCGTCCCATCACAGGCGATTCTTGAGATTCGCCTTCGAGGGCTAGGCATATCAATACACAGTCCTGCCGTTCGGCCTGTCCATAGCACCCCGTACGTTCACGTAGTGCATGGACGCGGCCCTCGCCCCCCTGAGACTTCGGGGCATGCGAGTTTTGAACTACTTGGACGATTGGCTGATTCTAGCTCGTTCACGAACGGAGCTCATAGAACACAGGGCCGCATTACTCGAGCACCTCGAGGAGCTGGGCCTTACAGTCAATTGGGCGAAAAGCTCACTGCTCCCCAGTCGGAGAATTTCCTTCTGGGAACAGTGTTGGACTCGCTATCCATGACAGCACGCCTGTCACCGGAGCGCGGATTGAATATTCAGCACGTCGCGAGATCCTTCCGCCACGGCTCTATAGTCCCGCTCAGAAGGTTTCAGAAAATGCTGGGTCTGATGGCCTCAGCAGCCTCCGTACTCCAGTTGGGCCTGCTCTGCATGTGCCCACTGCAGCTATGGCTAAAAGCACGAGTTCCCCCAGGGCGTGGACCGCGGGTCTATTTCGCCTCAGGGTCGACCTTCAGTGCGTCTCAGCTCTGAAACCGTGGAAAAGTGACCGACTGGTGTCAGTCAGGTGTGAGTCTGGGGATCGCCTCGGGTGTGAAGGTGGTGTCTACGGACGCCTCCACATCCGGGGAGCGCTGCTCGAGGGCAGACCACTAGCTGGCCTATGGTCAGTACGGGAGAAGCTCCTTCACATAAACTGCTTGGAATTAATGGCAGTCGACAAAGCGCTAAGGCGCTTCTGTCCCCAGATAATAGGCCACCACGTATTGGTCCGGTCGGACAACATGTCAGTGGTGGCGTACATAAATCGCCAGGGCGGCATCGGGTCCACACGCCTTTGCAGGCTGGCGGAACCCCTCTTGGTCTGGGCCCAGCGCAACCTCCTTTCTCTGAAAGCGGCGCACGTGCCTGGGCACCTGAATACGGGTCCAGACAAGCTGTCCAGAGACAACGTCCCGACAGGAGAATGGTCGCTGCATCCGCAGACGGTCCAGCTGCTGTGGGAAACGTTTGGCAGAGCGCAGGTGGACCTGTTCGCGTCCCGCGAGAACGCTCACTGCCCAGTATTCTTCTCGAAAAGCAGGGACGCGCTGGCCCATGCTTGACCCAGCGGTCCCCTGTATGCTTTTCCCCCTGTCTCGCTCCTGCCTCAGGTGTTGGAACGGATCAGGGAAAATGGATGCCCAGTGCTGCTTGTAGCTCCGCTCTGGACGAACCAGGCTTGGTTTCCGGTCCTGATGCGGATGGCCAGCACTGCCCCGTGGCCTGTACCGTTGAGGAGAGATCTCCTCTCTCAGGCGGAGGGCTCGATTTGGCATCCTCGCCCGGAACTGTGGTCCCTGCACGCATGGGCCATCAACGGGTACCCGCTAGCCTCCCGGAAGGAGTGCTAAACACGATCGCGCAGGCTAGAGCTCCGTCTACCAGACGGCTCTATGCCTCGAAATGGTCGGTGTTCTCTACTTGGTGTCGAGCCCGTGGCTTTTCACCTGTGGACTGCGGGGTTAAGGAAGTGCTTGCCTTCCTTCAGGAGCTGATGGATAAGGGAAGGACCCCATCCACGCTCAAAGTTTACGTGGCGGCCATAGCACCGTTTGCTAAACCGGTGTCTGGCCAGTCGCTGGGGAAAACGACTTAGTCGTGCGTTTCCTACGAGGAGCTCGGAGGTTAAACCCTCCCAGGCCCCCTTCAGTCCCGGCTTGGGACCTTTCCACGGTCTTGGAGGCCATGAAAGGCGCCCCGTTTGAGCCGATCCAGCTGTCGGACATGAAGCACCTGTCCCTTAAGACGGTGTTTCTATTGGCTCTCGCTTCAGTGAAGCGTGTAGGGGACTTACAGGCGCTTTCTGTAAGCGCGTCTTGTCTGGAGTTTGGGCCTAACGACTCAAAGGTCGTACTCAAACCGAGGCACGGCTACGTGCCGAAATCCCTCAATACACCGTTTAGGGCCCAGGTAATTTCCCTGTCAGCCCTTCCGGTTCTCGATGAGGAGAGGGACGGGAGTCTCCTTTGCCCTGTCAGGGCGTTAAGGGCTTATGTGTCCCGCTCGCCTGAGTTCAGGCAGACCGAGCAGCTTTTCGTTTTGTTTGGCGGCCGTTCTAAGGGACTCGCCGCCTCAAAACAGAGCCTATCCAGATAGATAGTGGATGCCATAGCGCTGGCTTACACTTCCAAGGGCCTGCGGTGCCCATTGGGTGTCAAAGCGCACCCCACAAGAGGCGTGGCCTCGTCGTGGGCATGGTATAGCGGGGTCTCCCTGCAGGATATCTGTACGGCTGCGGGCTGGGCCTCGCCGTCGACATTTATCAAGTACTATAACCTGGAGGTGCCCGCCTTACAAGCTAAGCTTTTGGCGGTCTGAACTTCGGGCTTATCGGCCGCCAATGCGGCTATGTTGCCCTTACGGGTCGGTACCCCTACGGGACTTTTATGAAGGAGTGACGCTTCTAGCCTCTCCTCCTCTACTCTATGTGAGTTATGGTGATTATGCACTAGATGTGCCCCGGGCTTGGCCCCGGGACTCTGGTGTTGGATCCCTGTCCGCACGGCGTTTTGTATGGGGTCCCCATAGCGTAAGATATTACGCAGTACGAGAGATACTCTCGTAAGAGAACGTACTCGGTTACTAGCGTAACCTCGGTTCTCTCTAGAGAGGGAACGAGTACTGCGTATCTTGCCGTGCTTGAACTATGCTCTGGTTCGCTTCGGTGTACAAAATCAGAGAAATACAGCTATCGAGGGGTATTTACAGGGCGAGACCACGCCTATACTGGCGGGACATGACGAAATGAGCGCGAAGCGTCTTCATTCGTCATTACGTCACGCAGTGCCTTCACTCGATAGGCTGCAGCTTTTCCAGCGAGGCAGCCAATGGGCGCGCGAGCTGTTTCGCCCTTGTCTGCTTGCTGCTGCAAAAGCGTTTTGCATGATTAAAAAAATTAAGGATAATTTTTGGCTTCAATATCTCGAGGAAAGAGTGTTTCCCCATAGCGTAAGATATTACGCAGTACTCGTTCCCTCTCTAGAGAGAACCGAGGTTACGCTAGTAACCGAGTACGTTTTGCATTGTTTGCTGTTGGTTTTCATGTTTGTATGAGTTTGGTGATTCATTGTTTGATTCATTTGCTACACCTGTTTCTTGTTTCCTCCCTTTGATTCTCCTTTGAATATATATCCCTGAGTTTGACGTGTTGTGTTATGTTATAGTCAGGCAAGAATATTAAAAAAAAATAAATTCTATATTAGCAGTCAAGTAGACAAAGCATACATACATCAACGTTATTAAATTGAGTAAAACCTACTCAACTTTTTTGATGGTGTTCCAATCATGCACTGGGGCATGAATAATTAATAAAAAAAAAATGTTTTTGCTGTTTTCCAGCTGTATTTACTCTATAGTTGTTGTTTTTTTATGCTTTTATGCCACATTCATACTCAAAAATAATCCATCGAACTTCACCGTCATTGCGTATTGTTTACCAAATATTGAGTTCAGGTGGGTACATAATTTATATTGTGTAGATATGTCATCTACTTAATATCTACTGTGTTATTTACAGTATGTTTCCAGGAAAATCATAATTTAAAAGCCTGGCTTAATTCAGTGTTATTGTCACATCCATAATAAGGCAGACAATGGTAAAGGTGAATAACAGACTTTATTTAATGCATAGAGCACTGATACAAATCGACAGGAAGGCTGAGATTGGTGAACACTGAACTTGAATAATGTCTTATAGATGATGAAGAATATGACGACGAAGACAATGATACTCAGGACAATGACGATGACAACGATGACAATGACGATGAACAGGAACTGTGACGATCAACAGGACTTCAGGTAGTCTAGCGAATGCTGGTCAGACAGGTAGGTAGTCGGGTAGGTAGTTAAATTGTTTGAGTAAAATTTACAGACAGAGTGAGTAAAATGTACTTGAAACAGAGTATTGCAAAATAAACTTAAAATGACTAAGTGGAAATTAAGTAAGTTTTACTTATTGTTTTTTTTCTTCAGTGCAGCACTCATGAGGACAGTTTTTTGGAAGGTCTGCATGATTTTTTTCTTCTTATAGAATTTTCATTATATCTGGAGTTTGACTCAAATCTGATGCTAATGATGGTGTACCTGAAATTGACACTGTCACTTATCAATCATGAAATAATTTATGTTAAGTATATTAAAATATTGGTTGCACTATTTTACAGTACGTGCAGTTGTGTGTAACTTTACCTAAGAAAGTATTCTGGTGAATATAAGGTAACTACATGGGTTAAGGTTAGGTTTAGAAGTAGGTTCAGGGTTAGTACCTAGTTATTACCCAGTTATTGTAATTACTATAAGTACATATATGTACATGGGAAACAGGACTGTGAAAGTATATATATATATATATATATATATATATATATATATATATATATATATATATATATATATATATATATATATATATATATATATATATATATATATATATAATATATATATATATATATAATATGTCTCATTGGTTCCAACTTGACGTGAAGTATTTCATTCTAGACACCAATGTGTGATTATTTTTTAAGTGATGAATTTCTCGAGACAGTGTGAAATATTTTGAATGTATTAAAAATGTGAAGGCTTGCCAGTTAGTGAATAAAACTGTGAATCTTGTGATGACTGCTCTGTGTAAAACCTGATAATAGACAAAATAGCGGGGGAATGAAAGTTGAGTTTCTGTCTGCATCTTTTGAGAGAACTTTATTCTAACAAACCAAACACATTGTTTTTTTAACAAATGTGATCATGGTAATACTGTTTTTTTTATATATATCTACAAGCAAAGTTATATATTTTTGGGACATATACAACTGTAATGCCTTTTATATTATTATTATTATTGAGACCATGATACTGGCTCAGTAAAGTTGATCATACAATGCAATATGTTTTTTTATAGATCATTCGACGTGAAAATGTAATTGAGATTCTGATGGTAAGTTAACCGAGTAAATTGCTTCGCTATGATGTGAATGGTAGGAATGGAATGTTTTTTTTAAAGGAACGGCTGTGACATTGTGTGAAGGTTGGGCAGAAGGGTGGCAGGATGGAGCATGTTCAGAGACCTTCTGGGGCTCATGCATAATGCTCTTTTTGTTTAAGGCACAGGTTGGCCAGGCGGAGGAGGGCGGCGGAAAGATGGAGGTGATGGCAGGGACTACTCCTCCAGAATCTCAAGCAGCTTCCCCCTCCCTCTCTTATTTGGAAACAGCCAAGTTTGTTAATGCAGAACAGAGGCGAACGAATGTCTCCCCTGGGTGCTATTTTAGCTCATGTTCATTTCGCTGTCTTTTCCCTCCGCTCTGTTGTTGAGTCTGATGTATTAACTTGCAATCTTATGAAAGAGAGGCTTAAAAAAATGACTGTTTTGACACAATCTTAATAGTCATTTTCACGCAAGATTACATTCTCTGCATATCGTGAGTCGCTGTGTCAAAAGAGCAGCCTATAAAACAGGAAAACTAATAAATCTGGGTACGACTCAGCAAATTCTAATTCACTTGTGCCCATCTAGATCCAAAAACAATTATATTCTAATTACAGTTTTGTAAAGTACATTTTCCGCAATGATTATATAGAGCAAGGACAGACAGAAATAAAGAAATTCATGGTCTGCAAAAATTCTGAAATTCATCATCTGTTTCCGGCATGTATAATGAACTATAAAATATTCTTAAAACATAATTATAGTATTTTATTATATAATGCCACATAGGCCATTAGCCCATGCTCCTACATTTATAACCACATGAATAATTAATTATAAGCCCTTTTATCGCAGCTGAAGTTGTTTTTTCCCCGGCGTGCAAATTACGCTGGATTTTGACAAAAGGACCCAAACAGAAGTCACGTTGATCTTACATGTCTAGAGCTCATACAAATGACCTAAACTGAATCTTATGCAAGGGATGGAGTTAACAGACATACCTACAGGTGCACCCCAGGCTGAGAGCTCGTATTACGGGCAGAGAGAATGGACATGCCCAGGGCTGCGTTGTGAAGGATTCATCTTAGGAGGTAAGTATCAAGCATTGCAGCCCAGCAATGACCCATGAATGCGGGATGAGCATTCTCCAAAAAGAGTGGAGGAAGATAAATTAAAGGAATATGAGACTCCATGATGTAAATCAGAGACCATTAGGAATTCATTAAACACTCTCCAGAATATAGAGCTGAAATATGACTCCATGCATGAGAGGGTATTAAAAGAAAGTTCATGGGTGGTATAAAAGATAGCAGTAGGTAAAAGGTCGAGCTGAATTAGGGGAATCAGAGGGATAGATGGAAGGATGGACTGATGGATAAATGGGAGTAATAAAATTAAAGTGTAAATAATGTCAATATTCAAATATTATTTTCCTGTAGAAAAGCATATATAGTTGTACAATGCCGTTTTAGTGATCCTTTCAGCAGGTTTCCTCATTATGAAATTTGGTGGCAAGTGACTGTACTTCATTAGTGAATAATTTATTCAAATGATTTGTTTAAAAACACTAATACATTCGGAAACGAAACAAGCAGCTTTATGAATGAGTCACTGAATCATTCCCTCAACTGATTTGTTCAAGCAGATTCGTTCAGGAATAAAAGAAGAGACTTGTTAATGAGTGAGTCACTAAATCATTAACTCAACTGATTCATTCAAACACTGCTTCATTTAAGAACAAAACACAGTTGTGCTGCTCATTTGGCACACAACTGTTCTGTTGTGGTTTCGTTTGTGTCACCACTCCATCCAATACCTCAGTGCTAGACGGCTCAGCTCCTTCCACTAGTTCCCTTTCCCAGGAATACTAACCATCTCTACCTGCTGTCACCAATCAATAACTATTATTTAAACCACTCTCACATTCACACACCATTGTCTGGTCTCATACGCTGATTTCACGCTGCCGCCATTTTGAAATCGAAAGTGAGGCTCCGGTGGGAAGAACCCCAGAAGTACAGATAGACAACAATGCTTGGACTACCAACCTGAAGCTGCTGCCGCGATTTACACTATTGGATGTTAATATCCAATTTTCTCTGGATTTTCTCTCTATTCTCTGGATTTTATTTGATGTTTTGTTTTATTATGTGTGGTAGTCGACCGTGAGGGACTGCCGTCTTTACTTTAGTTTTAAATTCTTTGATCGTGCGCCGGTTCCCGCCTTCTTCTTCCTGTAACATCTAACCTTGTTACAGGGTGTATTTTCGTTGGCAAAGTGAAAATAGACAAACTAACTGACAATTTTATTTCTAAAATGATGTAATGTGAAGTATACAGTTAAGTTAAAACAGTCTTTTGATAGTGCAGGAAACATCACGATTGTCTTGGTCATGTTTAGTTTTGACTGTCTTGTTTAGTTTTAGGGCACGTTTACATGAGAACGATTTGCTTAAAACTGAAAAGTTTTTCCTTTGAGTTTTCCGTGTACAGACGAACCCATTGTCAAAGCGATCCCCAATCACACGAATCCCCAAAACAATCCCCATTCACACGAATCTGCAAAAACGGCTAAAAATGCTGCATTCTGCATGTGCATGGCATTTTGTGCAAACCTGCACTTTAAAACCCGTTTTCAAAAGTTTGCGTTTCCAGGCACCCAAAAAACCATTGTCGTGTAAATGAATGACCAAAGCACATTAAAAAGTCTTCAGTTTTTAATTGAAAACGGTGACATATAAACATCCCCTTAAATACAAGTCCAAATAAGATGGTGGTTAGCTGCAGGTGTGTAATTAGAGTGAGAGCCGGTGAAGAGTGAGAGCGGGACAGATAGAATGTGCATGTGACAATTTATATTTCTTATTGTAATTCAGGTTTTTCATGTTGTGTCCCTTATTGTGTCCCCTCCTCTGTTCCGCTGTCACTATTTAAAAAAAAAAAAAAACATTCTTCCAGTTGCACCATACAGCACAATCTGGACTCTGAAAATTGAATTCCAGTCCAGCTCCATTATTTTGAGCGGTTTGTTTGTGCTTTTCTGTTGTGCTTGTCACATGTGAAGCGCTGTCTGAGCTGCGTTCAGATAGATATCAACATTGCCATTTAGCTCAATGTGGTTTTGCAAGTGTGACCACAGTGTAACTACATTCATTGTGGTCTGCATATTACAATCGTCTCTCATTTTGAAGGCACTGAGCATACACAGTTAAAGAAGTCTATACTGCGTATATGATCTGTTAAGTAAGGAGACGATGTTTTTAATGTTATCAATAAAAAATATAACTTATGGGCTTATGAGATCATAACATCATAGTTAGAGCTTTTTTTATATGGGGGACCCCTGCTAGGGTTGAAAACATTATGTCGAAATGCATTTTCATGTGAACTGCAAATTTAGCCCACTTAATTAAGTGTAAACAGAATTAAACTAAGTTAAAAATAATTGCTAAAAATATCTCTCTTCGATGTCTATCTTTGCATGCTCATAAACCAACGGCTTCATTTTACGTACACCGGATTTAATGAGCTCTGGCTTTGGTATTGTGAGCAGTCCCAGAGTGGATGCACTTTTGGATGTTTTGATGATTAGAAAAGTTCTAAAATAGCGCCACGATATCAAACAAGAGAGAATAAAGCCACTGCAATGTTCTTGGCCGAGAGGTCCGCTGCTTCCGGAAGAAAACCACAGAGGTGATTGTGAATGGGCCTATTGTTTTTGAAATGAAAGCGGACACATCCAAAGCTCCGGTACTCGGGCAAAACAAGCCCTCTTCACCTTCGACTCTCCCTGTCAGATGTGCGTCAGTGTATGTCCCTCACATATGAGTATATATCTTTTCATGTCATAACCTGAAAAGAACGAGAACGGAAGGGAGAAGGAGAGAGAAAAGGCCTTGATAATTAAGACACCAGCTGTCACGGTATATTTTGGAACCCAGCAAGAAGGTGGTGTTTAATGTGACAAAGGATTGACATGCAGCTCTGGTGAGCGTTAAGATCCAGCTGAGTATGTTCTTTATGCTATCATTATATTACCAAAGAACATTCTTGGAGGTGTTGCTGTTATGAAACAAAAAACTGTGTGTGAAAAAAAAAATCTGTTTTTTTTTTGTTTTACCTTTGAGATAACAAGCACATTAGGACCATCGCACCTCTCAGACAAATTCCCATATGTATAATTTCTTGAAATATAGCATCTGCATTTCTTCCGAGCAGATTTTCCTCATTGAAATTCTTCATGTGTCACACAGCATTTAATGGGAGTCTTGATGATTACAGATCGGAGGCTGGGAGTTCCCCAGGTGTGTAATTGCACTTCTTCTGTTCTTTGCTCTTCTGTGGAGGAGTTTGAATTAAAACAGAATCCATTAAAAAATAAGGGCGAAATCCTCTTTGTTTAATCATTTTTTATTATTTCTAGCCTGCTCCTAAAGAGCCCTCTCTGACCATGTACTTTTCTCCCCAAATCCTTTTTTTTTTCTACTTTGTTTATATATTTGTAGATTTAAGGGATTTGGCTGAATGGGTTTAAAGAATATGGTGCTGTTCCCTCCCACTGTTTATGACAGGTATTCCCAGAGGACTGCAACTCATTTCTGGAAGCATGTAGTGTAGAGATGGGCCCATCTCATCTCAGTCTGCTGAAACCCCTCTGGGGCTAAAGACACTGTCAGGTACCCTCCATCTGACCTTCCTAAGGTCTCTATGTACACGGCACTACTCTCCTCCCTTAGCGCCGCAAGCGTGAACTACCATCGGGAATCCTAAGTGCGGGCTAGACAATTCAGTCTGACCTCTGTGCCAAAAAAACTGTTTAGAAAACAAATGCTTCATAATTATTTAATATTTTTTGTAATTATTCAATAATTATTTTACTAACAATTTACAATAAGATCTCATTTGTTAACATTAGTTAATAATACATTAACTAACATGAAATAACGAGCAATGCATTTTTACTGAATTTATTTATCTTTGTTAAGAGTAGTTAACCGAAGTTAAAATAACGTATTCATGTTCATGTTAGTTCACAGTGCATTAAGTAATGTTAACAGATCACGGCAAGCAATAGCCATCATTTCACCGTCTAGGTTAACTATAGACCAGATATAGTCCAGCTATGAGTAACACACTTCAAGTCATTGAAGAAAATGTTTAAATATTCCATGCGACTACAGTGGCTCCACTATAAGTTTATCAAGCGACGAGAATACTTTTTGTGCGAAAAAAAAACAAAAATAACGACTTTATTCGACTATTCCATTGCTTCCTTGTGGGCCTGAGACGAGAGTTCAAGAGATTTCCAGGATGCATGCGCGAGAACTGAGGTTCTTCTTCTACGACTATCATGTACAGCACGCTGTGTAGTAGAAGAAGAACGTCAGTTCTCGCGCATCCGAAGATGAACGAAGGTCTTACGGGGTTGGTACAGCATGGGGGTGAGTAATTAATGACTTCATTTTCATTTTTGGGTGAACTATCCCTTTAACTATAATAAATGCTACGGAGGCCCCAAAGGCACATGGTGGTGGAAAATAATATATGATTGGATTAAAAAAATATTCCAATGGTTTGAAACAATGAAACTTTGCGTTCACTTGCAAAGGTTTTGCGTTCCCTCACAAAACTTTTGCATCCTCCCGAGAAAGTTTGCGATCACTCACAAAGAACTCAAAAAGGTTTGCGATTAATCTCTACGCTTTTTAGGAGAACGCAAAACATTTGCGAGCGAACCCAGTTTTCCAGGGAACGCAAAAGCATTGAATTATATATTTTTCTTCCCATCTCACAAACAAAAATAATGACATTATTCAACAAATTCCTCCCTTCCACATGCATGTGGTGCTAATACAGAAGCCGGCCAATACTGAGTCCACGTTCTGACGTAGAACCCGGAAGTTTTGCACTGTGTTTACAAAGTGAACAGCATCAGAGACTGACACAGAAGAGAAGACATTTTTGAATATAGTCGTTCATTTTTTGCGCACAAAAACTTTTCTCGTCACTTTATAACATTAAGGGTGAACCACTGTAGTCACAAGGACTATTTTAACTATGTCTTTACTACCTTTCTGGGCCTTGAAAGTGGTAATAACGTTGCAGTCTATAGGGGGGTCAGAAAGCTGATTTCATATCAGAAATATCTTAATTTGTTTTCTGAAGATGAACGAAGGTCTAACAGGTTTGGAATGACATGAGGGTGAGTAATTAATGCAGAAATAAACATTTTGGGTGTCTAAACCTTTAAACTAACCCTTTAAATTTGCTGGAAAATTTTGGAATGCAATGCAATGCCAGTCTCAAGATCTTGAAAAAAAAACTAATGTTTCTATTCCTAAAATGGATGACAAGATCAACAAAATAAGATTGTCAGTGCCAATGCAGCACTGTATGGCCCAAAATGTTAAATGACAGTTACATCAACTACCCAGGGCAAGTGTCGTCTTGTCACACTGGTTTGTCACTTTGTTTAAATGACTGTATTTTCCTTATTTTCATTGTCTTCATCGATTGGAAGGGCCTGTTCATAGCAAGGACGTAAACTATAAAGATAACTATAAAGATATAGTTCTTAAAATCGTTCTCAGTATTAAAGAATAGCAGAGTCCACACCATAACTATAACAATAATGGCATTGAGAAACAATATCATTGGAATCACTTTCAGAACGATTTTATCTAGCTGAAGAACAATAAAACATTGAAAAACAATCAGAATTAATCCTGCTGTAACGAGCTCGAACATTAAAGTGACAGACAAGTATTTGCTTAGAATAAACAGAACGATATCGTCGGCTGGTGTGGACGTTAATATAGTTATCTTTATAGATATCTTTATAGTTATCGTTCTTGGTGTGAACGGGCATTAAGAAAGGGGCAGGTTTATTCACATAAAATGATTAAAGAAGTCCGACATCCATTACCTTGAGTACCTTACCATTGGAAGAAAGAAAAAATGTATATAGTTTTTTATTATTCATTCCAACTTATGTCCAAATACTACTGGATGCATTGTAAATGAAAATGAATGTGTAAGGGGACAAGGCTGGAGATGATTTTAAGAAAGATATACTTAAAATTTGTAGAAATATGTAGAGGCATTCTTTCAGATGTGTGATATAATCTTAGCTTGGTCTAACATTTCCACAATATGGTTTGAGGTTAGGATTGTTTTGCTCAAATCAAAGCCTTGTTTAGTCTTAACTGACAGGGTCTCGGATTGGGTTCAAAGCTAACGCAACTGTTGAACAAAGAATGCATTCCTTCTCTTTTGAGTCCGACAACCAAACAAATGTCTTTTCTGTTGTTTCTCTTAACGCTTTTTCATTGCAAACTTAGTTGTATTTGTCATATAAAAAAATAATTATTTAAAGATATTTATTTTGAGGATCCCTTTAACACATTCTCTTGACTATAAGTACATATCAACTAACTCTCATTAGAGTAGACTGTCTGCTAAATATTTGCTATCTTTGCTAGTACATGTCAACCTATCCTAACCCTATCCATACCAGTCTAATACTCTACTAACACTATAATCAGAGTTAGTAGACATAGGTGCAACGTTACTTATTGCCAGAACGATAACAGAATGTGTTATCGCCATCAAAATAAATTGAAAACATTAATATAGATGCAGGTATAGAAAATACAACAGTATTGCCACAATGATACTGCAATATTTGTCCATTACACAACGAACAAAGAAATGAGTTTTTCTTTTATTTTCAGATTCTTTGTGAAGCTATGAACATTTT
>CM070839.1:17769149-17789319 GCA_036326025.1 Chrosomus eos | reverse complement strand
AGTGGTTGTTTGTGCTATATCTCTCAAGATTTGATACATGGTGGCCACATTTGTCTGCTACATATAACCCACTTGGACGTGTACAACACAATCACAGATGATGTGATTTAATGTCAAACACAAAGAGTAAACCTGTAACAGGTTAGATGAACAACAAACCCTTTAACAACAATGAGAGCTAATTTGCTGAAATAAGATCCACACAATCTAAATTTATGCAAGAATGTTATTGAAGAACAACGAATAAGCCGTAATGTATTTATTAAAATGTTTTTAATTTAGCACAGAAACAACTGCTGCGTGTGTTTGTGTTTGTTCACTGTATTTCTGTCACATAACTCTTCACTCACTATGTTGCCATCCACCTATTTTATGTGAATTTTGGGATATCACATAAAAACGCTGGATGGAAATGCCAAATTTGCATAAATTCAAAAAATACGCACACATTAAAAATCATATGTGCTCAATTTAGGTGGAAAATGTTTTTATCTGATAAGACATGCGCATAAAAGCAGGCTCTGTAGTTGACATGGAGATAAGATTTGGGAAAAGAAAAGAAATCCTGTTCTCGATCAATGCTAAATAGAGATTTCTCTGCATGGCAAGCCATCTTGCAAACATAATGATAAAAACAAAAACAACAATAGGCAGCGTATTTCCCTGAACCTGCAGCTCCTGTCCATAACAACAAACAGACCTTCTTCCTATTTCGAGTCTGTCCCAAAAATACCTATCAATGCACCCTCGTGCACTCGAGCCAAGGGCCCTATATGTCTGTACTACATGACGTCACCAAAGTGTGGACTCTGAGGAAGTCCACAAGTCCGGAGAGTGCCATTTGGGACAGGTCCGCTGATTTGGTTTGGAGAGCGTGCTTCCTTCTTCCGCTGTACGAGCTTGTTCTTACTGTGTTATCGCTGTTTGGACGAACTGGATGTGGACACTGGAGAAGGTAGTGAGAATTTGTTGTTAATCTCTCACTAATCGTTCTTAGTGGTATGAGGTGTGTGTTTTCGAAGCGCTGGTCTGTATTTAAGAACGTGGCTAATCTGTTCGCTTTCTCAGTTGTGAGAACCTGATGCAGTAATTGGATTGCTGTTGTTTCTCTGCTCTGGTCCTCGCCAGAGAAAGCTACAGTTTCGCTGTCTCTTGTTTAAGCATTGACTTATTCTCTCAACGATCTGTATCTATTAGTTTTACATGTACATACATTAGGTTAGGAGAGAACGGATCTAGCAGAGTAACAGTCTCATTTTGTTTATAGGTTCGTGAAAGGCCCATAACTGCATTGCTGTCGCGATGCTTTCTCCTGTGAGCTCAAAAAGAGGCATACATTTGATGGCATCACCATAGCTCTTTTCTGACTTGTCAAACTGACAGTGTTACAACTGACCCAGTGTTACAACACTCTGGTCTCCCTGTGTGCATATATTCTGTTTAGCATCAGTGTGTCATGTGTCATTGGATCAAAGACTTTGAAAGCAAATCATTGTTGCTGAGACTCATCAATCATGGCGGTTCCTACCTCTGAATGAGCAAGCACCCATAAAAGATCACATTCAGAATATTTGTCTGGGTGGTCCCACAGTAAACATGGCAGATGTCATACACAAGTCTTGAAGGCTCATCTGATTGTAATTTCAATTACTTGCTGTAAAGACTGTCAGAGATACATGACCGGCCGCATTGATGAATAGGACCTAAGGACCTATCTTAGGTGGATGTCTGAGAAATAGCATAAAACAGCATTTTAAATATAAATATTATAGTATTATAAATAGTATCAGTTGCTTAATATATATATATATATATATATATATAATGTGTGTAAATATATGACGCAATTTTTTCTATGCTACTTTGTTGTTCTTCTTTGCTGCCCTTTTTTTCTTTTTTTCTTTTTTGGGATTTTTAAATGACACATCCAATCTCTTTCTACTTCAATTATTCCCTGGTCATCTGTGTACTTTATGTCCAAGGGTGCCAGGTACTAGTAGAATTAATAAATAATCTAAAATAGAATATAAGGTCAAACTGTGTGTCAGGTTGTTTGGGACAGTCTGATTAGATGCACTGAATGCAATGAGTTGAGCTGGGTGGATTAATCACAACTCACCCTGTATTTAAGTGGGCAAGTTTGCACTCATTTTCTTCATCTTTATCTTTGTATGGGTGAAAGTGCTTTTTAATCCTATTCCTAATTCTTAATGATGAAGCTGAATAAAATATCATGGAGGAAGGAAGGCCCGTTTTGACAGGTTGAGACATTATTCAAAGTCTTATCTAATATTACCACATCCTTCTCATGTGAAGTCTAAAGTACAGCACGTATTAATCATGCATTGATGCCAACACAAGCATATGTTGTTGGCACACACCTACAAGAACCAACTCGTGAGGATCAGCCATGTAACACATGCACAAGAAGATTGACGTACTGGCAAACATAGAAAGAAAAGTGTGTGACAAGACTGCGAAAAACAGCTGTGAGTGCTGCATCCTTATTCTCTCATAAATATCACACAATATTCCCTTGTATACCCTTGTGAAAAGAATTGTACTTAATTTGTATTAAATGCTGTTAGTGCACCTCAAATCTTAAAATGAAACTTTAAAAAAAATTTACTTGCAGAAAATATATTACGACACTGTCAAAAATTGTATGATCAATAAGTTATGACAACATAATGTTTTAATTGCTTTAACTCATCAAAATAAGTTAACCAATTTTCAATAAAATTATACAAGAATCAACTCATTTTTTTAAGTCAGTTTTATGTCATTTAAGTTGAAGACTTATACATCCAAGTTGATTGTACTTAAAAATTGGAAGCAGCACCTTTTTTACAGTGTAAAATTAAAGTGTACTTATAGAGAGTTCACGACTATGTTTCTTAATACACTTAAGAGCAATTTTTAATAAGTAGCATACATATAAGTCATTATGATTTTGTAATGCTTTAAAGAAGTACACTTATTTTGATGTATTGACTAATATTTGTCACGTTTTGATGTGTTTAGTTATCCTTTGTGATCTTGTTTTCCCCTGTCTTGTGTGGTTTTTGGTTTAGTCCTGTTAAGTTTTCCCGCTCCTCGTTTGTGTTCAGTCTCATCACCTGTGTTCAGTTAATTATCCAATCATTTCAAGTGTATTTAAGCCCTGTGTTTTCTCCCAGTGTTTGTCGATCGTCGTCCTCGTATGGTTGTGTGTCTTCTGATTTCCTGGAGTTTTGTTTCTGTTTAAGTTTGGAAAGTTTTCATTTTGTTATTAAAACATTTATATTGAAGCTTTCGTGTCCTCGTCTTCAGCACCTGCACAAACCCTGACAGAACGATCGACCCTAACAAAAAAAAAAAGGGAATGAACTACGAACTCTGTGTCCCACAAGATGGCCGGACTCTAGAAGAATATGCGGAGATATATCTCCATCTTTTCCGGGACTCTAATTGGGACGAGGAGTCCCTGACACATGAGTTTTGGAGTGGGATGGACGATACCCTCGCTCAGAGACTGTTGTTGGGAGATCTCCACCTCCCGTTAGTAAAATTCATTGCCCGTACGCTGTGGGTGTGTGGTTCCTCATTCACCGTGGGAGACATCCAGCCCGATCTCCACGGCCAGCAAGAGCCCATCACCTGCACGCCAACGCCTGAGCCCATTGCATGCACGCCAGAGCCTGACCCGTTTGACGACCTTCCAGAGCTTCTTCCCCCAGAGCCTTCACAGCTGGTCCCGTCCAGCCCAATCAAGCCTTCACCGCTGGTCCCGTCCAGCCCCGAGTTTCCTGATATGCTGGTCCCGTCCAGCCCCGAGTTTCCTGATATGCTGGTCCCGTCCAGCCCCGAGTTTCCTGATATGCTGGTCCCGTCCAGCCCCGAGTTTCCTGATATGCTGGTCCAATCCAGCACGGAGCCCGTTGACCCAGAGCCAGAGCCCGTTGACCCAGAGCCAGAGCCCGTTGACCCAGAGCCAGAGCCCGTTGACCCAGCGCCAGAGCCAGAGCCCGTTGACCCAGCGCCAGAGCCAGAGCCCGTTGACCCAGCGCCAGAGCCAGAGCCCGTTGACCCAGCGCCAGAGCCAGAGCCCGTTGACCCAGCGCCAGAGCCAGAGCCCGTTGACCCAGCGCCAGAGCCAGAGCCCGTTGACCCAGCGCCAGAGCCAGAGCCCGTTGACCCAGCGCCAGAGCCAGAGCCCGTTGACCCAGCGCCAGAGCCAGAGCCCGTTGACCCAGCGCCAGAGCCAGAGCCCGTTGACCCAGCGCCAGAGCCAGAGCCCGTTGACCCAGCGCCAGAGCCAGAGCCCGTTGACCCAGCGCCAGAGCCAGAGCCCGTTGACCCAGCGCCAGAGCCAGAGCCCGTTGACCCAGCGCCAGAGCCAGAGCCCGTTGACCCAGCGCCAGAGCCAGAGCCCGTTGACCCAGCGCCAGAGCCAGAGCCCGTTGACCCAGCGCCAGAGCCAGAGCCCGTTGACCCAGCGCCAGAGCCAGAGCCCGTTGACCCAGCGCCAGAGCCAGAGCCCGTTGACCCAGCGCCAGAGCCAGAGCCCGTTGACCCAGCGCCAGAGCCAGAGCCCGTTGACCCAGCGCCAGAGCCAGAGCCCGTTGACCCAGGACCAGAACCCGTTGACCCAGACCCAGAAGCCCGTTGACCCAAGAACCCCGTTGACCCAGCGCCCGTTGATGTCAAGTCAGTTCCCGATCATGAGCCTGTCCTCCCCAAGAAAATTTTGGGGGGGCGCCATACGCCTTCGCCGTGGCCGGCCAAAGATCCACGGAGACCCGAAAAGATAACACCGCCATGGCCACCTGAAGGGTCTGCACCGCCATGGCCACCTGAAGGGTCTGCACCGCCATGGCCACCTGAAGGGTCTGCACCGCCATGGCCACCTGAAGGGTCTGCACCGCCATGGCCACCTGAAGGGTCTGCACCGCCATGGCCACCTGAAGGGTCTGCACCGCCATGGCCACCTGAAGGGTCTGCACCGCCATGGCCACCTGAAGGGTCTGCACCGCCATGGCCACCTGAAGGGTCTGCACCGCCACGGCCACCTGAAGGGTCTTCACCGCCGTGGCCACCTGAAGAGCCTGCTCCGCCCTGGACGCCCGAGGGTCCCACAGCTCCGCCCTGGACGCCCGAGGGTCCCACAGCTCCGCCCTGGACGCCCGAGGGTCTCACAGCTCCGCCCTGGACGCCCGAGGGTCTCACAGCTCCGCCCTGGACGCCCGAGGGTCTCACAGCTCCGCCCTGGACGCCCGAGAGTCTCACAGCACCGTCATGGCCACGCCCACAGCCTGCTCCGCCTTGGCCACGCCCACAGCCTGCACCGTCGTGGCCACGCCCACAGCCTGCACCGCCGTGGCCACGCCCACAGCCTGCTCCGCCCTGGAGGCTTCCTGGACCTGCACCATGCCCTCGTCAGCCTCCAGGGCGCCCACCCTCCCACCCCTTTGGATGTTATACGGCGCGAGGACGCGCCTTCGGGGAGGGGGGAGGTACTGTCACGTTTTGATGTGTTTAGTTATCCTTTGTGATCTTGTTTTCCCCTGTCTTGTGTGGTTTTTGGTTTAGTCCTGTTAAGTTTTCCCGCTCCTCGTTTGTGTTCAGTCTCATCACCTGTGTTCAGTTAATTATCCAATCATTTCAAGTGTATTTAAGCCCTGTGTTTTCTCCCAGTGTTTGTCGATCGTCGTCCTCGTATGGTTGTGTGTCTTCTGATTTCCTGGAGTTTTGTTTCTGTTTAAGTTTGGAAAGTTTTCATTTTGTTATTAAAACATTTATATTGAAGCTTTCGTGTCCTCGTCTTCAGCACCTGCACAAACCCTGACAATATTCTAAAGCACATTTAATTTCAACTGAAGTGTGTTGTCCAAAATGATATTTGTTCATGCATTTTAAATGTGTTTAGTGTATAATTTGTACTATTATATATACTGTGTGCAATAATGCACTTGAATTATTTATTTTTTAAACTTCAATACTTGCTTACATAGCATTCTCCACTACTTGGTTAAAAGTTGGTTGTTTTCCCACAGAAACCCTTTTGAGCTAATAAATATGATAAACTACACAACCTGAATGTGATAAAATTTCCTCACCAGCTCCTGCTCTATGAACTTAACTATAAGAGTATCAGTTTTCTACATAATATTTTTGACATGAAGTGTCATTTATGAGAGGAGTACTCCGTACTTAATGTAATAGTAATGTACTGTATTTCTCATCTGTGTAATGTACAGAATACTTTCAAAATCATTGTTGTTTTAAAGGGCACCTATTATGGCATTTAAAATGTTCCTAATATTGTTCTGGGAGTCCCCAACAACAGTTTTACATGCATACAATGACAAAAAAACACTTTTGTTGTCTTATAATATGCATTTATTTTTACCTGATTTGCTCACCGACTCCCTAATGATTCGTTCAACGACTCATTTGTCCAAACACCTCCTTTGCGTAACGCTAATCTCGGTGGTGATTGGTCAGGTGACCCAGTCAGTTATTGTTTGTTAGCCCAACGCATAAACATATTGATAAAGCACTGCAGTACTACAAGGTATTGCTCTATTCTTTATGACAACTCCAATAACAGCGACAAACATTTCACATATTTAAAAAAAATTGACATTGGAGACCTAGAAGCTGCGCTGAGCATAACTTACACAACACACACACACATACTTACTGCGCCTTCCCTCCTTGCGCCCCCGACGCTACAAAACCCATAAAAGCAACAATTATTAATAATACTTACAGGTTGTGATTCAGAGGAGGAAGCTGATCCATATACACTGGGTACTGAGCCCTCCTTCAGGAACAACCGGCTTGCGAATCCACATTTGAATTCATTTATGTTTTTGAATGATTCATCATTAAAATGATGAGAACACAACACAAGGTTCGGCTATACTGTTGTGGTATTGTTGCAAATATGAACTCTAACCACTGATTCTTCACATGCTCATCCTTGGGCAATGAAAACAAAGTGGCTGAACTATCTTTGCATTGTAGAACACAGCGTCTTCTCGACATGATGCTATTCAGCTGAAGTATTGGAATGTGTTCTAGACTTCAAGTTTACACTTCCGTCTGCGCGCGCAGTAACTGGGCGCGGCCAATATGCTTATGTTTCGTATCTACGTCACTACAAAACAGCCAATGACTCGTTTCAAAAACAATTCATTTCATAGACTCAGAGTCGACTCTTACTTAATTTTTTCCCATTTAGAAGGCAATACATATGGTTTGTACAAACCACAGGAATAGAGTACATATATGTATATATGTACGCACACTCATACATATATGCATTTACACACATACCTATAGATAAGCATATATAATGAAGCATATGATAACATAATATAAGAACAAATTATAATGATAATAAACATAAAATAAATTAAAAACACAAAAATAATAACAATGGCAAAAAAAAAAAAAAAACAGTTATACCCCCACCTCCTGGATCCAGATCTCCTAAATTTCAGTAACAAATTAAATCTGAAGCCCATGAAGAGTAGTTAGCAATGAATGCCAAGCCTCTATTGCTGAGTCTTTTGCGCCATGGACTCTAGCTGTCGACAACTCCAAATAAACAATATCCAAATATGTTAAAATATGTCGAAAAGAGAGTGAATGTGGAGGTTTCCAACGTGTGGCAATTAGTTTTTTTGCAGCCGTTAGTCCAGCCAGCAATGCTCTTCTCTTATCCAGTGTCAAACCCAACCCTGAAAAATCATTCAAAATGAGTATAGCAGGCATACAGGGCAAATTAATCTTAAACAACCTAGAGAGGTTCAAGGCAATCATCTTCCAAAAGTCAGCCACTCTGGGGTACATCCCCAAAACATGTGAAAGTAACTGCCAATCACTTTGGAAAAACATAAAGTACATGTCGGATCGTCAATAAGCTTCATCATATGAAGCTTTAGGTGTTAAATAAACCCTATGTACAAAATTATAATGTATTTGCTGATGATCAGGGTTCCCAGATGCTAAACCCATACTGATCCACACTCTATCCCAATCAAATGTGGGAGCCAAATCTGGAACATCCCTCCTCCACACCGTGTCCAACGCCAGAGGTCTGTATCCATACCGCAGCAAAAGCCAGTAGAGTTTCGACACAAAACCCCTTGTACTCCCCACAGAGTGAAACAGATTTCGTAGTGGGTGTGGTGTGAGAGGGGCCTGTAAAGGAGCACCATTGCTTTTTAAAGCAGATCTCAACTGCAAATAAAAGAAAAAGGAGGAACGTGGTATACCATGATTAATACAAATGTCCTGAAAAGTGAGTAACCCCCCCTCCCCATAAATATCACCAAGTGTACAAACGTTTTTTTTTTCCCAATCGGAAATCAAATAGGAGATCCGCCAATCAACAATCTCTCATTGTTAAATATTGGAAAGTGTGGGTCCCAAACAGAAGAGCAACCAGACAATTTCTCCACCCTCCTCCAAACCCATAACAAGTATGAAATCACAGGACCAAATCTCAAACGGCAATTATGGGGTGACTCTCACTTTTGAAAGACAATAACTTTATATACGGTGCACTTTCAGATATAAATCTTTGCAGGACGTTTTCATTCCCTTAGAGCTATATTCCACACTACATGAACAGTCATTTTCAAAAATCCATGATAGGGGCTCTTTAAGTCGCTTAAGCACACATTTAATTGGCAAGCAACACTTTAACAAATCTAAACAAAATGATGTATTACCATGGCACGTGTCAAATGTACGTCCATATGAATGGATATGAATATGACCTTTTCCCAGTAGAACATTGCCCAGAGCATCACACTCCCAAGTTCATCTTGGTGCCATAACTTTCCCAGGTAAACGGCTCACATGTACATGGTCGTCCCCGTGATGTAAAAGAAAACGGGACTCATCGGACTAGACGGCCTTCTTCACTGCTCGCATGGCCATTGTAGGTGCTTTCAGCGGTGGACATGGGTCTTCATAGGCTACGCAGCAGAGTGCGATGGTCTGTGTGTTGTGACACATTCCTCCCATAACCATCATTATTTTTGTGTGACTTGTGCCACAGTAGATGTTCTGTTGACTCAGACCAGACGAGAAAGCCTTTGTTGCCCTTGTGCATCGATGAGCCTTTCGCCTGTTTGTGGTTTGTCCCTCCTCGGACCACTGTTGGTATATTCTCACCACTGCTGACCAGGAGCAACACACAATTTGCCATTTTAGAGATTATCTAACAAGGGTTATAGACAAGGTGACTAAGTCTAAGGGCCCTATACGTCCGGCCCAAGGCAGTGCCAGGTGCGACACAAGTGTTTTTTGCTATAGTTTCAGTCCGACGCAGTTATAATTTTCACGTCCTGCGCCACGTTGTTTAAATAGCAAATGCATTTGCGCCCATTTGTGCACCCATGGGTGTGCTGGTCTGAAAACAATGTGTGTTCAGGCACATTGCTATTTTGAGGCAACTGAATTGTGGCATTGACCAACTGAAACCTGGTCTAAAGAAATCTGGTCGCAATCTTTTTTTATTTATTTAAAGAGCACGTTAATAATGTGCACCTATAGGACACCCCCTAAGTGCATTTGTGCTTTGCATTTTAAACCATGTGCTTAGATCCTTGAAATAGGGCCCAAAGTCACTCAGATCTTTATTCCTGCTCTTTGCTTCCGCATCCAACATGTTGATTATATTACGAGAACTGATTATTTGCTAACCATCTAATCTACCCTGACCCTAAAATGTGGCCTTGTTAGGAAATGTTCAATGCTATTCGCTTCCCTGTGACTGGTCATAAAGTTTTGGCTCCTCATTGTACATTTCAATTCAAAACCACAGTAAAAAAGAAGAAGAAAGGCCCATAAAAATAATAAAATAATAGATGTTGTTACTATTGTAAAAACAACTGTTACAGCCCAATCTGCAAATGATAAAAAGACTTTAAGTTTACAAGATAGTGACAAATTCTTACCAGCGCCAACAGAACACGAGTTCTTTAAATGTGGGACACAATATATCTCTTGCTGAACATTGGCTCATCCCCCATGTTAAATTGTAGATTTCAGTGTAAACTTCCATGTTAATAATTTAAATTTATGCCAACATAATCCCTGGAGGTACAGTATCATCCCTTTAGTGCTATATCTGCAGACAACATGCTAAAAGTACTGCCCTCTGGGTAAAAGCTTAACAGTGAACCACTTGGCAAGACTTTTTGCAATTAACATGAACAGTATCAGTTAAAAATAGAGTAGAATAGAACCATATGTCCCAACTCTGTTCATGGCAGCATGCAAACATGTTTTCGAAATCTTACAAATCAAAACACACCAGATAACCCTCATCAGCTCTATAGTAAAGACTTCACATTTAAAGACCAATAATATTGACTTGGCTGCACTGACACTGTTGGAATAGAACTGTATAATGTTCCTGTTATCACTGTAAAGCTGCTTTGAAACAATCTGTTTTGTATAAAACGCTAAATAAATAAAGGTGACGACGACTTCAGAATTTGAAAATAGAATAGAATTTAAAGCATTAGATACCATGAGTATCTTGTACATTCAGATTAATCTTTTAACCTGGTTTAGATGGGTTCATATATTACACTTTGTCAACTTGGATTATGCAATGAAACTCTTTAGTCAGGACTAATTGCATACTGATTAGTATGCAGTGACATGCTGGACTGTCCTGATAAAATGATAGTATGCCGTTTCACACCATTACTATTCACAGTTTGTTAGCACAGTCTTACATTATGGAATTGCTGATGATATCAACTCTGTAATAACCTATTAGCTGATGACTGTGTTCCCAATGCTTTTGTTACATTAAAAGGCTATTAATTATTGACAATGTAATTATCATAGCATTGTTCCTAATGTAATTAAAGTGTCACTAATGGATCTTGGGACCTAATTGATCCCCGTAACCTCTTTATTTGTCACTTATTTATTCTAATGGCAGCTCTATTTTTCAAAAACAATACGATTCATCCCTGCTGGGGTTTCACTCGAAAACACTCTATGCAGATTGCTTTCCTCTGTGGTCTGATAATCTGCGTGCACACACACACACACACACTTTATGAAATACACTGTCTAAATAAATTTCACTGCCATTCTCTATAAAATATATAATTTTAGATGCCACCTGCTAAAGGTATCCACAAGGTCGTTTCGTTCTCCAAAATTTTGTACAATGGCAAAACTGTAATTTCCAAAATTTCATAATTACCTATGGCAGTAATTGACAATCTGCATGACAATTTATTTTATTGGAATTGTGTTTGATTTGTCCCTTACTGAAAGGGAGGTTATTGTGTGTAGATGTTAAGCACATCATAATGTAGTCATGTTGTTGTGATTGTCAGAGAGACCTACGACACAGGCATATTGGCGAGACTAGAATCCTGCAGCGTGCTGGGTAACATGTCATTTCCATCGCAGTGTGAAATCTGGGTGTGATGAGTAAACAAGCTAGGATGTACCAGCTACGGTGTGTGGCAAACAGTGAGAAGCAGGCTAACATCTGCAGGCTAAGAAGTTGTTTCAAATGCACCATAAAACGAAAATTGCCCCTATTTTTGTTCTTATTACACATCCTGGTTTTATTGTGAATTATTCAGTGCACAGTCTTCCAAAATAATGTTTTGTCTCTGTACACCATCAAAATGTAATAACTTCCTCCATCTCTGAAACGTACATCACCAAGACCTCCTTATTTTTAACCCCTCTCGTCCAATAAACTGTCACATTGGGACACTTTTCGCACAGTCTTGTACATTTGAATAGACATTGAAACCTGGGCATTAACCACCACAGACATTGAATCACAAAATGTTTTCAAGCACAACATTACAGTTTTTATGAAAGAGTGCGAAGTATAAAAAGTAACTGAAGATTTAATATTTGACGACAATAGAAATGTTAAATGACCAACAGTATTGTCCATTGATCCAAAACTATACTCGTTTTGAGTGACTCTACACTATCATGTCTTTGTTACATATGTTACATGTACATATGTAACATAATAACAGTAAATTATGCATAATTGCATGCATCTAACCCTTAACCAAATTATAATCCTACCATAACCCTATAGTAAGTACATGTAGTAAATTAATATTACTCAGTACTTAAATGTATAATTACACTGTAACAATGACACCTTAACATAAAGTGTAACCACAAATTACCTTCATTTTTAAATGAAAATAGGCTATTATTTACGTGATTCAGGAAATGTAATTGATAATTTACTTTATAAGTAAATTCATATTACTCAGTACTTACTTGTGTAATTACACTGTAACAACGTTACCCTAAAATAAAGTGTAAACAAATTATTGTCCTTGACGATAGACATGTCTGCCTATTACGTTTTTTTTTATATTGTTGAGAAGTTTAGGGTAAAGATGAGGTTAATGGCTTAAAAATATCTATATAAGAGTTCAAATTAACTATACAAATATGTTAGAGATGCATCAATACTAAATTCCTCAGACGATACCTATAGCCAATCATTCAGAATGATATCTGTTTGACTTTCTTAAGAAGAAAAAATCTCTCCAACTAATGCTGTAAACTATACAGGGATAGTTATACTTTACTACAATATTATAGGTTTAAATTAACAACAGAGCCCATACTATAATATTCAACTGCTATTTATTTTTTACATTTCTCAAGCTGTGCACATTTAAATACTTTTCCGTTTTTGTTATCAGTATGCTCATATTACCCACATATAAGGTACATATAAATGTTAGATATGAATACTAATGAGATGAGACTGAACCAACGATGCTTAATCGCATTTGCCACGTTGTGAGATCTGCAAGAATACCTAGATACAGACAGAGAATTCTGATTAACTGAAACTTTGCACGTCTCTAACAACCCTCCCCTGACCTGAGATATCTCTGTAGGTCAGCACGTCAACATGGTGTCTTTGACCCACCCCTCCTTCGGCTGACACGTTCGCCTTACCACTCCGGGCTCCTGACAGAGCAGGGACTGACCCTCGGTTGCTGTCCATGCCTAATAACTCCTGGAGACAGTCAAAGGTCACAACGGGGTGGCAGCAGACGGCACTCCACAGATGGAGGACGACTAGTGTTGTGCTCCTGTCACATCAGCATGCGGTGGTCTCCTCCTGAGGGAATGAGGGAGATGAGATGAGAGGGAGAGCGAACGAGAAGGAGACAGAGAGAGCCCCCTGCCCCAGGCCTTAGTCAGTGGTAATGAAAGGACACAGGGGCAGGATGGGAAACATGTGAATCAGTGGTGTGCCGCCGAATACCCTGAGGCACCTTGGCATTCACAGGCAGCTAGCAGGTGGCAGAGAGTCAGACAAAGTCTGTGCACAACACACACATACCCACGCGCTCCATCTATCCCTGTCTGAATGTCACAAGCTGGGAACGCAGCCAAGAGAAATCCGGGTATTTGTGGGATTGGAGCATGTCTATGTAAGTATGAGGGGAAAAGGAAATAACTTATTATAGTTCAAAAGGGGAAGACTTCAGAAGCCTAGGGACATACACAACAAACGTTTGCTTGCTCAGCATCATGTTCGTGATCTGCTCACTGAAGACATCGGTGACATGTTCCATCAAACAATATGAACACGGAATAATCTTTTCTTTTCATGTTTACAAATTTTAGAAGATCAGAATTATAAATACATATGAAAATTCTTAATTTAAAAAAAAATTGAAATTCTAAAAAAAATTCTAACATAAATAACTAAAACTGTCTCCTGAGATCGATTTTTGAAGGCAGCATATATCTATCCTTCGCTGCTTTTGATATCCCACAATCCTGTGCTTTCCATTCTGCGACAGTTGAGCTAGAAAATAAAGATGGCGCCTGAAAGTTGCGACTGGTGGTCAGTTTGTGTGTAACTGTATGTTTTTGATAAACATTTTCCACTTTTGTCATTTCTAGTGAGAAATTACTATTGTAGTCATTAAATATTCACAAATAATATTCTTTTTCAGTTAGATGAAGTACAGTAGGTAGAAAACATGTGTTTCCTGCATTAGATTTCTGTTGTATTTCTATGTTTCTTCTAATGCCTGGGAGGCTCAAAGTGTAAGTGATATAATAACGTTATATTAATAATCTATTCTAATTCAACGATTGAGAGAAAAAGCACATGATGCATGGTACACATCAGTTTTAGAAAATAATAAGTTGAATATTTATTCATAATGCAAGTCATTGATGGTACAGGAGAGCTACATTCAATACACATACACATGAATTTGTATGTGGATCTGCGTAAGAAATATTTAGGTGATCTCGCACTTGTTGGTGATGTTTGTATTGATGTGTCACAGATCTGTGAGTCGAAGTATGCATGAAGATTGCCATTGTATTTATATCATGGAATGATCAAAAGAGCATCTGTCATGATATTGTGTATTTGTGGAAATATGTATTCCTAAAATAAAAAATCTTGCTCTATTTTGCTGTTATCATTAAACCGTTATGCTGCCTCAGAAGTCTGTCCGAAATCAGTTTCGTGAGGTACCTTTGTGTGCAGACGCTGCCTGCAAAGTTGTTGCCTGATAGGGCAGAGGGTCAACAAGTCAGCTGCCTAGGTTTTCGGACGCAGCCCATAGTCAAAAATTACATTATTTTCCGGCATTCCTCCTGTTCTTCACCTGCACTCACTCAGCCACCACTGAGTTTCCCATCAGCACTCCAATCTGCACCAGGATAAGAGCACACACCTCACAGTTGCTCTTTGTCTGGTCTCAACTATGGATTACAGACTACTTATACAGGCTACCTGTCTACTCGCCATAACCATTTGAAGAGATGTGTGCTCTCTCTCTCTACTATCATGCCTCAGTCATCATTGCTCCACTGGTACCCTGGTAAAGGACAAGAAACTCAGTTAGTTCCTCATCTGCTCATTATTATTCTGACTGTGCCATTACTCAACTGCTTTCTGTTTAATTCATGACTGTCAATAAAAACTCTGGTGGGGTTTATCTTAATCTCTGTCTCTGAGTCTGGTTTTCCGTTACAGTAGTACCGTATAGCATTATATAAAATAAATTAATATAATAACTGTTGTGCCTTCATGAGGCCTGAAAAATAGTTGGTTTGGATATTGAAGGATCTGTGATGTCACACAGGCAAATACATTTGCATATGATTTCAACAAATTGGTTTACATCATCACACCAAAGGCCCCGCCCACTGGTGTTCAGTTTATTAAAAACCAACCGTGTATCACATGAAATACATTCTGAGGAAACTATTTTGCAAATCGCAATTACGTTACATGCCAACATATAAGCAGTGCTATTACGTTGGTCCTTAACCTAATCTATTGCAGTGCTATTACGTTTGTCCTGAACATAATACATCCAAAGCAGGTTTCTTTGCACACGTAGCAGCACAACGTAATTTATTTACGTATGAACAAATCTACCAACGTAGAAATTTTTACGTATTACTATTTATGCATAATCGTGGCATTAATGTTTTGACTCTATTGCATTCAAATGTATTATCAATTAAGTTTTCATTCGCATTTATTAATATAATAGGTCTACGTTACTTATAAATATTAACATTTCGCTCTGTGCCTTCTGCAGCAAACTCGTTTCGGAGGACTAGCCTGCGTGGTTAAAAAGATATATACTTCTAACCTTAAAAATACCTTGTTTAATCGTTTAACAATTTTGTAGTATTTATAGTGTATTTACACAAAAAGCATTTTCTCCAATAAAACACAACATACTGATACATTCACAAAAGACATACATTTTATTAGCTTGATGTAATCCAAATCCTAGAATTCATACCTTGTTTGCAAGAAACAGATCCAAATTCAGCCTTTTATCCAGTGATCTTCATCTTTATTTCTCAGCAGCGACTGCAAACGTCAAATCTATCCCGCGCTGGTGATGAATTCAAATTCAAAAATTGCGCCTTCAAGAAGCGTTACGACATGTTTTACGGCCGTGAAATCAAACGCTCATTGGCTCTCGCCTGCTTCGTCACAGATTGCGACATACCGTGTTTCAGTCGGTGTAGTACATTTGAAATGGAGAAGCGCGCGCGCCTTGCCGCCTTCAGAGAGCGAAATCGGATTAACATTTTCATGGATTAACGTTATTAAATTCTGATCTGTACCTCATACACAACTACTATAATACTGCCAGAGAGGGCTGCGACTGCAACGCATCATCATGTGAACGACTTTTGGTAATGTTAACGTTACCGGTTTTGACATTTTCGCAATAAATAAAATATTGTGAAATCTATAACTTGTCTGTCTGTTATATTTTTTTTCTTCATAATTGTGTTAGCCTACGTAGTTTTAAGGAATGGTTATGGGTAGATTTAGGGGTAGGAGCAGGATAGTGGCTCAATATATTTTAATGATATTGTTAATAAAACTGCCATTTACGTACATCTCTGTCCAAGTGTTTTATCCTTTTTATATTCTGTATAAAATGGATATGTTTAGGTTTTCTGTCTTTGAAAATAACGTATTAATACCTATTAACAATGAGACCAGGCTGCTATATTAGGTTAAGGACCAACGTAATTAATAATGCTATATTAGGTTAAGGACCAACGTAATAGCACTGCTTATATGTTGGCATGTAACGTAATTTCGATTTGCAAAATAGTTTCCTCAGAACGTATTTCATGTGATACAGGGTTGCAAAAAACTGACACCTGCCTACACCAGACACAAGTGTCGTGTCAAAAGCAAATTATAACACTTTTAATTTGACTTGACGCCTTCTACAGATATAGTTCACAAATACCTGTTCGGTTTTCGACATACTCTGCACTCTTGAGTCTGCCGACAACAGGACAAATGGAAGAGTGAAAGAACGTTCTCTTTGATATGTCCTGTTTAAATAGTCTGTTTGCATCTAAGGAACAACTGGACAGCTTATTTTAAATGGTCACGTCAGAGGATTATATGTTTGTTTGGAGCAGTTGACTGCAGTTTAGTTTTGTAAACAAGGCACAGTGTTTTGGACAGTTTGCACAAAAACTTTTGTTGAAATGGTAAAGAAGGACAGATGAAAATGGAAGTAAGAAAGGAAACAGACAACTATACCTGACAGCAACATCACAAACCTTAAGTAAACATAATGCTTTGTCTGTAAATGACAGTTTCATATTTTCAAAACACTTATTCACATGCAAAAGCGAGGTGCCGTTGATACTTTTTCCTATGAAATGACGTTAGCAAATAGCCTGGCCATGGAGTTTAGAGTGACTTTGTACTTTGTTTTGTTTTCATGTTTAATGGGGACTTTCCATAGACATAATGACTTATATACAGTACAATCTGAATCTTCGATCACCCTATACTAACCCCACCCCAAAACCCATCACAGAAAACTTTCTGCATTTTTAAATTTTCAAAAAACATCACTTAGTATGATTTAAAAGCTGTTTTCATTTTTTCATTTCATCAAAAAAATTCCCCAGAAGGTAAATGATTTTGGATATTGTCATCTTTGTGGCAACATTTTGTCCCCACATCTAAGGGTTTATGTTTACCTGAGCCACACACACATACACACACACACACACAGCTCTTCCACACTATAGTTTTGACTAGAGACCTTACAACTTCAGAATTCCCTTTACTCTCTTGGCACTGTTGGGGCTGTTGACTCTCTGGGAATATTTCTACTGGAGACTGGCATAAACCATCTCCTGAAGAAGTCATTCTCAGAGTAGAAATGAAGAGTAGATGTCATATAGGCTATGTCAGAGGAGAAGATGCCATGTCAATATTTATACTGATAGACTGACACACACACACAGTGTGTGGCACTAGCCTAATGTATCAAACATCTGTGTGACAGCTCACTGATGTCATGTTTTCACCCCAGATGAACTTGCCAATTTGGTATCTAAATATTTTAACAGCCCATTTCTTTTATATGTCATTTAATCATCTTTACTGTATTATAAGAGAGATCTGACAAATAAAATGCTATAAAATATTAATGTTCACTGCAATATAATCTTAATATAAAAATATATATGCATCAATGTGTTTTATCTTAATGCCAAATAAACCTTTTGCAAGCTGAACTGAACGGGACATGGATCAAACAGTTCATTCACAAATCAAATCAATTCACTGACTATAAATGAACAGTAACTTCAGTCTACTTCTCACACAACGATATAGTATACAGTATAGGTCTAGAAGATTTAGGAATATAGTGCACAAGTTGGATAGACTGCATGTATAATGCTTGTTTGATGTTATTTTCAGCTTAATGGCAATGGTCACTATGAACTATCATTGTATGGACAAAAATTAGTAAAGGCTTTGAGTTTGTTGTGTTCAGAATAACTTGAAAGTCTGCTTGTGTGTGATCCTCAGTTCTTTAGCATGAATTGCACAGATCTTCTTGGTAACCATTTACAAAGATTTTAGTTCTGTTCAGATTTTAAATGTTATATGTTTCACAGACAAGGCTTAGGTTAGTCCCAGGCTAAAATGCATGTTTGAGCTGTTTTAACTGAAACATTGAAGAAAATTTTTAAATATTTAATGTGCCTACAGTGGCTAGATCTTAAGTTTATTGAGCTACGAGAATACTTTTTGAGCGCAAAAAAACAAACTAAAATAGCGACTTTATTCAAGTATTCATTTTGGGCCTGGAGATTTCACGTAGTGTTATTGCGCAACGCTTCTGGTTGAACGTCACACGCATCACACACATGACCAGCGTCGGCCAATAGTGAGCCTACGTGTGACGTATAACACAGAAGCGCTGCGCTGTTACACTACGTCAACAGCATAGGAGAATGACACGGAAGAGAAGAGATGGTTGAATAAAGTCGTTATTTTAGGGGTTTTTTTGCGCGCAAAAAATATTCTCGTCGCTTGATAAACTTAAGATTGAGCCACTGTAGCCATTTGGACTATTTTAACGATGTCTTTAATGACTTTTCGGGGCTGTCAGGTTTCAATCCCTTAGAAGCCTATGGAGGAGTGATCCAGCTCTCAGATTTAATCACAAATATCTTAATTTGTGTTCCGAAGATGAACGAAGGTCTTACAGGGTTGGTACAGCATGAGGGTGTGTAATTATTGACTTAAAGGGATAGTTCACCCAAAAATGAAAATTAAGTCTTTTTTGGGGTTTTTGTTTTTTTGCGTTTGTGTTTCTTTAACCTCAAGAAAATATTGGTCCACCTCATCACCCCCAAACCACTGTGACCTCTGAGAAGACACGACTGCATGTCATATTTCATTCAGTCGATCAGTTGTTCAGTTATGTAAGCACACACAGAGTTCAGACACAGGTCTCCACTCCTGTGCACTTTGACACTGTACCCAGTACAGGATCTTTATCTTGATCGCACCCTGCGATCTCAAATACACTTCTGCTGGGAGACATTCAACGTGACAAGCCTGCCAACACTTTCAGGGATGGAGAAAGAGAATGATAAAAACCAAATGAGAGAGAGAGAGACGCAGACACACATAAACACACGCCACAGAATTACTCTCTAGAGAAATGAGAACTGGGGCAGAAAATGTCATGAACAATTAGTGAGAACCCCATTTATGAGATGAACGCAAGCATCCATAATTAAACATGCAATAACTAATATAGAGAAACAGTATAAGACTTCCTCTTCTAATCCTGCCTATTCCAAGAGGACCTGGGACAACATATGACTGGGAGAAATAAGTCTGTATTGGGATTTAAAACACAGCAAGGCAAATAATTGAAAAAAATCTGCCTCTCTCACTTTCTCCTCTCTCCCTCCCTCTCTCTCTCTTCCACTCTGCAGTATAAACATCCAGTATTCTTGGGAGGAAGGGGAAAATAATGAAGGAAAGAAAATTAAAAAAAATAAAAAGAAAAAAAAAAATAAATGGTTGAATGAAGTAAAGAAGGGTAAGGAATTTTAAAAAAGGACAGGAAAAAAAGAATGTTGAAATAGCAAAGATATGAAGTAATTTAAAGAAGGGAAGGGAAAGGGAAAGGAAAAAAGAAAGGAAGGAAGGAAGGAAGGGAGGGAGGGAGGGAGGGAGGGAGGGAGGGAGGGGAAGGGGAAAGGGAAAGGGAAAGGGAAAGGGAAAGGGAAAGGGAAAGGGAAGGGAAAGGGAAAGGGAAAGGGAAAGGGAAGGGGAAGGAAGGAAGGA
>CM070839.1:17715191-17769049 GCA_036326025.1 Chrosomus eos | reverse complement strand
GGACGGACGCTTTCTCGGGAAAGACGAACGTCCGTCATAGTCGAGACCCGCGCCTTTCCCCCCCTGAATGGTGAGATACATTTGTGGCTAACGCTATCCGAGATGACGGAAGCTGAGCGCTCCGTGTTCCTCGACGTTCTCGCTCTGCTGGACGCGCCCCCCTCAGCGCGGGCCCCGGCCGAGGATTGAGATAAAGCCCGAGGTCTCAAGGCCTTCCTAGTCTCTCTAGGAAAGCGATGGTGTTCAGTTCCCGCTGCGGCCGGATTTCCACCAAAACTTCTCGCTCGTTCAGTTCCAAGCAATGTGACTGTTCCAGTGTATTTCGCAGTGAGCAAGCTGGTTCCACAGCCCGCTTGCCTGCGCACAAAAGCCGTTTCTATGGCTACCCAGATAAATCCAATAAAGAGTGCCTTTTCTGGTGTTCCGGCCACGGCCGATGGTGTTACGAGTGTTGTAAGAATGCCCACGTCCCAGTGCCCATTCCCACACCCAGACATAGCCCGCCACGGTGCAGGGCTGACACAAATAAACCAACTCATGTTGGTTGTGCAGAAAATGTAGTGAACGCGCCCATACAACGCCCGCTTACACTACACGATGCGTGTCCCTTGGTTTCTGTAAAAACTAAACTAACACACATTTAGTCGGCGCGAGCCGACAGTGTTCTCAGTGCAGTAAATGTGCCCGCTGTCCCGCATTTCCTCACTGACACGCCGAATCCCACGGGATTCACCCCCGCTCGCTTTCTATGCACAACCCGTCACAGAGAAGCTGAGCGCGGCCAGGCTGCCCGCTGTGATTAGCGCGCACCTCGCACGCTGTGAACACAGCGTTGATTCAGTCGGCGCGAGCCAAGTGTTCTCCGTGCAAAAAATGTGCCCGCTGTCTCGCGCCCGCATTTCTCACAGACACCCCGAATCTCACGGGATTCGCCCCCGCTCGTTTTCTCTGCACAACCCGTCACAGAGAAGCTGAGCGCGGCCAGGCTGCCGGCTGTGATCAGCGCGCGCCTCGCACGCTGTAAACACAGCAGTGATTTAGTCGCGCGAGCTGACAGTATTCTCAGTGTAGTAAATGTGCCCGCATTTAGTAAATGTGCCCACATTCCCTCACACGCGCCGAATCCCACAGGATTCGCCCCGCTCGCTTTCTCTGCGCGTCCCGCCATAGAGAAGCTGAGCGCGGCCAGGCTGCCCGCTGTGATCAGCGCGCCCCCCCCCTCGAACGCTGTAAACACGGTGTTGTGTTCCCAGTACACAGGGGCTCTCGAGCCGCCGTCCTGCCGCGGCCAGAGCCCAGATTTCATTCTACCCCTAGCTATTCACGCAGATGCGTGGTCAAGGCTTCCCGGGGTATCAGAATGGGTGTTGAACACTATAACGAGAGGCTGTTCGCTACAGTTCGCTCGACGCCCCCGCCGTTATACGGCGCGAGTCGAAACTACGGTGTATAGCGAAGTGTTTCATCTACTTCGAGCCGAGATAGCGAAACTACTGAGAAGAGGGGCTATAGAACCTCTATCTCAGGGCGAAGGGGGCTTATACAGCAGATATTTTCTGGTACCGAAAAAAGATGGTGGGCTCAGACCCATTCTAGATCTGCGACTGCTGAACAGAACGCTCGGGAAGCGCCAGTTCAGAATGCTTACGACCAGGAAAATCCTTGCGCAAGTGCGCCAAGGAGACTGGTTCATGTCAATAGATCTGAAAGACGCCTATTTTCAAATACAAATAGCGTCCCATCACAGGCGATTCTTGAGATTCGCCTTCGAGGGCCAGGCATATCAATACACAGTCCTGCCGTTCGGCCTGTCCATAGCACCCCGTACGTTCACGTAGTGCATGGACGCGGCCCTCGCCCCCCTGAGACTTCGGGGCATGCGAGTTTTGAACTACTTGGACGATTGGCTGATTCTAGCTCGTTCACGAACGGAGCTCATAGAACACAGGGCCGCATTACTCGAGCACCTCGAGGAGCTGGGCCTTACAGTCAATCGGGCGTAAAGCTCACTGCTCCCCAGTCGGAGAATTTCCTTTCTGGGAACAGTGTTAGACTCGCTATCCATGACAGCACGCCTGTCACCGGAGCGCGGATTGAATATTCAGCACGTCGCGAGATCCTTCCGCCACGGCTCTATAGTCCCGCTCAGAAGGTTTCAGAAAATGCTGGGTCTGATGGCCTCAGCAGCCTCCGTACTCCAGTTGGGCCTGCTCCGCATGCGCCCACTGCAGCTATGGCTAAAAGCACGAGTTCCCCCCAGGGCGTGGACCACAGGTCTATTTAGCCTCAGGGTCGACCTTCAGTGCGTTTCGGCTCTGAAACCATGGAAAGCAACCGACTGGTATCAGTCGGGTGTGAGTCTGGGGATCCCCTCGAGTGTGAAGGTGGTGTCTACGGACGCCTCCACTTCGGGGCAGGGAGCGCTGCTCGAGGGCAGACCGCTAGCTGGCCTATGGTCAGTACAGGAGAAGCTCCTTCACATAACTGCTTGGAATTTATAGCAGTCGACAAAGCGCTACGGCGCTTCCGTCCCCAGATAAAAGGCCACCACGTATTGGTCTGGTCGGACAACATGTCAGTGGTGGCGTACATAAATCGCCAGGGCGGCGTCAGGTCCCGAAACCTTTACAGGCTGACGGGACGCCTCCTGGTCTGGGCTCAGCACAACCTGCTCTCGCTGAGAGCGGCGCATGTGCCTGGTCACCTAAATGTGGGGCCGGACAGGCTGTCCAGAAACAACGTCCCAGCAGGAGAATGGTCTCTGCACCCGCAGACGATCCAGCTTCTGTGGGAAACGTTTGGCAAAGCGCAGGTGGACCTGTTCGCGTCCCAAGAAAACGCTCACTGCCCGAGATTCTTCTCGAAATGCCGGGAGGCGCTGGCCCATGTTTGGCCCCGCCGCCCCCTATATGTTTTTCCCCCTGTCTCACTCCTGCCTCAGGTGTTGGAGCGAATCAGGAGGGAGGGATGCCCAGTGCTACTCATAGCTCCGCTCTGGACAAACCAGTCGTGGTTCCCTGTCCTGATGCAGCTGACCAGCGCTGTCCCATAGCCTTTACCGCTGAGGAGAGACCTCCTCTCTCAGGCGGGAGGCTCGATTTGGCATCCTCGCCCAAGATTTGTGGTCCCTGCACGCATGGGCCATCAACGGGTACCCGCTGACCTCCCAGAGAGAGTGTTAAACACGATCGCGCAGGCTAGAGCCCCGTCTACCAGACGGCTCTACACCTCGAAGTGGTCTGTGTTCTCTGCTTGGTGTCAAGCGCAGAGCTTTTCACCTGTAGACTGCGGGGTTACGGAAGTGCTTTCCTTCCTTCAGGAGCTACTGGATAAGGGCAGGACCCTTCCACGCTCAAGTATACGTGGCCCCCTTCAGTCCCGACATGGGACCTTTCCACGGTCTTGGAGGCCATGAAAGGTGCCCCATTCGAGCCAATCCAGTCGTCAGACATGAAACACTTGTCTTTCAAGACAGCGTTTCTTATGGCTCTCGCTTCAGTGAAGCGCGTAGGGGACTTGCAAGCGCTTTCAGTGAGCGCGTCATGCATGGAGTTTGGACCTAATGACTCAGAGGTCATACTCAAACCGAAGCACGGCTACGTGCCAAAATCCCTCAACACACCGTTCAGGGCCCAGGTGATTTCCCTGTCTGCCCTTCCGGTTCTCAATGAGGAGAAGGACGCGAGTCTCCTTTGCCCTGTCAGGGCACTAAGGGCTTATGTGTCCCGCTCGTCTGGTTTCAGACAGACTGAGCAGCTTTTCGTTTCGTTTGGCGGCCGTGCTAAGGGACTTGTCGCTTCGAAACAGAGCCTATCCAGAAGGATAGTCGGTGCCATTGCGCTGGCTTACACTTCTAAGGGCCTACAGTGCCCTTTGGGTGTTAGAGCGCACTCCACAAGAGGCATGGCCTCCTCGTGGGCATGGTCTAGCGGGGTTACCCTGCAAGATATTTGTATGGCCGCGGGCTGGGCCTCGCCGTCTACATTTATAAAATACTATAACCTGGAGGTTCCCGCCTTACAAGCTAAGCTTTTGGCGGTCTGAACTTCGGGCTTATCGGCCGCCATGCGGCTTAAGTGTGGAGTGTTGGCCTGTGCATCGCTCAGTCCGATGCGGCAGCTCCATGAGTGTGGTACCCTTACGGGTCTGATACCCCTACGGGACTATTTATAAAGGAGTGATGCTTCTAGCCTCTCCTCCTCTACTCTGTGTGAGTTGTGGTGATTGTGCACTAGATGCGCCCCGGGCTTGGCCCCGGGACTCTGGTGTTGGATCCCTGTCCGCACGGCGTGTTGCATGGTGTTCCCCATAGCGTAAGATATTACGCAGTACGAGAGATACTCTCGTAAGAGAACGTACTCGGTTACTAACGTAACCTCGGTTCTCTCTAGAGAGGGAACGAGTACTGCGTATCTTGCCGTGCTTGGAATACGCTCTGGTTCGCTTCGGCGTTGAAAAATCAGAGGAAATACAGCTATCGAGGGGGTATTATAGGGCGAGACCACGCCTCTACTGGCGGGACATGACGAAATGGGCGCGAAGCGTCCCCATTCGTCATTACGTCACGCAGTGCCTCACTCGATAGGCTGCAGCTTTTCCAGCAAGGCAGCCAATGGGCGCGCGAGCTGTCTCGCCCTTGTCTGCTTGCTGCTGCAAAGCGTTTTGCATATTTAAAATTAAGGATAATTTTTGGCTTCAATATCTCGAGGAAAAGAGTTTTCCCCATAGCGTAAGATATTACGCAGTACTCGTTCCCTCTCTAGAGAGAACCGAGGTTACGTTAGTAACAGAGTACGTTTCACTTTGAACAAAAATATGTTCATTTTATGCTCCAAACTCCACATCATTTCCACGCTTTTCCCCTCTCCCACCCATGAAATCAGACACATTTTTTCAAGTAAACAAGCTATTAATCTTTTAAACGGTTACAAATCCTGCATTCTGGGCATGAATGATGAATTATGTATGATAAATGTAAGGGGGGAAAAAACGCCACTAACAACAAACATTTCAACACTTGTTCTGTGCCAGAGAAAACAACATTTTCTCAGGCGGTTGTTTAGCACTGTACCCAAATGTTGCCGTGGGTCGTTTGCTGACTGCGGTTTCTAAATCTTATCCTGCACGCTGCCTTCTTGACAGTAATTAAGAAAGGCAGTAAATCATATTTCCACTATTTTTGAGGGCAAAGTTCTTTAAATAACTCTTTAAAAAGACACTCCCAGGCTGTGTTGGGCAACATGTCATTCATATCCAATCAGATCATATTACATCGTTTTGTAAGTCTCTGCGCGTATCTGGGTCTGTTTGTGTGATTTATGAAGGGTTGTTTGGCAGTCTATGATTATGTGAGAATGAGAAATCTGTCTATCTTGTCACGATACCACCGGGAGGAAGGAAGACTGAAAGAGCAGCTTGGTTACAAGCCTCAGAGGTGATATCACTTACACGCCTGCATGGATGTATGTATGCTAAGACACAATTGAACGCCGTGATATCACGTATGCATAGGTTTTATCACTGACAAGCACATTTTGATCCGTTTACACACAGTATGTGCGACAATATCCAGTATCATACATATATATATCACATCATAGCTTAAAAACGCTCATGCCGCGTATACCCTCAGCACTGTTTGTTTCTCTCTCCGGGTTCCTCCATTACTAAGGCTCTCCTTCAAAGCACACAGATGTAACGAATGTCCCAATATCTGCTGCTTCAATCCCATCCGACACACTAGCGGTGCCATGACAATGTGCCTGCAGCTCCAGAACCCTGGCCATGAGTGTAAGTGGGTGCCCACAGGCGTCTATGTTATCAGACTCGGTCACATTGGCACCTCCCTTGGCACACATTAGTGAAAAGCAGGGTGGTATCTGAGGATAATGAATCAGGGATGTTCCTGAACCCCATATTCAGAGCAAACGCTGTGGTCAACATATGCTAGAGTGGTTAATTGGTTTTGGGAGATAACGGATTTAGATTATCGCAGCATGAAGAGACAAACAAAGCTAATGGTTTCAGGGTCACGGACTGTGTCTTACCGACCCCAACACTCATTTTCTCAGGTTTTCTCATGAAACACTTGCATTATATTTAGCATTTGTATGTGGAGGTGGTCTGCAAGCCCTTCAGCTGTGATTATTATTATAACTGTGATGTATTCACAACACAGTGCCTTATAGATACTGTAATAAATAAATAAATAGGCCTAAATAAATACACTTTTTAAGGGATTTCTTTTCTTTTTTTAAATGAAACGCTATTAAAATTAATAAATTAAGAGGAATCCTTCCACTAGAAACCCATATTTCTTCTTTGGTTTTCATTCATTAACGTTATGCAGTTTTGATTTATACACCATGCCTCTATACTTTTATTGTTTTGTCATTCCTCTGCCCTGCGCTTTGCATTTTTTTTAAACGTAAAAACACGTTCTGTATAATCCCCACAACTTGATGAACTTCTTATTAAGACCTACTGTAAATTTAAATGCCGGAAATAGAATGAAATTGTGCAGTTCACTTTTCTGTCCATGTCTAGTTAATCCAGGATAATTTTTTATCTAGAACATCTTTAAATATACAAACCGCAAGAATTATTACATGCAGTACAGTATGTCAAAAAAAAACAATGTCTTCAGACAGAACTCCAGTGTCATTTATTTTTGAAAAACCTTTCCCGTGTCCTCAAAATCCAAGTTTTATGTCTCCTTGGAAATGCCTGGAACAGCAATGGTACTTTCTGAGTGCATTGTAGCTGGTAGTCATATCCATTAATTAATTTCAGCTGTCAAAGCAAGCAGAACATCACTCTAATTCAAAGACTAGCTGAGATGTCATTTGCTTTTCATACTTGCTTTTCATTATTTCATAGTCTAGTATCCATAAATTATTCAATCTAAGCATTTTACATCATAGATTATTTATGCTTTGTAGCACTTTGACAAATTGTATTGTGACAGCGGTGCCAATGGAGAATTCTTGAGAACTGGATATGAAGGGAATGTCATTCAAATTCATTCAGGGTTTGGGGACGATTCAGCATGTGTGCTGTGTTCTGTAATAAACATTCCCCACTCCCAGTGTTTACAACGGTTCCCTCATAGCACATGATAATCAATTGTTTATATCAAGGTTTCAATTCACTTTCTTCACAAACACAGCCGTAAGAAATTTTCACTCCGAGCGAATATAAATTGAACTCGACAACGGGTGACAGCCGAGTAGAAATAGAACTGTTTATGTTTATCTTTGCTTTAGGTTTTGTTTCTTTTCATTGCAGAGGAGAATGCTGGGTACGTGCCACCCCATTGAGCGAGCCAGTGTTTAAGTGGGCTCCTGGGACGCCGAGAGATTTGAGCACAAACAGTAAACTCTCTTATGAAATCTGCCTGCAATCTTACACTCATTGGTGTTCTCTTTCTTTATTTTCATGAGAGGCTCGTCCTGAGGTCACCCGGCAGTACAGAACGTCAATCCGCCAATTGCAGATGTGGGTCGTGCACGGCACATGTCCTCCCAGGCTGTATAAAGCACTTAGAGGCGGGTTGTGTATAGAAAATAGTGGGAATATGTATACATACACTGTTCTTTGAAATATTACTGACCTATTGGTGATTCACGTCTCATTTTTCTTCTCTCAGCGACAAGTCGGATCTGCAATGGCAGGCCGTGGCCACTAGGGAGTAACAAAAAATTGTCTTCAAATATTGATTCTTTTACCCAAAGTGATGTTGGGTCAGACTATGTATCAGGTTCATCCTCAGAGCACGGCAGCCTCTCGGGAGGACGAGGGATGACAAGTGAAGAGTCTTCATTCGGTGTCGGCATCCAGATTTAGCGCCTTTCTGCTTCCCATGAGAGCGTTGCGATACAACAAAGCCTTTTTAGATGGATCTGTAGATAAACATATGGCACAGACGCAAACATGCACACCTTTGCAGAAAAAGAAGACAAAATGTTCACAGTCTTCATATGTGCACTTCCAGTTGTGAATCATCGTGAAACATGTGAATCGAGAACAGGTTACGCTTTTCCCAATATAACAGACCTAAAAATACACCCCACTCATCCCAGGAGAGGGCTGGTGGTCTCTTGGGTTTTAGTAATGAGAATTCAAGATGGCACTCAACCCCATGTCCCAAAGCTCAACACTGGAATCACAGTGGTTCTGATACATTCATCACAGCTCACAAAGCAGACGGCTGGAGTCTGAAGGGGCTTTGAAGCCTGGAAGACGTCTGGGCAGGCCCAGGGCGAGCCTAGCGTACACGGCTGTCTTGAAGAGAGAAAACCTCATTCAACACTTCACAAGCCACCAGAGCCCTAAGAAAGACATACAGAGATAAAGACACAATGGGCAGTGTCTTTTTTGCAAGTTCGATCCAACCCAGGGAAAGGTAAAGCTCAGCAAGAGTGAATAAAATGGCCGATTAGAGTTCAGAATTCAAGTTTAGGTTAAGTTGTGTGAGTCTGTGGAGAAACTCATTGAGATTAGAAAATCAATGATGAATAGTGGAGCTGATTCTATTTCAAACTTTATTACATTGCAGTATTGGGCATGAGTTATGCCTCTTCACATCAGAGCTTATCTTTAAACATGTTCATAATCTCAGTCAGCACATTGCTAGCCTGTTTTCAGAACTTCACAAAGTACTTTTGAGAGCTTCACAGTAAAAAAAAAAAACAGAAAGTTAAAAACAAGGTAGTTACTTGTTTAAAAGTGCACTAAGTAACTTACTGGTTATGTTTCACAGATACAACAATGGCCTTGGACTTTATACTGACACCTAGTGGCGTGGATGTCTTTGTTTTTTATGCAGATGTATTTGGCACCCTGTTATTAGTTTATTCTGAAACCAACAGTGTCTGGTAATGGGGGGTTGCCAATTGGTGTGTTCAACTTGATGCGGTGCTGTGCAGACCGATAGGTGTATGACATCAAAGTACAGCAAGAGCGTACAGTGAAGTACTTTCACTGTACTTGTATGTCATACACACAATTGGTCTGTGTATCGCCGCTTCAAGATGAACACACATAATTCGATTCAAAGAGTCATGTAATCTCGACATGATGGTCCCCACGAGGCTCTGATCTGCCATTTATTAAGTCATTGCCATTTTAAACATATTTGTCAGTTGTTGTTGTTGTTGTTGTTGTTGTTGTTGTTTATTTAGATGTTAAATCTAGTATAAAAAAACTTAGTGCACTTTTAAGTGGTTTGTAGATCTTTTTACAGAGTAACAGATGTTTTTAGCCAGCTGTTAGTTTTAAAAGTTTTTGAAGGGAATTGCATCTGTAAAGCTCACATTACGTAACATTTTTACAGCTAGAAAGAGCTGTATTTTTACTGTAGTTTACCATTGTCTTACTGATGTCTACTTCACTTGCATTTCTACTTGCATTTGTGGAAGGAAGCTTTATAAATGTTTATCTTCATAAATGTTTCTCTCTTGAATTCCAACTTACACCAACAGTAAAAGACTAGAAAACAAAAAATGTCTCCATAATCTTATATAGTGCAACAACAACAAAAAATCGCCCATTCATGTTTTATTTGTTGTTATGATCCTATTCAAAAACCCTAATTAGAAGTGAAAAATTATTTAAAGGGTTAGTTCACCCAAAAATGAAAATAATTTCATTAATTACTCACCCTCATGTCATTCCAAACACGACTTAAAGACTTTTGTTCATCTTTGTAACAAATGAAAATCTTTTTGATGAAATCTGTGAGCTTTCTGTCCCTCCATTGACAGCTATGCAACTACCACTTTAGAGCTTCCAAAAGTTCATACATAGATGGTAAAACTAATCCATATGAATTGAGTGGTTTAGTCAAAATTTTCTGAAGAGACTCAATCGCTTTATATGATGAACAGATTGAATTTAGGCTTTTATTCACATATAAACATTCATCAACATAAACAGAAGCTCAAGAATGTTTACTTGATGTGTGAGAATCAATGAGGTTCATTCTCATGTGTTACGCAGGTTCATTCGAGCTTCTGTTTATGTTTTCTGATATGTGAATAAAAGAGTAAATTCAATCTGTTTATCATATAAAGTGATCAAATCTCTTCAGAAAATTTGGACTAAACCGCTCAATTCATACGGATTAGTTTAGCGAACTGTTTATGAACTTTTTGGAGGGACAAAAAGCTCTCAAATTTCATCGAAAATATCTTAATTTGTGTTACAAAGATTTGCAAAAGTCTTACAGTTTTGGAACGACATGAGGATGAGTAATTAATGACAGAATTTTCATTTTTGGGTGAACTAACCCTTCAACATTTTCAGGGTAATGACCGGACCCAGAGGAGCAAATTGACAATAATTTGTGAATCGCACATTCAGAGCAATCCTTTCCATACTCGTGAATATAAAGTTCACTGTGTGCTGGAAAGTGGATAAACAGTGTTAAACTACTGTCTCATCGTCATCAACTTGACTAACTTGCACACAGACACACAAGCTCCCAGGCAGGGCAAAACTGTCCACAGTTTGTCCTTCAAGTCCCACATATAATCTCTCTCACACATGCATACACATACACACTAGAGCCGATGGAAATCCAGAAATTCACTTTCAGCTGATGGATTCAGTCTCTCACATGAGCACCTGTGTGTCCAGCATCTTCAGTCGAACCTCAGGTTTATATAGAGATCCTTGTCCATCCTTATTATCTTCTGTCAAAACAAGGCAGCCATCTATGGTCTACGTTTGTCCATATTTTGCTTGTACGGAATCATCCTTAATGTCAGTGTCTTAAACAAGATGGTCTCCTTTTCCATTAGGGGTTGTTGAGGCGTCTTGGGCCTCTTGGTAAGGCAGCCATGTTCTTGCTATCGTGTGACCTACAAATAAAAAGAGAGGTAGATTAAGGAACGCTATACAATCACTAGAATGGCAAAACTTTTCTTTGAAATGTTTGAGAGGCCTGTTAGAGCCATAATGTATAATATATATATTACGCCATACTAGCGTAATAAATTTGAAGAAGAAGGAGGAAGGGTTGGTGCTAGACAGTCTTTTGACTGTGGAAAAGACTAGAATTCATGTTTTTGGAACGTGAATAAGTCTAAAAATAGTTTTTGAGCTTGATTTCTCTTAAATATAACTTGACAAAGAAAAAGTAAAGCTTTACAAGACAAGTTATGGTTTCATGAGTCAAATCCTTTGTGCTACACCCTTTTTGAATGGCGAAGAACGGTAAGTGTACGATCACCATTACAAGGCTTATTCACAGCAACAAAACTAATTTTCTTAAATCAATAATATCAGTGCATTAACTAATGTTAACAGATGCACATCTTAATAATGTATTAGTAAATGTTGAGATTAAAATTGATTATAAAAGCTATAGAAGTATTGTTCATGTTAACTGATGGAGTTAAAGCTGCAGTCCGTAGTTTTTCCTCTTTGTCGCCATCTCTGTTTGAAATCTGCAATTGCAGTTATTTGCGGAATTATCAACTTTACGTGGGTTGTGCCTCGGCATGGTGTGGATACTATCATTTGGAATCAAGGATTCTACTTTTTGGAAGTATGACCAACATAAGAATTTTCACCGGAAAATGTCATCTAAACAAGTTAGTAGCATACACTTTTGTTCTGACCAACTAAGGAAAAAAAGCATTTCAGTAAATCGTGCTGATTAAATCTAATGATCGCTTATCATATCACGTCAAAAAGTGCAAATTGTACTTTGTTCTCAAATTGTTAATGTTTTACAACATCAGCATTGCGTGACTACATTTAATGCCACTCCGAAGTCCGAAGTCTTTTGCATTTTACAACGGGTGAATCTCCAGTTGTCACTGGTTATTGTTTCTGGATTCGCCATCAAATTGATGTTTAATTATATCAAGTGCTGTGAGAAAAGGCTATACATCTCCACCTCCAACATCCTCACACGCAACATAGCCTACTAGCCGAGACACCTTTTTTATGTGTACAGATGTGACGTAATGACATAAAGATATGCTCAAATTTCCCACAGAAATCCACCAGTACCACTGAACTTAAAAACATTATTATAAGCTTACCGTTTTTAATCAAGCTAAGGCAAGGCAAAAAAATTTTTTGAGCAAGTACATAATGGCCAGTTAATGATTTTGGATCATTTTAACCCAAAAAAGTTACGGACTGCAGCTTTAACTGTAACAAATGAAATCTAATTATAATGTGTTACCATAAGTTAGATATATTTGAACCATGCACGCTAGTTACTTTAGTGTTGGAAAGGAAAATGAAGCTGTATGGCAGCTGTACCACAGAAAGGCATACAGTGGGAAGGATAATAAAAACAAAAAGGAGAGATTTTAAGCAGAGGGTACAGGAGGTGAATGTAAAGATGTAAGAAGGCAGATGGAAAGAGACAAAGAGAGAACACAATATGTATCCTGGCGCATCGCCACAATCTCCTGTGACAAGTGCACTGAAGCCTGCTGGTTACTGTTCCATTTCCACCTCTATTAAATACAGAATTAATGCTCACTGGAGTAAGATACTCCCTCCCATCTGTGCCTCCGTGTAGCCCATTCGCCTCCTTAGGGGACAGTAGGCGGGGCTTAGCCAACTGACAGCCAGCTCAGCCAATAATGGACTCAATAAACAGAGTCATTAATCCTGAGTGAAAGACCCAGAGCCGTCATTCATTTCTCGTCTCTCCCTCTTACCAATTTAATTAGGACTCTTAATTTGAAAGCCTCGGTGGAGCTCATTGCCATAATGCATTTTAATGAACACAACAGATGTTCTGCTGTTACTTTATAACTCTGAGCAATTATTCTTATGGCAGTTGTGTGTTCTCAGACACCGTTATTTCTCTACTTCACCTGTGTCACACCTGCACGAAACAGCCGTCACCCTGGCGTTTACTGAACAAACCTCATCTCAAATTCATTTACATTTTTAGCTTGAATATAGAGGTTTTGAGGCATTGAACCATGGGTTCAGATATGAAGATGACCTAGTGGACAAAATGTAGTCAATTTTAAAGTTTGCTTTCATGCCTTTTTCAAGTCAAAGCTAGCATGGACCAACAATGTTGTCCCTGCATCTTCGTCTAGGCTCGTTTTTCAAAAATTCTCCTTTGTCCTTTGAACGTTTTCTCTGTGCTACTAAAGTCTTCAGGGATTTATTCTCTGAGCCACAAATTCTGTGGAGTCACTGAAATTTTATTTATCTCCAAGCTTTGCTCATTCTTTAATAAGTCTCTTTTAGAAAGTTTGAGTGATATAACTTTCAGTAAAAAAAGTGCTTTTTGAGAAGTCAATATTGTGCCCATAAAACAAGTGAACATTCGAAAAAGTATGTTTTATTGTTTTACATATCTCAAATATGACAATTTTATCTCATAACATACCACTTCTCTTCATACTCTCGCTTCAGAGAAACCTCTTACAAAAGTAAGGCCTCAACAAAATGCTGCTTTGAAGAACGGTTTGCCTGAGAAAAAAGCTTTGGGAGAAGGACTCCTCAAAGAAACGCTTTCTGAGAATACTCCCGGGAAGTGTTTTGATGGCATATATAGTAGCTCTTAGAAAGGTCTGTTTAAAAGGTTCTTTTATGGCAAAATGTTCTCAGATGCCCCTCTTACCATGGGCAAAAGACACTTTTGGTGCCAAACTGGGTCTGCACGTGTCAGAATGTAACCAGCCTTGAAAAGGATAGTTTACCTAAACATTCAAATTCTGTCATCATTTGCTCACCCTCATGTCGTTTCAAACCAAGACTTAGGTTAATCTTCGAGAAACAGATATTTTCAACGAAACCTGAGAGATTTCTGTCCCTCCTTTGAAAGTCCAAGTAACCAAAACTTACGAGTAGGGCTGTACGTTTAATTGAAATAGTAATAAAATCACAATGTGAGAATGCAAGATTATTGTTACACCAATTCGAATGCATCATGCAACGCGCCTAAATCTAGCACGAGAACTGAACAGAGTGTGTTTACCTTTACAACATTAAATAAGAAATCACAGAATAAGGACAACATTTTGTCCATTTTGAATATTTTGAATACAAGAGAGATGATGTGTCACAGAGCCAGGTCATTTGCAAGACCTGTCAAACTATCATTGTGGAAAAACAGAGTATGTTTTCTCTTTTAAAAACGAGATGCAGGTCTATTGAATTTTTTTTAAGTTTAACTTTTTTTACCTTAAGCACCAAAACAATGGTACATTCCAAACCAAGTGAACAAATATCAGTAATACAAGCATTTGCGAACTGCACAACATACGAAAATAGTCCAAAAAGGCATACAGAAATAATATATGCAAAGATATGGTGCCGCAAATATCAATAAAGCTGGCTTACAAACAAAATTATACAGACAAGTATGTGCTCAATGTATGTGCATTTATACATGAATAAAAGCTTAAATTAAATTAATTAAATTAGAGCTTCTCACTTTCTAGGCTTGATTCATATGGATTCATTTTACGATGCATTTATGACCTTTTTCAGATCTTTAAAGTTTTGGTTACCTGGACTTTCAATGGAGGGACAGAAACCTCTCAGTTCCCTTTATCGAAAAAGGGAACTTCGAGATGCGTCGAACGACACGGTGGGAACGCCTCTTGCGTGATTGCGTCTGAAGCATCTATGCCAACTAGTCCAATGGAATGAGAGAATGAGCGTCACGGGCGGGTGACGTCATGAACCAGGAAAGGATAAGAGCACTTCCGCTGCTCGCCGGCATTTAGCTTCTGTTGCCTCAGCAAGCGATCTGTGTCAAAACTGTCTCTGTCTATTTATTGTTGTCTGTTGCAATATTGTATGGAAACGTTATGGCGAAACAAATTACAAACAGTGTGTTTCTCCCTGCCCGCGTTTATTTAAACGGGTGGGGACACACACGAGTTTTGTTTAATTTGTTTGGGGTAGAGCATACTTCTCAGCCCTTGAAAGAAAAAAAAAGGTGGGGGCTGAGTTCCAACTCTGTGAAATAGTATGCTCTGCTCTCGCCTGTCACTCTGTATGATAGTGACAGGCTTGCGATTCCCAGGACCCGCGTTTGCCGAGGCAGCGTGGGGAATGCATTCCTGGGGATCGCAGATGGATCTTTTGGAGGGGTTTGAAACGGGTCCGTGGGCCTTTTTTCCTTCCTTACCCGGAAGATCCAGCTCTATCTCCCGGTGTCGGAAGCACGCTCTGCGGTTTCTTCCGCTCGGGGAGAGAGAGCCCTTTTTCCTTCATATTCTCCTCCGAGGAGGTTAAATGTTTTAGAATATTGAAAGTGAAAGCAAGCACACACACTGTTGAATTAGATTCGCCATCTATTTCCCAGTATATGATGAACTGGTGGAGGTTTTGTCCCGTGCTGTTAATAAATTAAATATTTAATGGCCAGCTGAGATTAGGGACGCTCCTAAAAACTTATCGAGCGTTTCCTACATCTATCACATTATCTCCACCACGAGGCTTCCCTTTTCCCTGATTTACACACTGAATATTTAAATTGTGGGATAAACCGTATTTTATTACTACTTTCAGCCCTCGTGTTAAAGATTTATTCAAGGGTTGAAAGATTACGGTTATGATATAATGCCCCAGGCTGAAAAAAAAAAAAATATAGAAAAATGCTGTTTTCACCTGGTCCAGCATTGTCATTTAAAGCCTCTGCTTTGCTCAATAAACCTATCACTAAAGAATCTCGCGTTTGCCGAGGCAGCGCGTAGGTTCAATGTTGTAATCAGAATCTAGCTCGGATCTCGCGTTTGCCGAGGCACCGCTTAGATTTCGAGTGTACTTTGCAAAATAAGATTCTGTGGCTGGGATCTCGCGTTTGCCGAGGCAGCGCGTAGGTTTAATTATAGCTACTTTGGTTTTATGGGTAAAGCTTATACGGCAGCAGGTCAGCTGGAGAATGTTTATAGAAAACTATAGTATAATGCTCCAGGCTTATCAGGCTGATCTGCTGGGGTTCTGGATATAGTGAAATTTGAGCCTTCGCGTCTCTTCGGCGACGCATTCCATGCGTTCGTTGTTAGGTGATGCATTATATATATATATATATATATAAAAAATATATATAATAAGGTTTCTCCCTCGCTGTGTCCAGCCCCCTGGGGCTGCTGGGCGTGAGCAGCTCCAGCCGTCTAGTTCATCATATTATGTGCACAGAAAGTGAGGACAGCCCCGACCGAAGTGGAGTGGTGTACACCTCATTACACGGTGCCCGTTCCATTTCGGGGTCCTCACGAGACCCTCCTGCCAACCCTGCCACCTCCGGTGCTTCAGGGCGCAGCGGTCTCCAGCGAGTCGCTGATGCTATGCTGCGGCACAGCATTGGTTTCGCGCCCTCTGAGGGGGGCTTTTGAGTAGTCAGGTCAGGTAGTTCCTGCCATTATGTTTCAGGCTCCAGATTTGGCTCTCTCAGTAACACCAGAGACCAGCCTCGAGAGGCTGGTTCCCTTAGTAAATTTTTTGGCAGCGTGGAAGCTTCTGCCGAATATTTCTCATTGGGTCCTGCAGATTGTAGAGAGAGGATACAGAATCCAGTTTGGCTCTCGTCCTCCTCATTACAGCGGGGTGCTGCCCACAGTGGTGCATCCCGAGCAGGCTCTGGTAATGGAACAAGAAGTAAAGGCCCTGTTAGCAAAAGAAGCTATAGAACAGGTGTACTCACCCGTCAGAGAGTCGGGTTTTTACAGCCATTATTTTATTGTTCCAAAAAAGGATGGAGGGTTGCGTTCCTTTTTAGATCTTCGCCTGTTAATTCGGTCAGTTCGGAAACTAAAGTTCAAGATAGCTGACCCTCAAACAGATCGTGACCCAAATCAGATCCGAGGACTGGTTTGTCACGATAGATCTAAAGGATGCATTCTTCCATATCTCCATCCTCCCTCAGCACAGGAAGTTCCTATGGTTTTCTTTCAGGGGCAAAGAATACCAATATCGGGTTCTTCCTTTCGGCCTAGCTTTGTCACCCGTTCGCATTCTGAATTATATCGACGACTGGCTGATTCTAGCGGAATCAGAGCAGTTGGCGGTTCGGCACCGAGGTGTCGTTCTCGCTCATATGCAGATGTTGGGGTTGAGGCTCAATACCAAGAAGAGTGTGCTTTCTCCAGTATTGAGAACCACTTTCCTTGGTGTGGTACGGGATTTAGTATCCTAACAGCCACAGAAGAGCTGAGGCTAGGCCAGTCACGCACTGTAAAACAGTTCAAGAGACTGTCGTGTCTGTGTTGCAGCAGCGTCCAACGGAATTCCTTTTGGCATGCTGTACATGAGACCTTTACAGCGCTGGCTCAGGACCAGAGGGTTCTCCCCGAGGGGAAACCCACTTTGCATATCAAGGTCACGCGGCGATGCTTTCGTGCCTTAGTTATATGTAGTAAACACTGGTTCTTAACCCAAAACCAGTCACGCATTGTAAACAGTTCGAGAGACTGTTGGGTCTACTGGCAGCAGTGTCCAACGGAATTCCTTTTGGCATGCTGTATATGAGACCTTTACAGTGCTGGCTCAGGACCAGAGGGTTCTCCCCGAGGGGAAACCCACTTGCATATCAAGGTCACACGGCGATGCTTTCGTGCCTTAGTTATATGTAGTAAACACTGGTTCTTAACCCAGGGTCCGGTGTTGGGAGCTCTTTGCCATCGAGTTGTGATCTCGACAGATGCTTCCCTCACCGGCTGGGGAGCGGTAATGGAAGGCCGCTCGGTTCAGGGTCTGTGGAAAAGCCATCATCTTTCGTGGCACATAAATTGCCTGGAGATGATGGCCGTCTTCAATGCGTTGAGACATTTCCTTCCGGACCTAAGAGGCCATCATGTGCTCGTTCGAACAGACAACACATCAGTGGTCTCTTATCTGAACCGCCAGGGGGGTCTGCGCTCGCGTCCGCTTTGCAAACTGGCGCACCAGATCCTCCTGTGGTCTCTGGGGAAGGTACTCTCCCTGAGGGCAGTGTATATTCCTGGGGACCAGAATATAGGAGCAGACATCCTGTCGAGGCAGGAGCTGAGGCCAGGGGATTGGAGACTCCACCCCGAGGCGGTGGAGAAAATCTGGGAGGCATATGGTCAGGCAGAGGTGGATCTGTTCGCGTCTCAGAACACGACGCACTGTCCTCTCTGGTATTCTCTGACGCACCCAGCCCCCCTGGGGCTGGACGCCATGGTGCAGACGTGGCCGAGGCTACGTCTGTACGCCTTTCCCCTGTTGCTCTGCTCCCAGGAGTTCTGGAGCGGGTCCGTCGGTATGGAATAAGCCTACTGCTAGTAGCACCACGCTGGCCAAGTCGGATCTGGTTTGCGGACCTGATCCTTCTGCTAGACGGGCCTCCATTGGAGATCCCTTTGAGGAGGGACCTTCTGTCTTAGGCCGGGGGCACAATATTTCACCCTCAGCCAGAGATATGGAATCTTTGGGTTTGGCCTCTGAGGGGGCCCAACTTATAGATAGTGGTCTTTCAGCTGAGGCTGCTGAGACCATCCTAAGCTCCAGAGCTCCGGCTACGAGGAAACTTTATGCGCTTAAATGGAGAGTTTCTCCTATGGTGTCACCGACACCAGTGGGATCCAGTTAACTGTTCTGTCAACACAGTACTCGAGTTCCTGCAGGAGCGCTTTGTGTCAGGTCTTTGTCCTTCCACACTAAAAGTTTACGTGGCAGCCATTGCGGCTTACCTTACTATGGTGGGAGGTATATCTTTGGGTCGAGACCCCCTGATTACACGTTTCCTTCGTGGCACTTTGAGGCTGAGGCCTGCAATCCGCACTAAGGTGCCAGCTTGGGATTTGACTATAGTTCTAGAAGGCCTGTCTAGGGCCCCATTCGAGCCCTTAGATTCGGTCTCAGAAAAGTTCCTGACTTTCAAGACTATCTTTCTGCTAGCTATTTCGTCCCTAAAGAGAGTTGGCGACCTTCAGGCTCTTTCGGTCTCCCCCACCTGCCTTGAATTTGCACCGGGGATGGTCAAGGCGTTCCTATACCCAAAACAGGGATACGTCCCTAAGGTTCCAACCTTGACTCCGAGGCCTATTGTGCTGCAGGCTTTCTGTCCTCCTCCATTTGCAACTGCGGACCAGGAAAGACTGCACCTGTTGTGTCCAGTGCGAGCATTGGACACATATTTACATCGGACATCCTCATTCAGAAAGTCCGACCAATTACTGATTTGCTTTGGATCACCTAAGAAAGGTCTTCCTGCTTCAAAACAGACAGTCAGTAAGTGGATAGTCGAGGCTATTTCACTGGCATACGAGTACTCGGGCCAGCCTTGTCCTTTGGTGGTCCGAGCCCACTCGACCAGGAGTATGGCGGCTTCTAAAGCCATATTGCAGGGGGTATCTCTTCAAGATGTTTGTGATGCGGCGGGCTGGTCCTCTCCGCTCACATTCGTGAGATTTTACAGTCTGGACCTGGATGCTGCCCCAGGTTCTCAGGTGCTGAGTGCTTAGATCAACAGACTGACACTCAGGTACTTGTAATTATGGCGGGTTGGGTATTCTCGTTCCCACCGTGTCGTTCGACGCATCTCGAAGTTCCCTTTTTCGATAAAGGGAACGTCTCAGGTTACTATTGTAACCATAGTTCCCTGAGAAACAGGGAACGAGACGATGCGTCCCCCTGCCATACTTCCTGCGTCCCTGCGATCGGCTTGCTTCGGCAACTGTCGAAGCTAAATGCCGGCGAGCAGCGGAAGTGCTCTTATCCTTTCCTGGTTCATGACGTCACCCGCCCGTGACGCTCATTCTCTCATTCCATTGGACTAGTTGGCATAGATGCTTCAGACGCAATCACGCAAGAGGCGTTCCCACCGTGTCGTTCGACGCATCGTCTCGTTCCCTGTTTCTCAGGGAACTATGGTTACAATAGTAACCTGAGACGGTTTCATTACAAATATCATAATTTGTGTTTCAAAGATTAAACATTTACATAAGGGTAAAAAAGAAAAAAATCCAAGGCACACTTCTTCAAAATTATTTCAAAAGCCTGAAGAATGCTGTTTGCGCCGCTACGCGTGGGTTGCTCTATTAAATTTCTAGTCTTTACATTTACATTTACAAAACAAAGTCTTGTGTGTGTAGAGTATGTGGATGAATCATATTCTGGATAACTAAAATCCTAAGAGCCTTCAAAGGCCGGGAAGCTTCCACACATATCTTCCCCAGGACTCAAAATTAACACACACACACACATTCCAAGCACACATCCCCCCCCCAGGAATGTGGAATGTGCCACAGGAAGTTTGTTACAGAGAAAAGAAACTTCTCTTTTTAAAAGACATTTTAAACAGAAATATTCAATGTGTTTTATGTGTTTGTTTGTTCATGTTACATTGAAATAACTGAGTTTACCATTATGTGTTTTTACATGTAACTGCGTATTCCCTAGAATTCTAACGAAGGAGAACTGAATTTTGCATTCATATATATTTCTATTATACTTCCCCTTTAGAATTGTAAGAACAATGTATCTAATCTCATGTTATGATTTGTCTTTTATGTGTTTGGTCTGTTTCTCGGAAACTGGGATAATGTTTCAAACCTTGCCAACTAATGTTTAACCAAATCCATTTGTGACAAGTTTGGAGTCTCTGAGTTCCAATCTTCGATCCCTAGTTAGCCATTGATATCACATCTTGCTAAAACTTTGTTACACATATGACTATAATAATTATGAAGATTCAAACTGTTAAACTGTACATCTATCGAACACGCCCCTGTACTACGAGGGGCACGTTCTCCCCAAACAAAGGACAATAAACCGCGAGTTCCCGCGTGCAACAGCCATTCTCCGATTGGCTCAGACAACGGGAAGGGGAAGGACTTCTCAGAGGTGATAAAGAGGGCTTCCCAACTCCTCTCTCTCTCTCCCTGATCCTAGTCATCATCATGTAACGTCGCGCCTCCGGCGAGCTCATCGCCGTTCTTTTATTTTGTTTCTAGTTTAGTTTGTGTTTTAAGTCTTAAGATAAGTCCCCGGGTTTAATTCCGATCGACGAGTGAAAAGAACCCCGCGTGACATACCTCTTCAGCAAATCCAACTACAAGGGAAACTGCAACAAACTCTCTCTCTCTGAAGAAGAAGCACGCGCACGTAACCACGTGACGCGTCGTACTGAGAGCTGCCCACTCTCTTGCTTCGCCCGTCGTTACTGCTGCATCATGTAACCCGATCCCGTGGGCTCCTTCGGAGACCCGATCCGTTCTTTATTTCTTTTCTTTAAAGTTAGTTTTGTTTTCATATTCGACGCTGTTTACTTCTACGAAGTGAAAAGAACACCGCGTGACATATCTCTTCAGCAAAGCCAGCTAAGAAAAGATCCAAACGAACGCGCGCTCTCTCTGAAGCAGAAGCGCGCGCACGTGACGCACCGGGCTGCGAGACACACACACACGCTTCTTCACAAGCCATGCACAGACCAAACCTCTGCAAGTATCCGTGTTTGATCACGTTTTTAAGATTTGTTGAAGTCTTGTTGTCTCTCAAAGTTCCGTTTGTCTATGTGAATTTGCTAACTTATTTAGAAAGATCATCTCTCTTCCTAATCTCACTGCAACCATGCAACTCTCTAAACTCTCACCCCCTCTCTCTCTCTCCCTCTCTTACACGCTTTCGCGTGTAAGTTATCCATTGCCCAAACTTTACGCATTTCTCATTCATTGATGTCATATTATGTTTCGTTCGTGTTGATGTTTGTAAATATGTATTCCTGTAACGTAGTAAATATATATAAGTAGACATGCCTTTATTAAATCATTATATTCACTTGACTGATGGACTTCCTCTTTGCTCAATTTCGAGGCTCTTAAGTGCCAAGAAGATCTTTTATGCTACAAGCTTTACGAATTAATTAATTATTTAAATAATTAATAATTTAAAGTACTTATTATGGGGCAGGAAGCCCAATTCTTCTGGCCAGAGAATTGCGTTTCCTGCAATCCTATAAAGTAAGATGATATTGGGGAAAACCCCCCCAATATTCTTCTGACAATTGAGCTAAATTAATTTTGCCTGATTTGTAAAACGTGATCTGTGTAATTGACTGCAATCAACTTGTTAAAATGAAAGGATTGCAGGTATACATCCAGGTAAAATGACATTCTCCTTTAGAGGGAGATTTATTAACATGTAAGACTGATCTAATCCAAACATGTATGAATAATTATTAATTACCAATTATTAATTATGATATGCAAATTCCCCATGGATTAGACCCGCCTAAAGTCTTTACATGTGTTTGGAATGATATGAGGATGAGTAAATAATGACAGAATTTATATTTTTGGGTGAACTATCTTTTAATCAGTGTGGTCCTGATTTCCTCAAGGCCCCAATAAACCACAACCACAAAATGTAACTCTGACTCATTTACCTTGGTGGTTTTGACTTTGTTACCGTTGCTGCAGGACCAACCAGTCAGGTCTGGAAGAACTTTACACTCCTCGCCATCCATACATGGGTGCATTTGGCACCACCACTTCTGCAGCACGATGGAAGCTGTAAGAGAGATGGGGAAAATTATAGGTTGAACTACTTATATTGTTACTACTGATATTATTCTTTTCAAAGTATCTTCTACTGTACAGTATGCATCCTTGAACATCCATTTTCTCTCATTTTTATCTACAATGACAATTTTGCCAATCCACAATGCCTTCAGTTTTTAAAGGGATAGTTCACGTTGAAATTAATTTTTGGTATGTTTTAGCTTACCTCAAGGGCATCTAAGATGTAGGTATCTTTGTTTCCGCAGTAGTTTCGATTTTGATATTTTTAGGTCAAACTGTTCTTGTCTGTCAGTCATATAATGCAGGTCTATGGTCACTCCCTCAACGAGCATGCACAGAGAAGTCCAAATTAAACATGATTTAATGACTTGTAAATGTAAGTACACATTGATGGCCTAAGACACGAAACGAGCGGTTTGTGTGAGAAAACATACAGTATTTATATCGTTTTTACCTCTCGTAAACACAGCCACGTCCAAGTGATCTGAGGGCGCAGGCGCTTCGGTCTTTTCCGGAAAGCGCCGGAAGTGATCACTCGCGCGCGTGCGTCACTCATTGTTTACACAGAACAGAGATTGTAGGTAAGACGGCTAATTAAAATGGTACTAATTTGCGCTTATCCGGGATGTTTAACCCGTCGTAAAAGAAAACAATTTAAAAAAAAATAAAAATAAAACAATTATATGAGTGACAGTTTCCGGAAAAGACCGAAGCGCCTGCGCTTCCTAAAATTTATTTCAAAGTGAACTATCCCTTTAAGTACAATCAACTTGGATGTTTAATTCAATTCAACTTAAATTACATTAGATTACACAACTGACTTTCAAAAATTGTGTTGAATCTTGTATATGGCTTAACATATTTTGATGAGTTAATCCAAAGTAAAAACATGTTGCCATAGCTTTTTTATTGTTCATCAGCTGGGGGGAAATTCTGAAAGTGATTCCAGCTATTTCATTCCTTATAGTTTTAGTTGTGTTGCGGAGTTTGCTATTCTCATAGAATTTAAATGATTATTAATACTCTATCGTTATTTATCATCCTTGATTTAAATGGCCCTGAAAGGATTTGTTCACCCAAAAATGAAAATTCTGTCAGTAATTACTCACCCTCGTGTTGTTCCAACCCCGTAAGACTTTCGTTCATCTCTGGAACACAAATGAAGATATTTTTGATTAAATCTGAGAGCTGGATCACTTCTCCATAGGCTTCTAAGGGATTGAAACTTGACAGCCCCGGAAAGTCCTTAAAGACATTGTTAAAATAGTCCAAGTGACTACAGTGGCTCAATCTTAAGAATACTTTTTGAGCGCAAAAAAACAAACAAAAATAACGACTTTATTCAAGTATTCATTTCCACCTCTGTCGGCCTCGAGATTTCACTTAGTATAATTGCGTAGTGCTTCTAGTTGAACGTCACATGCATCACACACATGACCAGCGTCGACCAATAGTGAGCCTACGTGTGACGTATAACACAGAAGCAGTAAGCTGTTGCACTACGTGAAATCTCGAGGCCGACAGAGGTGGAAATGAATACTTGAATAAAGTTGTTATTTTTGTTTGTTTTTTTCTTAAAAATTCTTGTCGCTTGATAAACTTAATAATAATAATAATAATAATTGGTTACATTTATATAGCGCTTTTTCTGGGCCCTCAAAGCGCTTTACATGGAGGGGGGGGATCTCCTCAACCACCACCAATGTGCAGCATCCACCTGGATGATGCGACGGCAGCCATATTGCGCCAGAACGCCCGCCACACACCAGCTTACTGGTGGAGAGGAGACAGTGATGAAGCCAATCAGTATATAGGGGTTATTAGGAGGCCATGATGGACAGAGGCCACTGGGCAAATTTGGCCAGGATGCCGGGGTTACACCCCTACTCTTTATCTAAGGACATCCTGGGATTTTTTTATGACCACAGAGAGTCAGGACCTCAGTTTAACGTCTCATCCGAAGGACAGTACTCTTCGACAGTATAATGTCCCCGTCACTATACTGGGGCGTTAGGACCCACACAGACCACAGGGTGAGAACCCCCTGCTGGCCTCACTAACACCTCTTCCAGCAGCAACCTGGTTTTCTCAGAAGGTCTCCCATCCAGGTACTAACCAGGCTCAGCCCTGCTTAGCTTCAGTGGGCAACCAGTCTTGGGCTACAGGGTGACATGGCTGCTGGCGTACTTAAGATTGAGCCACTGTAGTCACTTGGACTATTTTAACGATGTCTTTAATGACTTTTCGGGGTTGTCAGGTTTCAATCCCTTAGAAGCCTATGGAGGAGTGATCCACCTCTCAGATTTAATCACAAATATCTTAATTTGTGTTCCGAAGATGAACGAAAGTATTACGGGGTTGGAACAACACGAGGGTGAGTAATTACTGACAGAATTTCATTTTTGGCTGAACTAACCCTTTAATAAGGGAAAATTTCAGGTAGGATTGTCCTGCAATGTGAAATATAACAACTAATATTTGCTAATAAAGACCTCATCAACTTTCCAACTGAGAAATACAGAGGAAAATATATGAAAGATCAAGAAATAACTAGAATTTGCTCTCGAACAGATGCCTGCTGCTGAAGCACTGGTTGAATAAACCTTTATTAACACCAGAAGATCAGAAGAGTGAAACAGCTTCCTTTTTGCTACCACCTTTATGTGTCATAGTGCAAAAAAGTCATGCTCCTTTATTCTCTCTGAATAGTGCTACATTGGAAACAGATTCTCCAGCAACACTACACAATGAACCCATGTTGTGTTCTCTGACAATAACTGTTTTGACTACTTGTCCGCTATTGGTCGACCGAATAAGTGGTCTCGCTCAAAATGCATGCTGTAGCTTGAACCAGTGTTACAGTGACAGAGTTTTAGAGAAAATCAATTCACATTTAACTTGACTTATGACTAATAGTTTTCTTTACACCGTTTCCCAAACAGGGGTTTGCAAAGGAACTGCATGCAGGGAGGTTGTAAGTTGATAAAAAATAATTAAAAAATTAAAATAAAAATGTATAACTTTAAAATAAAAACAATAAAATACTAAAAAAGAGTAAACATTTTATGTTTATCTGTATCTCTGTGACCATTAATCAACATCAGATAACCATTACAGTTTTTTTCAACTGCTTACACACATTTTCAAAATGTGTCAAAAATGTATTTGTTTCTCACAACATTGAGTTTAGATTCCTAAGTGATCAAATTAGGTATATTTACACGATGAACAGAAATACAAGAGGGTAAAAATCATTTATTTCTTCCTGAAAACATTAAGTTTTGATTTCTAAGTGATCAAATAATGTATAAGTGTTTTCACACATTATCATTGGGTGTAGGTCATCAGTAAATTAGTGTGCCATTTAAATGCCAGTGTTTCCCGAAACACTAGAGCTGTTAGTTTTGAATGAGGTGTCAAATGGTTGTAAACAGTTTGTTTTTGCAAACTGAGTGTAAAGCTTCTAATGTGCTTGTAGTTTTGCAGACTTGGTTTGAAGATTCTTTATATGAGTGAATGGTGAAACTGAGTGGACCTCAAGTACCACTTTAATTGTGTAAGCAAAAACTGTAAGCTGTAACTTTTAGCTTTGAAAGAATTACACACTACATTTAGTATTAATATTTGTATCAAACCCAAATAAAAAAATCTTACTAACACAATACATTTAAAAACACCCTTGCTATACTCTGCATTTTAAGTCCCCTGAGCAGTCCAAGCTCTCCTGTGTCACTTCCAAACAAGCCCAGTTTACTCCAAATCCAGTCCTGAGAAGCCAATCAATAGCCTGTTCAAATGAGGCTCATTGAGATGAGTGCGACCAAAATAAAGCCGCTCAGTAGCCCATTGTCCCCAACAATAGGAAGAGAGAGGATATACACAGCGAAAATGAGCTTTAAATGGAATTATGCAAAAGAACACGTGCAAATCCTCTCAAGCATCATGAGTGAACGCCTTACATCGAGTGAAGACATGAAAGCAGGGGTGTGTGTGTGTGTGTGTGTGTGTGTGTGTGTGTGTGTGTGTGTGTGTGTGTGTGTGTGTGTGTGTGTGTGTGTGTGTGTGTGTGTGTGTGTGTGTGTGTGTGTGTGTGTGTGTGTGGGTTGGTTTATGTGATTTATGAGGACACAAATTTGTATTATGACATGTGTATTACACTGGTATTACAACTTATGGGTGGTTTATGAGGACATTTTAAAAGTCCTCATAAATCAAATGGCTTAAAAAACATAAAAAACAATGTTTTATTAAAAAATTAAAAATGCAGAATGTCTCCTGTGATGGGTAGGTTTAGGGACAGGGGCAGTGTAGGGGGATAGAATATACAGTTTGTCCAGTATAAAAACCATTACGCCTATGGAGAGTCCTCATAATGCTGTTGCACCAACAACAGTGTGTGTGTGTGTGTGTGTGTGTGTGTGTGTGTGTGTGTGTGTGTGTGTGTGTGTGTGTGTGTGTGTGTGTGTGTGTGTGTGTGTGTGTGTGTGTGTGTGTGTGTGTGTGTGTGTGTGTGTGTGTGTGTGTGTGTGTGTGTGTGTGTGTGTGTGTGATGTTGTGTGTGTGTAAGACCACATTATAATGTCTGATTGCAGTGGTTCAGAGAATCGGTGGGAGCATAATTAGCATTAATGTGGCCATTATTAGGAATAATGGCAACCTTATGAAAGGATGTTTTCATTACCTTCGAGAGCTCTCCATAATTTGTGTGTGTTAGTGTGGCGGGATACTAAACAAACAATAAGAGTGTATTATTTGAGTCAGCATCCAAAAACAAGTATTGTTATGATCAATTTTGGTCATGGGTGTCCGCTCTTGTGGACAGCTCCCAGCATATTTTAAATTCACATTAAACACACATCTTCCTTATTATAACAGTTCTAATGTTAACATTGTGCTAATGGAAAATCGGTCTTCATTTCATGACACCGGTCTTAAATAAGCTATACTTTGGTGGCTCACATTCCTTATTGAAGCATTAGAGGCACAAACGTTTAAAAATAAATTAAATTATCCGCTAAAAAATCATCTTGACCATCACAGGAATAAATTAAATTTGAAGTATATTAAAATAGCAAACAATTATTTGAAGTTGTATTTTTGCTGTGTTTTTGATCAAATAAATGCAGCCTTGGAAAGAGACTTCTACCGAAAACATTAAAGAATCTTACTGAGATCTTAAGGTTAAGATCCTCAAACAGAAAAAAAGAAAAAAACTTGGTGAAAATTATTTGATATTTTATAGCACAAGCAGGTGTTTTGGGTTGAGGGTTTGAAACTTCCACCAAGAAAAAGGCCAGCTCAGCTGCTAAAGCTTTGCAGGAGTTAAATGGCTTTAGGTTTACAGTTGTGGAAAACCTTTGTCTGAACCTCTTTTCAGCTTTTCCTCACCAAATCTCTAACTCCACCATTTAGGCATTTAACTGGATGGAGTTTGGCCAAAGCCCACATACTTGGAAGGATTTTTCTCGCTTTTAGTGCTGAAGTGGCAGGGACAACAGCAAGACACTGATGGTGCTTCTATTTCCAGTCATGAAAGCCCTATCTGAGGATATGAAGGCACTAATTTAAGCTTGGATTTCCTGTATTGCGCCTTGTTGGATTTAGATAGTGTCGTTGCTACAAATGTGAGAGACTATCCAGGATACAGAAATTGTTTTTGCTACCCCCATTACTGAGATATAAATGGGCTGTGATTGAAATATGTCTGACATCATGTGGTGGCTGAGGAAACTGCAGGAAAAGATGTCAGCCAGAAATGTTGGAGAGGGAAAAAAGAGAGAGAGGGGACAGATTGAAAAGAATGCACATTTGGGGCAGGGCAATCTGCTTGTCCAACCAATGGCATGGGAGCCTGTTTGAAAACCATCATCATAGAGTACTGCAGTAATGACATATTTTTGAAGGCCAACCCAAAAGTTAGCATCACCCTGCTTCCCTTGACAAAAACTCAACAAGATTTTTGGATTATTGCAGAAAATAAGCTTTGTGATCATCAAAAGTTCATGATTCTTACATTCTAAAATGCTAACAAAAATATGCCATCCTTGTGGCTCTCAATTGTTGAAATTCCATTTTTTATACTCATAGCACGGAAATTACATACTACAAATTTTATGTTTTTATGTTTCCAGAATTCAGCAGGTTTTGATGAATGAGTCAAGCAAACAAAGTTACAATAAAGTTACACATAGAATGCCAGTACACAAAGAAACACAAACAAATGTGTGAATTTTGCAGTACCTGAGATTAATGGGCCTGCTAATACTGTATATGTGTACATGCATATGCATATGTGTGTGCATTCCAACTAGACAACACACCTCACATGGTGGTTTATGCACCAGAGACTCAAAACTCCCTAGTATCAATCCAAATCCATTTATACCCGTCTATTAGATTACCCAGCACTCTGTCTCGGCAGCACAAAGCTTGAAATGACCTAATTTACAACACTATCAGCTTAGCTACAGATTTTGCCTTTGACACACATTAATGCAGTGTATTAATTCAGTATCAGTCTCTGCAGGCTAACAGCACATTTGTCTCCTTAAGGATATGCCAGAAGAGAAGCGCAGGAAACACACCTGACCCCAACGACCTATTTATTAAACAGCAGGCATTCCAGCTCACGAATCCGACACGACTCGCTGTGCATCAAGAAAGTCCCTGTGGGTTTTCATCATATCTGCCACTGCATAAATGTAACTTCAGCCTTACATTGGCGCAAGATATGGAATAATGTACACGCTGGTTGTAAATTACATATGCCATTCACATTTACCTGTATCTAATCTATTCTGAGCAAACACTGGTGAAACTAATCACCGTTTAAACCCATGTAGGACACAGCAATAACAGATAGAATCAATGCAAAAAATTAAGTTAAACCTGAAAGTAATTATGTTAAAGGAGATTTTATTGGCTGAATTGATAAAAAAGCATGCAAAGTCAAATTAAATTGGCTGACCAAACTGGTTGAATAAGTGTACTATCTATCTATCTATCTATTATCTATCTATCTATCTATCTATCTATCTATCTATCTATCTATTACTATCTATCTATCTATCATTATCTATCTATCTATCTATCTCCATATATCTTATCTATCTATCTATCTATCTACAGTATCTATCGTTCTATCTATCGTTCTATCTATCTACAGTATCTATCTATCTATCTATCTATCTATCTATCTATCTATCTATCTATCTATCTATCTATCTATGTTCTATCTATCTATCTGTCTGTCTATCTATCTATCTATCTATCTATCTATCTATCTATCTATCTATCTATCTATCTCCATCTATCTATCTATCTATCTAGAGTATCTATCTTTCTATCTATCTATCTATCTATCTATCTATCTATCTATCTATCTATCTTATCTATCTATCTATCTATCTATCTATCTATCTATCTATCTATCTATCGTTCTATCTATCTATCTATCTGTCTATCTATCTATCTATCTACAGTATCTATCGTTCTATCTATCTATCTATCTACTATTCTATCTATCTATCTATCTATTGTTATATATATATCGTTCTCTATCATTCTATCGTTCTATCTAGCATTCTCTCTTTCATTCTATCATTCTATCTATAATTGTTCTGTCTATCATTCTATATCGTTCTATCTATAGTTATTTCTATCATTCTATTGTTCAACCGTTCAGTCTCTTTTCACAATTTGGCACATATTTACTTTTTAATAAAAAAAAACATGAATTAAAACCAAATGTAAAAAAATATTGAATAAAATTTAAGGTGTGCATAACACTTGATTCAGATCGTTTATTTGCCTGCCTGATACTTAATGCACACAAAATGAGGGTCAAGGAGTCTGACAACAGCCGGTGCTCCACACGGAGATCTGATCTCACCATCATCGAGTCTGTCTGTGATTACATGAAGAAACAGAAAAAACTGAGACAAACTAAATCCAGAAGAGCTGCGACAACATCTCAACAATGTTCGAAGAAACCGGCCTGCAAAGCTAAAGTGCCGTGAGAAGTTAGACACTTGTGTAAAAATGCTTAAGGTTGCTTTCAAACGTAATGTCATAAATAGATTTTATTTATTAATTAACTTCTATTAACTAAATTAATTAAATCAATATTTGGTGTGACCACCCTTTTTTCATTTAAAACAGCTTTTGTCCAGGTACACTTTTTCAGGTCGCTTTCTTCAAGCGTCTTGGAGACTTGCCACAGATCTTCTGGATTTAGTCTGTTTTTTCTGTTTCTTCACGTAATCACAGATGGACTTGATGATGGTCTCCGTGTGGAGCACTGTATATGGAGTACATGGCAACACTTGATTTTGATTGGTCAAATATTTTTGCATAATGATGTGAACCGATGACCATCACTGGCAATCCACTTTCAACACAGATGTGCTAATTTCATGTATTTCATATCACTCTATTCCTTTCAAAAGGCGTTATTTATTGAGCTCTCTGTGGACAAATGATGAACGAAGATTCTAGATGAACGAAGTGTTGGATTTAGAAAGGGCCTTGAAGTTCCTGGATGTGTGGCTGAGCACTGATTCCCAAATCACAGATGGCAGAGGCTCAGAGGGGGCTTCCCTCAAGCCCCAAAGCAGAGCAGAAATCCTGGACACACAGCGGCCCTCATGCAGAGTAAAGCAGATCTCCCCACAGAGTGCCAAAGGGAATCTCTCTCCACCTTCCCTTCGCTGCTTCTAATGAGATTTTAATGGGCAGGTCGGCAGAGGCCTGCAGAGACTCAAGAGCTCACAGAGGAGTGACTAGAGATACGGTCCCAGCCAGAACAGAGACCCAAAGGACCAATACATCAGACGGCAGAGATGTTTAATCCCTAATTTATTATATTCTCATTGAATGAGATTTAAAGTCCAAGTTCTCAGTACATCATTGAGCGAACTCTGATCGTTGATTTGCCATAAGAAGGTATAGCTCATGGCTCATCCTCTTATTGGTTTCAGTGAAGTTTCTTTCAGCTCTTCTAAGGCTCCTCTGTAGCTTTTCACTGATGCTGTAATGATATGTGAATGGGTAAAGTGCCCTCTAATGGCCAAACATAGAAACACAACACAAAAAAAATCTAATAAAGCATATATAGGCAATCAAATCTTAAAGTTCCCCCTGTAATATATTATAGGAACATCACAATTATTCACATTTCTCTCTCTCTCTCTCTCTCTCTCTCTCTCTCTCTCTCTCTCTCTCTCTCTCTCTCTCTCTCTCTCTCTCTCTCTCTCTCTCTCTCTCTCTCTCTCTCTCTCTCTCTTCTCTCTCTCTCTCTCTCTCTGTAACACTGTATTTAAAAAATAAGATTAAAGTAATTTCTCACTATCTACTGTTTAAAAGTGAACTGTATGTTTGCATGAGAACATTTAAACAGTTATGTCCTAGTTAAACTGCAGCAAAATCATGAGCTACAGTAAACCTACATGGCTAAATGGTACCATTGTTCTCTTATGCTCACCGTATACAGTTAAAACAGCAATCTTATGCAATATTATTACAATTTAAAATGACTGTTTTCTATTTCGATATATTTTAAAATGTCATTTATTCCTGTGATTAAACTGAATTTTCAGCATCAGTCTTCAGTGTCACATGTTCCTTCAGAAGTCATTCTAATATGCTGATTTTGTTGCTTAACAAACATTTCGGTCCCAGTTTATATTAAGTGGCTTTAACTACTATGTACTAACATAGAAATTAATAATTTGATACAATGGACTTATTGTGTACATACATGTTTTTACATTCTACTTATATTTTAAAAATACCTGCATGTAATTACAGCTGTAATTAATTTATGTAATTACATTTGTAATTACACTTTTGACCCTTCCCTTACAACTTAACCCAACCTTAAACCTACCCATACCACCACACCAGCCCTACCCGTATCACACCTCAATAGCAGCAAAAGTGGTTTACAATACAACATAAACATTGTACTTAAAGCCACTTAATATAAAGTGGGACCAACATTTCTTTTAATTATTAAAAAATTTCAGGTTGCGCATTTTTTTCTTTACACACATGCAACTGTAGCACTGAATTGAAGTCATATAATGTGACATAAAGCTTATCAAACCACTACTTGTTGGAAAAAACTGCTTCTTTCTGGAAAAGCTACACAATTGCTAAGCTACTGACACTCTACTGAAAAATGTAGTTATAGTCGTGTCACTACTTCTAGTTAGCTACTCCCCAACTGTGCGCTGAGTATTAGATATTTATGACGATTCAGAAGCCAAGAATATGTTCTTATGTGATCTCTCTCTCTCTAGGGCTGTGTGGTCCTGAGGGAGAAGGTGAGACTGATAGCCTGAGGGATCTAGAGATCGAGCAGTGTTGATAGGGGAAAATGACCCTCACCGCTCTCTCCTTCACTGCAAAAAACACAGGTCAATCCTACTGACTCGCTCTTATATAGCACAAAGCCAACATGACCTCTGATGTGAGCTCATACACAGCCACTCCAACTCTCTTTGTCATTCTGCGTATACCAAGTTTTAAAAGAAAACGAAAAAGAAACTGCATTTTGTCCACATACAAAACAAAATATCTTACAAAAGATTGTACTTCAAATAAATTATGTTCTTTTGAACTTTCAACAAATCAAAAAAGTCTGAAAAGGTGTTTATTGAGTGACACTTAAGACTGGAGTAATGATGCTGAAAATTCAGCTGTGCCATCACAGGAATAACTGATATATTAAAATAGAAAACATTAATAATATTTACAGTATTAACGGTTTTTTTACAGTATTTCTATCATTCAGTAAATATATATATTTGTCTTATTAATTGGCTAAATAATGATGCATTCACATTATTTAATCAAAGTATAAAATGTACACAATTAATCAACATCCCTTACCAACAATGAATGAATATATCCCTATGTTTGTGTATTTTATCCTTCTTTTAATAGTTTTTGGTTGTGTTTCTCTCAATTACATCAGACTCTTTGTTCCCCCATAATACAGTCCTGTAGCCTTCTGTGGAAAATACAAAATGTGTATAGGACCCATTTTTGTCATTACATGAACTATAGTCAAAGAGAGCCATGAAAGTCATAACATGGAATACCTCCCCTGGTGCAGCCCTCCCTACTTTCTATTGGGGTCTTTTGTCTCGGGTGTCAAAGAAGACAAAGAAGAAAAATGGCTGCCAGCATTCGCCCTCTTGCCTTCATAACTAAGAGCGTACGGCATGACCGAAGGGACACATTTAAACCTCCTTCATCACCCATACTACACTCTCTTGTCCTAAACCTTTAGCTAATAGAGAAGAGATGGAGCGGAGGACAGTGTAGTCACATTTGTCGCACGGCTATGATATCAAAATATACCTAATATTTAGCTAAATCAGGTCACAGGAGACATTAATATCAGATATAAATGTAACGTGCCTGTCCAGATCACGTATGAACGGATCACCTGAGATGGATGATAAGTAAATTGGGCCATTGTATTATTTTTTGTTCTTTATTTTTATGTCTTTGGCCACATACTGTACACACTGTAAAGTTTCAGGAGTGACAAGCATTATTAATAAAGGAGTTCAAAGTCAAAGACAATTAAATCAGAAGTTAACTGAGCAGTGAATGATTTTATTTTTTATTCGTTGCTTGATTGAGATTGACATTAACGTTAAAAAACAGCAGCATGTAGGCCTATAAAGGTGCTGTCACTTTAAAACCTCATGCATGGATCCAATATAATGATAATAAAATGTCAAATTTGACATAACTGACTTACGTGAATACTCGCCAAGACAGACATTTTGACACATAAGTGTGTGTAATAGACCGTTCAAGCGCAAGAAGCCACAAAAGTAAACTAAATTCAGCACTCGTGTGCTTCGGATCTGCACCACAGAAAGCCCTCTGCCAGTACTGCTTTATTGTGCTTTTAATAACTCACCAATAACTCAAGCACGTCTCGCAATTTCTTTTCATTCATCCCTGTTTCTTTGCTTCTCTAACGTGTTTCAGCAGTCCTGCGTTGCACGGATATATTTACATACAGATAAACTAGAAAAATCTCTATTGATTGACATTTTCATTTCGCCCAGCCCTACTCCGCACCCCCGAGGGAGGCTCACCCCTGGATTATAGGATACGGAAGAAATTTTCATTTTATTTAAAACTCGACACTGCAAATGACAATATATATGTTTTTCACTTTATCGAAAAGGATGAACTATGAATAACCTAGAAGAGCGACAGTGTGACAAACAATGATACATTCATTCATAATTCCATTTCCACAACAACCGTGTATCACATGAAATACGTTCTGAGGAAACTATTTTGCAAATCGCAATTACGTTACATGCCAACATATAAGCAGTGCTATTACGTTTGTCCTTAACCTAATCTATTGCAGTGCTATTACGTTTGTCCTTAACCTAAGCCCCTTTCACACAGCACTTTGGACCCGGCAAATTGCCGGCAAATTGCCAGAACGCCTTCTGTGTGAACGCAAACACGACCCGGGATTGATGCCGGGATCGATCCCGGGTTGAGGACCTAGTAACATTGCCGTGTTCAGACCCGGAACGCGCGCTGTGTGAACAAAAGCCAGAACTAATGCCGTAAGGGGTGTGTAATAGTGATGACGCATGTGCCATCGCGCGACTCTGTTGCTCTTAGAAGAAAGTTTGTGTTCGTCATCTACAAAGAAAGAACGAAAAAATGTCTGCAAACTGGAAAGAAGCAGAGAAAGGAGCTCCTCACAATCCGCGCTGCAGCTGCGATCGTTCGCCAGCTCTGTGGAAAGGTGCGCGCGTGCACATGTTTTCCACGCGTACTTTACACGTCTCATCCTGACGTCACGCGGCTTTCCGGGACATTAACGGGTTGTGTGTGAACGCACTCACAGATCCCGGCAAATCACTGGCAGTGTGAATGAACCGAAATCAAACAATCCCGTGACAAATGCCGGGTCACATTATCCGTGTATTTTCCGGAATCTCTGTGTGAAAGGGGCTCTAATCTCTTGCAGTGCTATTTCGTTGGTCCTGAAAAAAAGCAGGTTTCTTTTCACACGTAGCAGCACAACGTAATTTATTTACGTATGAACGACTCTATTGCATTCAAATGTCTTATCAATTAAGTTTTCATTCGCATTTATTAATATAATAGGCCTACGTTACTAAATATTAACATTTCGCTCTGTGCCTTCTGCAGCAAACTCGTTTCGGAGGACTAGCATACGTGGTTAAAAAGGAATACACTTCTAACCTTAAAAATACCTTGTTTAATCGTTTAACAATTTTTTAGTATTTAATGTTGTATTTAGCGCTACACAAAAAGCATTTTCTCCAATAAAACACAACATACTGATACATTCACAAAAGACATACATTTTATTAGCTTGATGTAATCCAAATCCTAGAATCCATACGTTGTTTGCAAGAAACAGATCCAAATTCAGCCTTTTATCCAGTGATCTTCATCTTTATTTCACAGCAGCGACCGCAATTCAATTCAAATTCAAAAATTGCGCCTTCAAGAAGCGTTACGACATGTTTTACGGCCGTGAAATCAAACGCTCATTGGCTCTCGCCTGCTTCGTCACAGATTGCGACATACCGTGTTTCAGTCGGTGTAGTACATTTGAAATGGAGAAGCGCGCGCGCCTTGCCGCCTTCAGAGAGCGAACCGAAATCGGATTAACATTTTCATGGATTAACGTTATTAAATTCTGATCTGTACCTCATACACAACTACTATAATACTGCCAGAGAGGGCTGCGACTGCAACTCATCATCATGTGAACGACTTTTGGTAATGTTAACGTTACCGGTTTTGACATTTTCGCAATAAATAAAATATTGTGAAATGTATAACTTGTCTGTCTGTTATGTTTTTTTTCTTCATAATTGTGTTAGCCTACGTAGTTTTAAGGAATGGTTATGGGTAGGTTTAGGGGTAGGAGCAGGATAGTGGCTCAAAATATATTTTAATGATATTGTTAATAAAACTGCCATTTACGTACATCTCTGTCCAAGTGTTTTATTCTTTTTATATTCTGTATAAAATGGATATGTTTAGGTTTTCTGTCTTTGAAAATAACGTATTAATACCTACGTATTAACAATGAGACCAGGCTGCTATATTAGGTTAAGGACCAACGTAATCAATAATGCTATATTAGGTTAAGGACCAACGTAATAGCACTGCTTATATGTTGGCATGTAACGTAATTTCGATTTGCAAAATAGTTTCCTCAGAACGTATTTCATGTGATACAGGGTTGTTCCACAAACAACACAGCGAGTCAGCCTTTGTCAATTATAACCATTGTAACTCCATCCATGTACTTACTTATTTTAATATGCAAAACTGTTACCCAGTCATAGCACTGGGCATTTACTTCCAAGTCTTGAATGTGGAACGCCCATCAAAAAGGAGTGTTTGAAAGAGAGGGTCAAAAACAGGATAGAAAATAGCTTATTACTTCTAAATTAGGATGTTTTTTGATGTAAAAACCTTTATAACATTATAAGTGGACCTCAGAGAACATCTTAAAATAAAAATAAAAAAGGTTCATGACCACTTTAGGTTTATTGTAAAACAAACTCATAGATAAAGATCATCCACTCATGAAGAGCGCTTACCCTCCACACAAGACGGCTGTGCCCGCGTCGTGCCGGCCACCTGACCGGGAAACAGGAGCACTTGACAGTCTGTGAACGTTCCTCAATCTTGTTCTTATTACAGCACCGGTGGATGGCCACCACCTCACAGGTTCCCTGCTTCACCTGGTACGAAGCTGCAGAAAAGATAACACTAACTGTTAATATTAATAACCCACCCAATATAAGAAACAGCATCTACGACCCCAAATCCAGAAAAGTTGGGACATCTATCTATAAATTACAGGAATAAAAGTGTGTGTGTGTGTGTGTGTGTGTATGTGTGTGTGTGTGTGCTTGTTTTTGTGATATATGAGAACACAAATGTGTATAATGACATGGGTATTACACTGGTATTACTGGTAACTTACACGTGAAATATGAGGACATTGCATGCGTCCTCATATTTCAAACAGCTTAAAAAACATAAAAAAACAATGTTTTTTTTTAAATTTTAAAATCCAGCATGTCTCCTGTAAGGGGTAGGTTTAGGGACAGGGGCAGTGTAGGGGGACAGAATATATAGTTTGTCCAGTATAAAAACCATTACGCCTATGGAATGTCCGTGTGTGTGTGTGTGTGTGTGTGTGTGTGTGTGTGTGTGTGTGTGTGTGTGTGTGTGTGTGTGTGTGTGTGTGTGTGTGTGTGTGTGTGTGTGTGTGTGTGTGTGTGTGTGTGTGTGTGTGTGTGTGTGTGTGTGTGTGTGTGTTATTCGCATATCTCTCGAACCGTTAGTTTGACGTTGTTTGAAATAGAAATGATATCGGTAAATATATCGGTTAAAAGAAGAACACATTGGCTTTTGCTGCTCTAGCCACTGGCCACTGTACACTGAGTGGCCACTCCCCCTCTCACACTGCACACTGAGTGGCCACTCCCCCTCTCTCACACTGCACACTGAGTGGCCACTCCCCTCTCACACTGCACATTGAGTGGCCACTCCCCCTCTCACACTGCACACTGAGTGGCCACTCCCCTCTCTCACACTGCACACTGAGTGGCCACTCCCCCTCTCACACTGCACATTGAGTGGCCACTCCCCCTCTCACACTGCACACTGAGTGGCCACTCCCCCCTGACATTGCACACTGAGTGGCCACTCCCCTCTCTCACACTGCACACTGAGTGGCCACTCCCCTTCTCACACTGCACATTGAGTGGCCACTCCCCTCTCTCACACTGCACACTGAGTGGCCACTCCCCCCTGACATTGCACAGTGAGTGGCCACTCCCCCTCTCACACTGCACACTGAGTGGCCCTTCCCCCCCCCTCACGTTGCACACTGAGTGGCCACTCCCCCTCTCACACTGCACACTGAGTGGCCACTCCCCCTCTCACACTGCACACTGAGTGGCCACTCCCCCTCTCTCACACTGCACACTGAGTGACCACTCCCCCTCTCACACTGCACACTGAGTGGCCACTCCCCCTCTCACACTGCACACTGAGTGGCCACGCCCCCTCTCACACTGCACACTGAGTGACCACTCCCCCTCTCACACTGCACACTGAGTGGCCACTCCCCCTCTCACACTGCACACTGAGTGGCCACTCCCCCTCTCTCACACTGCACACTGAGTGGCCACTCCCCCTCTCTCACACTGCACACTGAGTGACCACTCCCCCTCTCACACTGCACACTGAGTGGCCACTCCCCTCACTCACTGCACACTGAGTGGCCACGCCCCCCCTCTCACACTGCACACTGAGTGACCACTCCCCCTCTCACACTGCACACTGAGTGGCCACTCCCCTCTCACACTGCACACTGAGTGGCCACTCCCCCTCACTCACTGCACACTGAGTGGCCACGCCCCCCCCCCTCTCACACTGCACACTGAGTGACCACTCCCCCTCTCACACTGCACACTGAGTGGCCACTCCCCCTCTCACACTGCACACTGAGTGGCCACTCCCCCTCTCACACTGCACACTGAGTGGCCACTCCCCCTCTCTCACACTGCACACTGAGTGGCCACTCTCCCTCTCACACTGCACACTGAGTGGCCACTCCCCCTCTCACACTGCACACTGAGTGGCCACTCTCCTCTCACACTGCACACTGAGTGGCCACTCCCCCTCTCACACTACACAATGAGTGGCCACTCCCCCTCTCTCACACTGCACACTGAGTGGCCACTCCCCCTCTCTCACTGCACACTGAGTGGCCACTCCCCCTCTCTCACTGCACACTGAGTGGCCACTCCCCCTCTCTCACACTGCACACTGAGTGGCCACTCCCCTCTCTCACACTGCACACTGAGTGGCCACTCCCCCTCTCTCACACTGCACACTGAGTGGCCACTCTCTCTCTCACACTACACAATAGGGATGCAACGGTGCACGATAAAATCCCGGACTGTTCGGTCAGCCCTGCACGGGACAATCTACCCTCGTGTCCCGCGGGACTTCGGTTTCGCCATTGAATTGGCGCTGATCCTTTTAGCTTTACACGCCTTCAGGTGCGTTTGCCTGTCCAGGCAGACGAAAGCCCGCTCCCGCAAGTTAATGTGTCCAATCAATCACTGTTGTGCACCCACACGCTAACTTCTGTCACTCACTGGCTCGTATTACTAGCAGGGCTCTCAAGTGTCACGCATTGAGCGTGACAGTCACTCATTTCGGTCTTTTGTCACGCTCTCCCGCCACACATTGTATTTCTCACGCTGAAAAAACTATTTGTAATATATTTAATATGCCGCAGCGCCCAAAACTCTGGCCGCGCCATACTGTGGAACCGGCAGGAATCAAGCGCGTCTGATTCGTCTAGTGTTGTTACCCAATCAGAAAATAGCACTATTGTATCTGGGCAAGATTTAATTAATGACACCCCGATAATATTTTTTTTTTATTATATTATTTTGCTCTGCTTTTTTTATTCAAACCACAAGCTAATTTATGTTTGTCTAAAGGTAAAAGTGCACTTTTTCTTTCACATTGATCACTTCATATATCAAGGTTTGGAATTGGGATCCACTTGAATATTCTAGTGTGTTTGTTTACATTTTGTATTTCATAAGTGGTAGTTGAAGAGGTTGTATTACTTAGTGTTGTTCAGTACAGACTAGAGTGTTAATTTATTCCATACACATTGATGTTCTTCCTACTGTGACATTCTGTTTATGCTCATAAGAAAAATAAAACATATTTTTGGGATGAAATACCAGTCTCTTTTTTGCACAAAACATGTACCGAAACCGAACCGAGACCGTGGCCCAAAAACCGAGGTACGGACCGTACCGTGGGCTATCTGTACCGTTGCACCCCTACTACACAATGAGTGGCCACTCCCCCTCTCACACTACACACTGAGTGGCCACTCCCCCTCTCACACTACACACTGAGTGGCCACTCCCCCTCTCACACTGCACACTGAGTGGCCACTCCCCCTCTCACACTACACACTGAGTGGCCACTCCCCCTCTCACACTGCACAATGAGTGAGCACAGCGCAGGACCAGGGACAGAGAGGGTCGAAGAAAGCAGCAGAGCTTAAGCAGCGTTTTCTTAGAGATCACTGTGTAGCCTGCTCCCTGAATCGTGTAGTTCAATTTTCCATATTTATTGTATGTAATTATGTCAGTATCAGAGTATTTGCTTTCTACCATGCACACATAAAAATGTCACTGGACTTTTGCTGTGTAAGTGTAACAACGAGCACTCAAAAACACCAAACCAACAATTACTAAAAACACACACAAAAACTGATTTTGCACGGGCACTTTGCACAAGTTTTGTAAAATGAAATAAAATTAAGATTCTGTGATTTGTTAATTCTCCTTCACCTTTATTTAACCAGTAATGGCACAAAGAAAAGATTTGCAAAGTTTTCACTGACAAACGTTAATGTGTATTTTGTAAATACAAACAAATTTAGATGTTGATGGCTGTAACACTCCAAAAAAGTTGGAAGAATGGTCCACAATAAGTGAGGGGATCGGGATTGAGTGTAAAAGAAGCATCTCAGTCTTTGCAAGCAAATCTCAGTCTGACACTGCATCAAAAAATGCCACTAGAATCTCTGTTACGCAAGGAGAAATCTATACATCAGTTCTATACAGAGATGGCGGCGAGATCTCTGAGCCCGAGCTCATCTCAGATGATCCAAAACAGTGGAAATCTGTTCTGCGGTCAGTTGAGTCCACATTCAGCCTGTTTTGAGGGAAAAAGACATTGAGTTCTCAGTCCCAAAGACGAAAGGGACCATCCAGACTTTCATTAGCGACAGGTGCAAAAGCAAACATCTGTCATGGTATGGAGGTGCATTGACGGGTGTGTGACTGACGTGGAGGCGTATATTGGGATTGTAAAGAGACATTTAATGGCATCAAGATGACATCTTTGCTGGGAAGCAAAACAATGTCAGGCCTCATTCTGCACATGCTAAAACAGAGTGGCTCTATATCGTAGAAGGGATGTGCTTGACTGCTTGTCTGCAGTCTAGATCTGTCTCTTATTAAAAATGTATGACCCATCATGAAAAGGAGAATCAGACAACGACAACCAAATACCATTGAGCAGCTGTCTTGTATCAGGCGAGATTGGGCAAAAATTCCACTTGCAACAATTTGTATCCTCAATTCCCAAACTATCAAAAAGTGTAATTAGAAGGAAAGGTGATGTGACACATGGTAAACATGCCTCTGTCCCAACATTTTTGGAGTGAGTTGCAGCCTTCAAAATAAAAATGTGTTTATATACAAGTTGGTCAGTGAAACCTTTTTTCAGTTAAATAAAGGTTCAAGAGAAACGAATCACAGATTCTTGATTTTATTGCATTAGATCAAATTTCACAACTTGGAATTTGGGGTTGTACTATATTTAATGATGAGAGTGGCAGCATCTAACAAGTACCTGTTTTTTCCCCTAGCAGTACATACATACAGTAGTGAACACAGAGCTCTATTCTTCTGTTCGGAGTAAAAAAACAATTAAGCACTGGATTTTTATTTTACATTCAGTCTACCATGAGTGCTCAATGAAAAAGAGCTTATTTGACTTAAGAAACAAGGGCTCCTCTATGCACTGAGGTGTGTGTGATATCAACTAATGTTTCATTGTTGCTGCAATGTGGTAATAATGCGAATTGCCAAAATGCATTATGACAGTTAGAGCTGTTATATAACAGATGGCTGTGGAAAATAACATTTCTAAATGATTTAAATCACAGTGTAGATGAAGTTTTCAAACACCATTAGCATTTCTTAAATACAAAAGTGACTAGTCACTCTGGGTTTACTGATATATTTATATGTGGCATAACCATCTGTCCTGCTGTCACGAGAGAGAGCAAAACAGGTTACGTGTATTTGAGGTGAACATTTATGATTTACTTCCTTCTCCTGGGACATTGCTAGCAAACATTCATTACAGAACAGAAATTGGGGCCATAACCAAAAACTTTTTTATTTACCGTACATAAAAACACACACAAAAAATGGAAAAGCAATGCAGTGAAACACAAAAATGCATTCTGTAATACGGCCCCGGCCCCTAAGGTCAATCTGAAATGTGATATTTAATAAAAGGTGAATGGAATGACCAGCAAGGCCTGGAAATACATTAAAAACACATTCAAGTGACACACAATACACAACAGTAAGAAATGCAAAAAGGTCATGAAATATATTGCTACTTCAGTTTAGAAGTTCCTTTTGCGATGTGATATCAAGTGATTAATGTATGTGTTGGGTAATATCTTATTTCTTTAACTTTTTCCACTGGTAACACTTTATTTTGATAGTCCATTTTAGACATTCTACTAACTATAAGTAACTTTGCAACTAAATGTAAACTAGCAGTCATTGGAGTATTAGTAGACTTGGAAAGTTTTTTTGGTAACTTTATTTTACAGTGTCCTTGTTACATATGTTACATGTACTTACCATGGTAATAAAAGTAAATTATGTATAATTTCATGCAACTAACCCTCAACTAAACTCTAGTCCTATGTTAACTCTATAGTAAACACATGTTGTTAATTAATATTACGTATTACCTAAATGTATAATTACACTGTAACTATGACACCTTAAAATAAAATGTAACCCTTTTTTTAAAGGTGACGTAGTTACTTGTAACTACATGGACTTACTATAGTAATAACAGTATTACTATACATTTTATTTTGATGGTCCCCCAACATTCTACTGACTATAAGTAGTTGACATGTAGCTCCAAATTAATAAGAGTTTACAAGTAGCAAAGTTACTTATAGTTAATAGAATATCTAAAGTGGACTATCGAAATAAAGTGTAACTTTTTCGGTTAGTGGCAAAGCTTTTCAGTGCTAGTGCAAAAAGTGTTGATGTTTTTGGAACAAGAGGCACGTGCATTAATTTAATCTAAATAAGTGTCTGTGTGATTTTGCATTTGAAACATTACAGTGTTGTTTTTGTAAACTACTAAAAATTGCTTTCAGTAATTGAAAAATGCTGAAATAAAATAATACATAAATATAAGATTTAAAAAATTATTCAAAAAGATTTTAAAAAATTATTCAAAAAAATTTAACTTATATTAAAATTTAATTTATATATTGAATGAAATTTAGGTTTAACTAGAATGAAGTATGTTTGTGTTTTGCAGCATTCACGCCATCATTTCGAGATGACAACCAAGACATTTTACTTGAAGCTGAATTATGCATTTCTACTATGGCAACAATATCAACGGCCAAATGAATATGCAGCGGTCACATGGTACAAGTAGGAGCTCTCAGAAAATTCCCAGTTTAGTTTGTAGTTTGGTTGCACAAGCCTATTTGATTGCCATACTTGATCAAACTCTTCATTGATCATAAAATATTTTAGCCAAAATGCAAATTACAAATCATTATGATTAGCACTAGTGATTCTGCTATTGATCTGTAAATGTCATAATTTTTCTTTGAAGTTCTTGTACTAAATGTGTTAAAAATAAACAAATAAATAAATGAAAATGGTATTACTGTTCATTTTTAGTGAAATGCAATGCAATAAAGAATCATAACTAATATGAAACCTTCTTTTAATGTACACTTTAATTTCATGATCTAATGCTGCGTTTACGTAACTACCATAATTACGAGATGACAAAACATGACGTTCTACTCGGAGCTGCTCACGTCCTTGGACTAGGTATTATGTGTTCCTATGGCACATCTTGTAATTGTGACATGGCGTAAAAGCACCTTAATTCAGACATGACGGGTCTGCATCACACACACATATACACAGACCTTTCCATTTCATCAGGCCGTAAACTGAACTCTCTCTCCCGCGATGAAGTGTAGTTTGTTTGACAGCTTCCTCCTGGGAAAAGTGGTGCTCCTCCGCTTAGAGAGGCCTCATTCTTTCTACTCTACCTTCTCTTTTCATTTCCTCCTGAACTCACCTCGCCTTCTCTCCTTGAGGCTTCACATGTAGCCCCCCTCACCCTGTCCTCTCTGTCCAACATGGACCCTGCCGACTGGGCTTTAATTAGAGGAAGCGTGCGGAGTGCAGGGGGCGAGTGCTTACAGGCTGGATGCCCGTGCGCGTGCCACTCCAGGGTCTCTGTCAGCCCCGACATCGCAGGATAAACAACAGATAAGGGCGGATCTCTAACTGTGACTATGACTGACACCACGGGGCCTCACGTCGGATCCTGCATGGGTATCGGAGAGATAATGAATGATGGATGGCGTGTCTCTGTATTCTGGAGATGAGGGGGTGGGGGGACTTTTTGAAACCTGGCACATATATGAATTTTATCTGGAAAAAAGTGATATGTGATTTTTTATCTGAAGTATTTGTATTTTCAAGCTAAAACTAAAACTTGAAAAATCGTTTTGGTTACTGAAATAAAGTTGAAAACAAAATGTATGCAGATATTAGATGAAACATGTTGTATTAACATTATTAAAACTATTAATTACAGTTCAACAAAACGAAAACTTATAAAAATTACTTATAAACTAAATTACTGAAACTAACTAGAAATATTTTACAATATATTAATAATACTAAAATAACAAAGCATTAAAAAGACTGCTGAAATTAGTCTTTTTAATTTACTAAACCCAGATTTTACATTGGTCATTGCCCCACACAAAAGCACTGTGATCAAAGTGAACATCAGCTAAAGGTAGTCTGGGTTATATTTGCTTTTTTTACTTTTTACTTATAATTTTGTTCTTGGTTTTCAAGAAATTAGAACCTGTCCACTTCTGTTAAATGACTTTGCACTAAAATACCAGAGTTTGACTGCATACAACATTGACTGGATCAACAGCAAAAGACATGGGAAGATTATCCCTTGTTAAAATCAATTTATCCGTCATAAATGTCAAGTCATGGGTTCAACTCCCTGGGACTGCAACAACTGATAGTTTTTCTTTATTAATACCTTTATTCAGCAAGGATGCATAATATTTGTCAAAAGTGACAGTAAAGACATTTCTATTGTAACAAAAAAATCTATTTCAAATAAATCAGCATATTACGGAGCCCCTAGGGGGACATGGTGGAAAAAAATATGAGATGGAAGGAAAAAAACATATTTCAGTGCTTTGCATTCACTCAAGGAAGCAAGGTTTCTCAGTAGAACAAATCATTTGTGAGAGAACGCAAAAGCGTTGACAAATAATTTTACCTCCCATCACATTTTCTTTTTACTTCATCATGTTCCTTTAGTGGCTCCATATCATATCATAATGATTTCTAAAGGATCATGTGACACTGACTGACAGAAGACTGGATTAATGGCTACTGAAAATTCAGCTTTATCATTAAAAGAATACATTACATTTTTTAATGTTTTAAACTTTTTGATCATATAAATGCAGCCTCAGTGAGCATAAAAGACTTTCCTTTTTAAAAGACCAACATTTTTCAAAATTATTAGTTACCAATTGAGATCTACTGCTATAAAGCACCTGTATAGATTCAGTGAATATCTGTGTATTCAGTGAATATCTGAATAAGAAATATAAAACAGTTGTGCTTACACAACTTATAAATATAGTTATATATATAACAGTTATATATATAGATAGATAACTTACTTGTAAGCATAGTATGTGTGTATGTGGGTTGTGTGTGCCTTGTTAGTGTGCAGATAAGCAAGACGTTGGAGGCTCAGACTTCCCATCATCACCAGACCCCAAGAACAAAGGCCATACTGCCTCCTACTGGCATAATAGGCTCACAGGACAGACATAAGCAATCCCTTCCTTCATAAGTAGCACTGGGTAACACAACAACCCTTTATCTGCCATTAACAGTCATTTACAGTCAAATTGATGAGCAATTCAAATGGATTTTACAAAAATACTGTCCGGAGAAATCATGCAACCAACCAGAGGAATGAAGGTCTCACACTATCACTCATGTCTTACACCTTTCTCACACACAGGCAGGCGTCACATCTTGGACACTCAGACAACATCATCTGACACATCTCCAGCCCTGGAGACTACAGCAACCAACAATCCACACAAATGAGATCTTAGAAAGTGGAAACGATTTCTTGTAAACGTGGCATTATAAACTAATAACGACCAAACAGGCATGCAAAATGTGCGCTGTATGAACAGCCTAAATGCATCTGAATAAGCCTTTTTGTATGTGGCTCTTTTTACACACTTGGCAGCAGAAGTCATTTGTAAAACTCTCCGCCGCACCATTAAGCACAGTGAGCAGACTACGGGGATAATCGTGAGATTTTTTCCGCGGCTTCTCCTCCAGGACCGCAACACTGGAATTAACCGCTCAGCGTTCCATCATAGCCATCTTGTTCTGGATTTTAAAGCGCTGTTATGATGGTCTCAGAGTAATAAATCTCAGATCAGCCTGAAATCAAATAAGATTTCAAGCATGGCTAACTGTCTCTATCCCTGTGGCGGACGCATCTGGGTGTCGAGCTAAACGCCATTACCTTGAGCTGATGGGGCAGCCAGGCGATTGATATATTCTGACAGCGCGAGGCGAGTGAGCCGTTGTGCGATTTATCAAGAAGCATGTCTTTCTGCTGTCAATAGCTGACTGGCGTGTCAGTACCAAAAGGGCAGACATTTTGTGACTATGAGGAACTCGGTTGATTGCGGACGATGCACTGAGGGTATAGGCCTGTCAATGTAACGTGTTAATTTGGTGAGATTAATTATATTTTAAAAAATATGCGCTAAAAATAAAGCAATTAATCCTGCCCCCTGCCCTCTAAAATCTTTTACAGATTTTTTACAGAGAGCAACAGCATGAGTTTGGACTCTTTCTGGCTCTTTTTTCCGTCTTGTCTGTCACAATGACGTAAAGCCTTAAATTATTATAATTTTATGTATTTATTTGATTATGTACATTAAAAATCAAGTCACTAATCAAGTGACATAAAGACTGGAACAGTCTATATGTGTGTGTGTGTGTGTGTGTGTGTGTGTGTGTGTGTGTGTGTGTGTGGAATAGTGTATATTATTCATTTGTATGTATATTTGTTGATTTATATATATATATATAATATATATATATATATATATATATATATATATATATATTATACTTATCCTATTCTAAATCATTTAATATGCTAATTTAAGAAGTAAATTTCTTATTATTATCAATGTTGAAAACAGTTGTGCTGCTTAATATTTTTGTGAAAAAGTGTGATAACTTTCCCCCCAGGATTCTTTGATGAATATAAAGTTTATATAATCTGTTGTAACATCATAAATGACTTTACTGTCACTGCATTCTTGCAGAATAAAAATGATTAATTTCTTTTTTAAAAAAAATCACAAAATTCACAAGTATATAGGGATCATGCAAATATAATAATAATAATATTACTGATAATGTTAAATGAGTTAGAACAAAATTTCAAGATCATAACAGCATTCCTGTTCAATAAGAACAATGCAGAGATATTTTCTTCCTAGTTTCTGTATTGCACCTTGTTTTCAATTTGTCCATCCACAGTTTTTTCCTAATTTAAAATAAGATATTCTGCATGCGAGTTTCACAAAATAACATCTCAGGCTCAGCGTGTTAAGAAAGAACATGCAGTAACAGACGAATGTCTATGTCCATGACAGAAGAAAATGTGCAGCGTGACACAAAATGAAACTAACAAGCTTTCTAAAAGAGCACCCATAACGTACTACCTGAGGCCAGCTGACATGTTCCACACACACCTCCTTTACTCAGGCCAGTTAATAAATAGCTCCAGGTTGCTGTTGTTTTTAATTGGATGTGTCAAATGTCATCACAAGCTTGAACAATGTTGCATGGAAGTTTGAACTTGTGTGTTTAATCTTCATGTCATGAGTATAAGACAAACCAAAGCACAGCTCACATAACACAAATGAGGTCTCAGAGTGGGTGGCCTTTGGCTCCGGCGACTCACTTTGACACACTGTACTGGAGGCTGAATCGATGTGTCGAAAATGGCCACAAATGGCTCGTGTAGGCATGCAGGTATGTTGGTGAATGTGTGTGTACTCATTAAATGCAACGCGCATTGGGACTTTGTTGGCCTTCGGTGTTGGCTATATAAGGGCCTATTACAGCAGCAGGAACAAAGGCAGCCGCCTGCACGCTATTGTCTCTATTTACCTGCAAGCATGGGCAAGCATGACAGGACACACAAGACAAGAAAAAGTGGTTGTTAGTTATAGAGTCTGGTTTCAGTGTCAACCATCAGTCAACGGCCCTTGCCTCGTTTGGGTGAGATTCAGACCATCCATTCCCATTAGTGTCCATGTTTCCGCAGGAGAACTTTACAAATGACCCATTACTGCTTCTCATTCAGACACATGAGGGGTTATTCCTGTGAATGCATTTATAGAGCTTCAGAGCCACCATGTGGCCACAAGTGCCACTGCAATGAAGAACTTGCTTTTCGAGGTAAAAATGTGACAGAGGCTATTCTTTTTAAACCCCAAAGTTAATAAGACACTATGGTAACACTTTATTTGAAGGGGTGTGCATAAGACTGACATGACACTGTCATAAACATGACATAACACCTGTCATAAACATGAAGGAGTCTTTATGAATGTTTATGACTGTTGTCATTAAGTGTCATTCGGTAAATTATGACACTTTCAATGCAAAGTTGACATTGTTTAAAATGTCTTTGTTATGACAACTTGACATTACCCAAGACAAAAATGTCTTGATTATGACAACTTGAAATTAACAAAGACGGAAATGTCTTTGTTATGACAACTTGACATTAACCGAGAAATCATAACCTGTCAACCTGTGGCAACTTTGGCCGTCATGACACCATTATAACTGTGTCATGAATATTACCTGTCCTCAAGTAAAGTGGAACACATTGTACTAGTTATAAAGATGTCATTAAGGGTTATTACACTGCAAAATGCTTGAAGTTTGATAATTAGACCTGTTATGACATATTTGTGACAGGTTGACAGGTTATGATTTCTTGGTTAATATTAAGTTGTCATAACAAAGACATTTCCGTCTTTGTTAATGTCAAGTTGTCATAATCAAGACATTTTTGTCTTGGGTAATGTCAAGTTGTCATAACAAAGACATTTTTTGTCTTTGTTAATGTCAAGTTGTCATAACAAAGACATTTTAAACAATGTCAACTTTGCATTAAAAGTGTCATAATTTACCGAATGACACTTAATGACAACAGTCATAAACATTCATAAAGACTCCTTCATGTTCATGACAGGTGTTGTGTCATGTTTATGACAGTGTCATGTCAGTCTTATGCACACCCCTTCAAATAAAGTGTTACCGATACGGTATACACACACACACACACACACATACATACTATATATATGTAGTATAATATGTAATATAATAATGAAACTTCATATCTTTCAGCAGCCATTACATCAGTCTGCGGTGTCACGTGATGCTGATTTGGTGCAAATTAAAACATTTCTTGTTATAATATAAAAAATATACTATTTTTGTGTAAACCATGATATTTTTTTCAGGATTCAGGATAAATAGAAGATTAAAAAGAACAGCATTTATTTGATATAACATTTTTACTGTCACTTTTGGTCAATTTAATGCATCCTTGCTGAATAAAAGCTTTTTCTTTGAAAAAACAGAGAACGGTAGTGATGATATAAAAACATTTTTTATAATACATTAAAATATTATCTATAATATTTAAATATTTAAATATACAACATAGAGTGTATTTAGAGCTTTTTAATTTTTTATTGGCTATGGTCATCTGTGCAAAAACTGGCCACTTCTATTAAAATCAAATGAAAAAAAAAAGTATTAAAAAAAACAATAGCTACACCATGTGACCAGTCAGTGCAAAAAGTCACTCTGAAACTGTCCTGACCAAAGGAGCAATGAATCACAAAAAGTGTTGGCAATACAATTTTGTGCGTTTTTGCCAACATTCTCCCTTTTCTTTTGTTTTCCTAAAAATATTCAATTTCACAACAAACAATTTGTCCTCAATTAGCAAGAGTCTCTCTTCAAATTAAGGATAGGGCTGAAACCAGCGATGACATCCACTTATGAAATGTGAAAACTTTGGTGACCTTCACAACACACTTCGGCTGTAATTAGCACAGTGCTGATTAAAAACACCTCCGTTAGAAAAGTAACCTCTTCTCCCCATCAAAATCAAAAGTAACACCATCAGTCAGGCCGGCTCGAGATGCTGGTGGCATTTCTGTCTCAGCCAAAAGGTCACCTTGCATTACAGTAGCAACAACTAAACAAAGAGAAGTCATAATTAAAGAAAGTGTGATAATTATCTGGAGCAACGCTGACATTGGGGAAGGACTTTGCATAATATGAATGATTCAGCGAAAGAGCCTGGAGTCTGACCTTTTGGCATGCTAAAATATTTATGTACTGCTGGTCACTTCTTCACCATGAGGGAAGCTTTCATGAATTATGCAAATCAGAATTAGTTAGCTCGTGGGTGTCAATTAGCGTAGGGAAGTGGACATTATTTTAGTTACCCTCCTTTGTGTGTGTGTGTGTGTGTGTGTGTGTGTGTGTGTGTGTGTGTGTGTGTGTGTGTGTGTGTGTGTGTGTGTGTGTGTGTGTGTGTGTGTGTGTGTGTGTGTGTGTGTGTGTGTGTGTGTGTGTGTGTGTGCGTGCTTGTGCGTGTGCGTGTGCGTGTGCGTGTGGTGTGTGTGTGTGTGTGTACAGAGGCATGCAGAGGTGTAAAGAGCTTATTACCTGAGCGTTTAAGATTAATACAGTCATTACTAAATTGTCCCTCCGCTTAAAACTCTTTACTGCAGAGACATGAACTCTAATGAAGAGAGTGACTTTGCTGCTGACCGTTTTAATGTTACTGCAGGACAGGAGCACTATCATATAAATATGATACGGATGCAAACGACCTGCTTTTAATCTCCTGAACAGGACAGCACCGGAAATAACTGTAATTATGTGTTTATATTAGAGTTCAAGCCTTGGCAAATGTCTTTTATGGGCTGAAAAAGGTTCGCTGACATCCTCTGTGGTTTACACTCACTGGATCAAGGGCGTAGATTTGGTTTGAACATTGGGGGGGTTGTAATGTTTAATATAGTTCAAAAAAATTGTTCTGCATATTTTTCATGTGATCATGGTTTAAATATTGGGGGGGTTATCTCCCCCCCAACCCCATAAATTACGCCCCTGCACTGGATGGATGGAATCTGAAGACTTTTTTTTTTTCCGACACTAATTTTGGAAGAAAAAAAAGAATCAACAAAATGTGATGAAGCACTTACAATGGAAGATTTAAAAGCAGAAAGCTTATGATTTTATAAAAGCACTTACAATTATTCTTCTCTTAAAACATATGTATTATATGAGCTGTAAATTTGTGCTTGTCATTTTTATGACTGTTTTAAGATGCAGTTTGACTCTTCATTATATATTCTCATGGAAATATGTCTTTGACCCCGACAACATACACATACAGCTTATTCATATAATGAGTAACATCCATAATAGAGAAAAATAAAGGAAAAACAACGAATATCAACAATTATTGACATTATCTATAAATATTATTTGCATTATAAGCATTATTTCTGTAAAGATATTTTGAAACAATGTATTGTGAAAAGCACTATACAAATAAACTTAACTTAAATTGAATTATTCAATATACCGATCAACAATAAGATAAAAGACTGATTATAAAAATATATTATATAGTTACATTGCTCTATGCGCCCATCCTTCCAGATGTCAAGTTTTCAAAATCCAAAAAATTTACACAGAAAAGGTTGATAAGTGATTTTTTTTTATACTCACTCGCCATATTCACTTCATAAGTGCCTCACTATACACTTTTTTAAAAGAAAATGAGGGACAAGTGACAATTAATGTTTGTGCTAATCAACATTACAAATACTGTGTATTTAGCGTAAGTTGTTCCTGAAATATTTGTTTGTTTAACAAAACCACAAGTGGCATGAGATTAACTTGTGAATGATTCTGAGTATCAATGATCAGTCTGCTGTGGACTTGCAGTGTGAGAGTAAATCAGACGTTAGGCCATGTGTTCATAAATACATATTCTCCTGTAATTAAGCCAACGGGGCATTGGCATACCTGTGTCCCCCGCAGACTCCGTGTGCCCGCAGAAGCCGACTGGCACGAGCACATTACCAAGGTGACGATGAGTGCAACCTGCAACGGCCACACTGACCGCCCCCACAGCTGCATCTACAGAGAGAGAGAGAGAGAGAGAGAGAGAGAGAGAGAGAGAGAGAGAGAGAGAGAGAGAGAGAGAGAGAGAGAGAGAGAGAGAGAGAGAGAGAGGAGCATTGAAAAGTCTACACATAAGTCACAGTCTGCCTCAAGGTTGTGAGAATACATCAACTGTGTTACCTTTCTGTCCCGTGTTCTCTGATCACTCTCTTCCCTGTAAGCCAGCCATGTCTTCCTCCTCTGTCTTCACTTGCTTCCTCAAACAATGTTCAGATCCTGAGAAGACAGAAGGAAGAAGGAGAGGGATGAGGTCAAGTGAAGAAATACGCAGTACATGTGTTTCTTCAACTATGGGCACTTCTGGTCTTCTGGGTATTGCGATTTGAAACTCCTCTGAAATACACTTTTCAAACTCACTAGTTTATCTAATTTGTCTAATAATGGATGTACTGTACATGCATGACAGGAGAACTATTTTTGTTTCATAATTAGAAAATGTAATTTCCTCCATATCTTAAATCACTGACTCAAATGTTGTTTTTGCTAAAATTGTATTAATTGTAAATACAAACAATTGGATAATATTGTCATACTTTTTTACATAATTAAACAAAATCAAATGATAAAAAAAACATAATAAAAAATATTATGTTGACCAGTGATATATACCTTGACTTTTCTTTGTATCCTTCAGACATGAAATATCATTTTACATTTATTATTTTTGATATTTTCTATCATGCCCTTCACTGATATTGTTGTCTATTTAAGTACACTAACTTCTAATGTAACTTACACCATAACTGAGAAACAGTTGTAATTGTAAGATTTTGGATTGCCTCAGAGAATCTAAATGTTTGTGTTTTTCCTCTGTGTGTAAAATAAAATAACAAAAAATAATAATAATTCTATAAGTGTGATTCACAGTTGAATTTGTGGAAAGAAAATATGACATTTTTAAGTTGCAAAATTAAAATAAATGGCCCACATAACAGCAGAACTGATATACGGTTGTAATTTGTTATGTGTTGAAATGATTTATGATAATCTCACATATGTGAGAAAATAAAAACAAGACTAT
>CM070839.1:17590191-17712691 GCA_036326025.1 Chrosomus eos | reverse complement strand
AGGAAAGAACTATTGGTTTGTTGATAACTGCTTGTTTACTATTACTAATGTGACAAGCAAATTGAAGGAAAGAGTAAAATCGGTTTAAAAATAACTATTTGGGATGTTAAACTGGCTGACTTTTCTGTAGATTTAATTTCACCTAAAATACATTATATGCTAGATAGCTTATTTAATTTTATGCGAATGAAAACTAAGCTGAAAAACAGCCTGTTCAATGATTTGTACTTTCTTTAAAGAGATTCTTGATTTTATCTAAAAAATGATGATTTTGTCATTTACTCACCCACGTGTTGTTATACCCAAACCTGTATTGCTTTCTTTCTTCTGATATTTTAAAGAATGTTGGTAACTAAACAGTTTTGGTGACCACTGACTTCCATTGTATGGACAAAAAAAAAAACAACACTAAGACATTTCTCTTCAAACCCAAACTTTTTTGTTTTATGGAGTTTTTGTCTTCTAAAAGGCATTTTGAAAGACATTTTGTCAGCTAAAAAATTGGCACCCTGACTAAAGGGGCACATTAGCAACATGGTCTGTTGTCTCAATAGTGTAGTGACGTATGAAACTCACACCAAAGTTACTTTCAAACCAACCCTATTTCTGTTGGTCAGCATGGAGAATCCATGTGAACATGTGACATCTTTCACCCTCATGCAAAACTCTTAATCGTGTGAAATTCACCATGCAGTGGTAATTGTGACCACACTTTAAGGTCTATAGCAAAGTAGATAACAGTATAACACTATGACGCTAATATATATATATATATGGACAAAAAGATGGATACGCAGACTTTACAATGTTGCTTGAGAATTTACGACAATGATGGGTGGGGGTCACGATTCTCAAACAAACAGTGAAAAGTTTTTAAAAAGCACTATAGAGCAGCTGTGTTTACAGTTTTGGGGAAATCAACCTGCTGATGGCTTACTATAACTTAAATATATTAAAAAGACAGACAGTTCACTCAAAAATGAAAATATCATCATCATTACATTTCACTCATATCCTTCCAAACCTGTATGACTCACTTTATTCTTTGTAAACTCAATGCAATGTCAATACTTTGTAACTCAAGAGAGTCAGCAAACAAAATTGTATGTGGCTGATTGATCATTTTCAAATTGATTCAATGATTTTTGGTGAACGTCTTTGCTCTACTGTGCTCTGCCAGCCAGTACTTTATACTCCATTACAGTAGCAAAATTCACCTATACATTAGTTTGCCAAAAGCCTTTAAAACGCCAGAAGAAGCAAGTACATTTTTCTACCATTTCTGACACCTACTGGACAGGTGTATAAAGCGCACATTTCTTTACAAGTGATTATTTACTGTAATAATTGACCTTCTTTTGTGTGCAGAAGAAATATGATTTTATACGGCTTCAGAAAGACATGAGAATAAGCAAATAAAGACAGATTTTTCTTTTTTGAGTGAACTATTTCTTTAAATCGTACAGAATAAAGTATTACAACCCTTTGGCTTTAACTAATTGACTTTTTGCCCTACTTTAAACAGACATTATAATCTAATATTATAATCTTTTTTTGAAATTTAACCTTCATCCAAGTGTAACATTTTCCTGTACCCAAAGGATCAACGTACATATGTAAGCGGATTAAGATAATGCTAGTCCTTCCACTATATTATCTAATTTTATGCCACAGGGTAATACTGTACATGTGTAAATTGGACCTGGAGACACAATGTGTTTAAAAAAAGTCATCAACTTCATGTGGTTCTGTCAACTTCCTAATGTCACTCTCTCACTCATTTTTGCTCTCTCTCTCTTTCACACACAACACACACACACACACACACACAACACACACACACACACACACACACACACACACACACACACACACACACACGCAAGCCATTTGCAACAACATACTTGATCGTAAATACACCATTTCATGCTCCGGGACTCAAACAGAGCAGAAAAATGAATCCCTGCAAACAACTCTATCTTTCCGACGAGAGGCCCCGCCGAAAATGAGCCCAAACGGCGAGAGGTCCAACAGAAGTTCTTAAAAGCATCTCGGATTTCGGGGGAAATGCACAATATTGAAATGCGGTGGGAGGCCGAGGCCACCGGTGCATTTATCTGGCTTTTCACTGAAACATTTCCAGCCTGCTGCATTCCCACGTCTCCAGGCAATATCAGTGCTGCGTTATTGCACAAGCAACTGCGGGAACTCGCAGTAAAGCTCCGACAGCCAATCCGAATGGACACGGGGAGTTTCCGCACTGCTGACCCTGCCGTATCAGTGTGCTTGCAGATGAGTACATCAGCTCTCACTCAGCCGATATTACTGGAGATAAACAGGCAATTTCACCACCCTGCACTATAAAGCAATCTGTATTTACATGTGTGTGTGTGTGTTTGTGTGTTGGTTTATGTGATTTATGAGGACACAAAATTTGCATAATGACATGTGTATTACACTGGTATTACAACTTATGGGTGGTTTATGAGGACATTTCAAAAGTCCTCATAAATCAAATGGCTTAAAAAACATGAAAAACAATGTTTTATTAAAAAATTTAAAATGCAGCATGTCTCCTGTAATGGGTAGGTTTAGGTATAGGGGCAGTGTAGGGGGATAGAATATATAGTTTGTCCAGTATAAAAACCATTATGCCTATGGAGAGTCCTCATAATGCTGTTGCACCAACAACAGTGTGTGTGTGTGTGTGTGTGGTGTGTGTGTGTGTGTGTGTGTGTGTGTGTGTGTGTGTGTGTGTGTGTGTGTGTGTGTGTGTGTGTGTGTGTGTGTGTGTGTGTGGTGTGTGTGGTGTGCGTGTGCGTGTGCGTGTGCGTGTGCGTGTGTGTGTGTGTGTGTGTGTAGCAGTGGAGCAGTGACAGATTTTCCCTCTAAATTTGATCTACAAGACGACAAAAGAAAAGACTATATACTATATATACTATAAGACTATATATTAGGCTACTTTTACACATTTACCTTTTCACACACTAAAGCGCACACAAATCTAGAAAAACATCATGCCCATGCAAATTGCCCAATCAGATTTTGAATGCAACTTTCAAAAAAATATTTCACAAGTTGACCCTTACATAATCGGATATAGTAAAAAATATATGCATATTTGGCGTGCTGTCCGAAAGGAGGGCTCCAAGCTTGTAATTAGGCCAGAACCCAGAGTACTCTACTGGTTGGGAATCTTGGGATAGGAAATAGTTAAGCATGAGGAGTTGGTAGAAGAGGGATGCTGGAAAACTGTTGTGGAACAGAGTTAAGTCAGCTATATATATACATATATATATATATATATATATATATATATATATATATATATATATATTATATATATATAATATATATATATATATATATATACTGTATATTTAGTATACAGTGTGTATATATTTACTGTATATATATGCCTCCTCTCATGCTATTAGGTTGATTATCTGAAAGTGCTCCTCCCGAACTCCCGAAAACATAATTTGTGTCTATTATAATTAAGTTTGGCAATTATTATAGGTTAACAAAATGTTTGCCTAAAATTTTGTAGTCGAAATTACATCTCCCTCACATGTCTTAATGTGAGAGAGAATTTACTTGGTTTAAACAGAATTTCTAGCCACCATCATGCACCAAATTTATATGAGCTATTGAATCGAAGTATCAAAGCTTTTCTATTCCATTTAACAGAAATTGCATGGTGATAGTAGGTTATTTTGCTAATTGTAAACTGTATATAAGAGGTCAGAATTTGAACTTGGGTCTGCTTGCACACTTAATGAACACTGTTTTGCGACTAGACTATTGAGGTTTACTTTTATGGAAATACTAATTTAAAGTGTTGTTTTTTTACCATGTCTCTCAAGCGAAAAACGTACATGATTTTTTTTTTTCACTTTTGCGTCATGTTTTGTAATTTTTCCTGTTGATTAGGTCCTGACTGTTCCCAGGTGTGTCTTGTTTGCCAATCTCCTCTTGTGTATATATACCCCAGTGTTTCTCATGTTCTTTGTCTGGTGTTATTCTTAGTGGATGTATTGTGTGAGTCTTGTTAATTCTGTTTAGCCTCTGGTTTGAGTTTTCTCTGTTTTTGCTCGTTGTTTGGATTTACCCTTTGCTGCCTTTGACCTGTATTGGATTTACTTTGGTTATGTTTATCATTAAATACTTTCTTATTGCAATTGGATCTTATATTGCCATTTCTAAATGACCACGTGCAACTGTAAGACAACATTTTCACAAATGTCACTATTAGTGATGGGAAACCGAGGCTTTCTTGAAGCATTTGAGGCTTTCATAAAATTGTGCTGAAAAAAGGTGCATTACTCGAAGCTTTTAACATAATACATATTAGTGACATCTGGTGGTCACACTTGTTTTCTCCACCATATCTAACAAATCACAGCAGAGCAGAAAAAGCACGTGACCAAGCAAAGCTTCTGAAGTCTGTGACATGAGTGGAATCAATCTCAATACAAATTCTATCTAATCTCATCTAAATTAACTTGTGCAAATGAGGCCTCAACTGCTGGTCAACGGATTCACACATTGATCAATAATATGAAATATACAAGAACATGATCATAATCAGGCCTATAGCAGGCTAATTGTATTAAAAAATATTTTGGGTGTTCTGTTTTTTAAAAATATAAATTATGTTAAAGGGAAGTATAGTGTTAAATCATTTAAATAAATAATGACTTCTCCATAATCATTTTCCTTTTTATGCATCAAATGAGGTCAATTTTTTTCAAACCAGCTATCCCGACCTTCCGATACTGCAAAGCTTCAAACGTCATCAATCACGTGGTATTGTCATTTCGATACAAGCATCGGTACAGTGTGTGATACATTGAAAACTGCATCAGAGCCCCGGTATCAACCGTCCCATCATCACTATATATCATCACCAAAACTGTATTTGTAAGCAAGTGTGTTTCAGTAGTAAAAATCTATGTATCTAAGCAATTCTCTGTTGGCTCTACAGTGTTTTATTTTTTTTTCTTCAGCTTCGAGCCCAAGGGTAATATGATGACAAGGGTACTGAGTTAAAGTTACAGAAGAATTGATCTTCATTGCACTTAAGTCCCATCCACAGCCTGTTGCTCAGACTGGAGTCACAGTCCCCAAGATCCAATGACTCCGCCAGACAGTTTTTTTTCCCCTCTCTTCCATTTCCTCACAGACCCAGCAAAAAGAAATATCTGTAACCAGAGTCTTTCCTTCCAGGACTGTCCGTGTGTGTGTGCGTACATGCTTACCCTATAACTTTAAAAAAGCACTCCTCATAAGATTTCAACACATCACAGTTAAACCCTCTGAATTGGATGTGGAGTTAGTTCTAAGCTGAAGTTCAGAGCTCACAGCTCATTTGCTGAGGTTCTGCTTCTCATCGGCAGTGTCTTGAGACAGCCCAGACGCTCTTAACTGTCCAATTAGCTTTGCTCTGATGTACAAGCTCCATGAAGATCAGCATGATGACCTCATTTTAACTAAATGAGACGTTTCACTGCTTCATTTGTTCATTCACAAGCTTTTGTATTTTGTTCATTCACAAGCTTTTGTATTCAGCCCATATATTAATTTTAGACAAATTGTTTAATTTGTACTGTATATGACTGCTTGTGCTGGTTACTTTTTGTGGCAATTACTGAAAAATGTTTTTGTTAGTTCCCTTGCTAGATTTCAAGGATGTTAATTAGTTCTAATTAGTTTCCTAGGTTAGTGATTCTGTTCAGTTGTTTGTCATCAGTTACCCTTGTTTGCTCCTTTTTAGTCCTGAGTTCCTGTTTCCAGTATTATTTAATGTTGAGATGGTTGTGTTTTTGTTATTCTCCAAGTTATCTCCTGGGTTTTCTTCTTTGTGGAATTATTAAAGAGTTATTTGTTTAAATTTTCCTTTGACGTGGGCTTGACTACAACCAGTCTGTGACACTCAGACATTAGCCAAACCATTTTGTAGGTCCTCAAAAGGAACAACGAATCACAAAAGACTAAATAATCTACATTCATTTCTAAAAGTAGCTATTATAAGGTCTGAACTTAAAACGGTTATTATAATTTCTAATTAGAATTAATTATGAACAGAAGAATGAAGTCCTCCATTAGATTTCACTGTGTGTGTTAAATGATAAATCTAGACAGGTTCCTGCGTTTTATGAAGGTATAGCGTAACTACTACCACACTTACAGGCTAATAAAGGTCGTAAGCATATTACACACATAAGAAAAATCACACACAAAAATGTCAGTTTTTTTTTTTTACAATCACACCATTTACCACCTGACAGCAGTGTGCACCAACATCTCTCAGCCATCTGTTAGACTCCTTACCATCAGTTCAGCACACAAGACAAAAATCTTTGAAAAGTTACTTTACAGTGTCTGAAATTTTGTAAATTGGATCCCAAATTAGACTTCACCAAAAAATTATAAGCGAGATCTCTTTATTATCTTAATTGTTTATGTTAGATAGCAAAAAAGTTAACTGAAAAAAAGGCAAGTCCTCCTCCAGTTTCTCTCCTAAAAAATACCATTTTAAAAGAGATCTTAACATTATGAACTTGAATATTTATCCTCAAAGTCATTTAAATTTAATTTATAAAGCTCTAAACCTCTATTATAAGTTAAAAAAAATCTAAATTGTTTTGTAGGAAATTTTAGGAGAAACATCTGAGACAGAGATGATGCTTAAATGAGTCAGATCTGGGAACCAAGTAACCACTGAGCAAATAAAAGAAAAAGTTTAAGGGGGCACTGAGAATCACAATAGCCGAATATCAATACAGAATGAAGACTTGACTGGGGAAAAAAACCCCAGCCAAAAATCTGTAGAAACACAAAACCATTCATGGATCTGTGGATTAGTGCAAAGTCTACTGACAGCATATCTAAAATAAAACTTTTTGCCCATTAACCACATGAAGGAAACAAAAGTCAGAAAGTGTGCAGCAATAAAACCAAACAGTCTGTCACCATATTCTACTTGTGTCCTCTTTCTCTTTCTATTTCTCTCTGTGATAAATGCACTGTTCTTTTTTTATTGTCCCTGTGCTTGGTGACCCTGCCACTATGTCCTGTTTGGAAGTGGATTTGGACAATCAATGAGATTGGTCCGCTGCTGTCGGAGCCGGGGTCTTTCTCCTTGTCCTCATCCCTGCAAAGGCGCGCTGAGGCCGGGTCCACTGTCCCGATTATCTCACACCCCTCTATCGCTAATGCCCAGACTCCTGCAGGCTGCCGCGTAATTATAATAATGACTAAACGTGCCAGGCGTGCAAAGAGATCGGCCGAAGGAGAAAGGGGGAACGGAGACGGGAAAAGAAAAAAAGGAGAGAAAGAGCAAGTGAGTGTGATCAATTGTTAATTTTACAAAGTCACTGAGATGTGTCAGCGGTGTCAATAAGTGAATTAATTTGTCTGTGGGGCTCTGGAGTGTAACACCGTATTGCTCTGTTCCCTCAGGAGCGCGGCCATCTAACCTCTCGTACTTATTCTCTCCTTTTACACACACTGGCTTTTATACACACACACACACACACACACACACACCTCAAACCAAACTCCCAAATTACTCGGCACAGTGAAAAATCTTTGGATTTACAGTTCTCACACAATGGTGTCAATGTGTATATTGTTGAATATTAAGTGTCCCCAACTAAGCAAACCAGAGGCGACTCCGCCGGCGGGACAGTTCTCCTCTGGCCATCAAACAAACACTGTATGATTATGATTCACAGGTCAGAAATCAGATTGGGATCCGAACATTCAAACATTTAATCCAGCTTCCATCTGGTTGAAGATCTGTTTCATCACGCCGGTATGGAAATAGGTTTTGTCAGCTTTATTTCTATCGCCTCGTAGTATAATCAGTGTAACGCATGGCCTTGAGTGGCTTATTGCTTTAATAAATCATACTTAATGCTTTAAATACCTTACAGTGCACAGAGATGCTCTCACTCGACTGCAGTGAGCAAACCAATGTATAGTTAATCACACAGACAATAAAGCTATCCATCATTCGGATTAATCATAACTATTACAAACGCAGACACACAAAGAGGTGTAAACTTGCACACACAAACACAAACAGTTTATAGACTCTCCACCTGCATATGCAAATCAAACCAGCTATTAGGCTAACGGAAATAAAACCATGCCAATCTCTAGGTATAGGGTATGTGATGATGTGGGGCTATTTTAATTCCAAAGGCCACGGGAATTTTATCAGGATCCATGAAATAACTGGCCTTTAAAAATAAAAATCTGCCTGCCTCTATGGGAATTTAACATAGGGGTGTCCTGACTTATGCACCCTGTATTTTAAGGAAGAACATTTTTTATTTACGATACATTATTCATTCACAAAGAAAACTGGTGTCCTTAAAGGTTGGATTTTTTCCTATTTTTTTGTAGTAAAGGCATTAAGATCAATTTCCAAAAGATGATTTTTTTATTCCTTTTTTTAGTCAACTTTATCATGGGTGTGTTCACTTATGCTAAGCACTATGTGTATAGTGTATAGGTGTCACTAGGTGTCTTTAACTACTATGTACTTACATCAAAAAAATCTTTTTTAGGTACAATGTACTTACTGTTTTCATGTTGTATTTCAAAATACTTTTGCTGCTATTGAGGAGGGATACGGGTAAGGTTAGAGACAGGTTTGGTGGTATGACTAGGTTTATGGGTGTGTTAAGGTTTAAGGGTCAAAATTGTAATTATAGATGTAATTACATAAATGAATTATAGCTATGAAGGTATTTTTTAAATATAAGTACAATGTGAAAATATGAATGTACACAATAAGTGTCTTGTATCAAATGATTAGTTTAAATGTTACATAGTAGTTAAAGACTATTAATATAGTGGGACCGTTTGTTAAATGTGTCTGTCTTTCGTGCATCTTCATAAAAGTGCATGACGCCCCTGAATTGTTATGTATTGAAGCACATTTTAATTCAGCTAGAATGGCTCAAGGTCTGTACTCTGGTGACAAATGCACATGTCAGATGATGTTCACCATGTATTTTCATCAAAACGGCATTTGTCATCAGGTGTGCGTAGAAGCCTAGACACATGCAGTTTATAGACTCTCCACCTCTTGAGATTTCAATCCTCACAATAGGTTTGAAAGCTCATACGAGCCACTGAAAAGACAAAACAGGTTTATCGATAGAGATTGTTGTGAGCTGACTGAGAATCTTTACAATTGAAAAGCAACATTTTGGTTCCATTTGCTTGGGCCACAAAAGCACTTAAAGCCGCCCACAAAACTGATGCACATTTAATAGCTTATTCTTTTCATTCAGAGTTGTAACCTGAATACTGAAGGCATTACTTTACAATCTACTAGAGGACACTGTAAAAAAATTATATGATCAATAATTTATGACAATATATGTTTTTACATTGCTTTAACTCATCAAAATAAGTTAACCAATTACTTGTACAAGATTCAACTCATTTTCAGGTTAATGTAATTTAAGTTGAAATTATTTAAATATCCAAGTTGATTATACTTAAAAATCTCATAATGTGTGTGTGTGTGTGTGTGTGTGTGTGTGTGTGTGTGTGTGTGTGTGTGTGTGTGTGTGTGTGTGTGTGTGTGTGTGTGTGTGTGTGTGTGTGTGTGTGTGTGTGTGTGTGTGTGTGTGTGTGTGTGTGTGTGTGTGTGTGTGTGTGTGTGTGTTCAACACAATAGCGCTGGCTTCTGGTGTGGTAACACCTCAACATATTTTAATTTAAATCTGACAGCTCTCACTGACACTGCTCAGATCAGACTGAAGTGCATGCCTATTCGATGTATCCCATGCTAAAGCCAAAGAGCTTTTTCCTTTAGCCTGTTATTTAAAGCAAATCCCACTGAAATGGGTGTCATCCATTCTGAGTGGAATAAACCAATCCAAACCGCCACTCACTGCAGAAAAGCAGGAGGGCTTCGACGCTGTTTAATACCATCAGGACAGACAGTAAAAATTGTAAAGCTATGTCAATGAGAAAAAATATGATAGAAGAGATAAGGATGGATAGGATGAGCCAGTAACCTTACAACAACAAAAAAAGATGAGAAAAGAAAAGATGCAGTCAAGGTATTTCAAATAATATCATGTACAAAAATCATGGTCATGCTGTACCACCCTGAATATTATTTTATTTATTTTTTGCAAATGTGTACGTTATGTACTATTTACTAAGTTTTTTAAAATCTCTATAAATGACCCATACACACAGATACCATGAGATTCTTTCCAGACAAAACTTATCAAATATTGACGTGTTTGAGAATTAACCTGCATATTACACAGCTACTCACTAAATAAATAAATAGAAATAAATGAAAATGATGAGTTAAAATTATTTCATATTTTTTTAATATATATATATATTGTATAATTTTACCAGTATAGGTTACTATCCTAAAGCTATCATACTAAAAGTACAATATAATGAGTAAAACAATTAACCAGGCCACAACACGAACAGCGCAATATGACAGTAATATTAAGTCATCTGAGGTGGATTTCACTGCAGTCAATAACTGAGATGCAAGATGCTGCCAGTTGTGTTTGTATGAAACAAAAAATAGCAAGTCCACGATGTGAACATGAAAGTACTGGTTTCAGTTGCCCGGATGAGCAGTCTGATACAGCGTTGATATGGACAACAGTGAATTTTTGAAAATATCTGTTTCTTATGTGAATCCTATGTGAACAAACTTTATAGCTCTGGATGTATTTTTGCGCTTTCAACTCTCTTTCCCTTAAACTTTTTTGTTGAATAATGTGCCCTCTAAGACCTCCCTTGATTTTTAAGGTTTCAGGGCAAAGTGGTGTGAAGTGACTAGGTGAGAGAGGGGAAAATACGAAAGAGTCTCCCGAGGCCCGACTCCCTCCAGTATCTCTGTTTTTCACTTGTCAGCACTCGCGGTGCCCCGGTATTGAGACCTGCGTCCAGCGGAGCATTGAGGTTTGTGAGGGAAAGAAGAATGAGCGAACTGGGGGAGAAAATGGCCATCAGGGACAATCTCATTTACAGATGAGAGACTTTCCCATCACTGCCTTCTGTTCCTCGTGAATCTCTCACTCTGTCTCTCCCTCCATCATTAAATTCTTTCTAACCCCTTTCGATTTGTATGCCTCCCTCCTTCTCTTTAATGACCCTCCCACCTTCTCTCTTTGTGTGATGCTCTCTCACTCTGCCTCTCCCCGGTCCTTGTCCGTTCTAAGAGCATCCATCCATCACGCCAGCACAGAGTGGATTGGATAATGCCAGCTCAGAGCTCAGAGAGCAGATCTGACCAGCTGAGCTGCTCACAATCCGTGCCTTATCTATCAGAGATCCCCCCCGAGCGCCCTCGTTCCCCCTCTCCATCCCACCACACCCCTCCCTCCCTCCCTCCTCCCTCGTATATGAACACGACTCGTCCTCCCATGCATGTGTACATACATGCACATTTATTTGTGTGTGTGTGTGTGTGTGTGTGTGTGTGTGTGTGTGTGTGTGTGTGTGTGTGTGTGTGTGTGTGTGTGTGTGTGTGTGTGTGTGTGTGTGTGTGTGGGGTGTGTGTGTGTGTGTTGTGTGTGTGTGTGTGTGTGTGTTTGTTTCTAAGGGTAATTATCTGGAAACCTAGCCTAAATATCAAGGTCAACTGCAATTGTCTAAGGGCATATTAATAAAAGATTGATGCTGGAAGTCATTTTGTTATCATGTGACAAGAAAACCATAAAACACAAAAGATGAAAGATGAAAGAAAAGTGATCGACGCATGTTACGAGTTAATGCTAAGACACAGAAACTGACATCAAGAGGGGAAACCAATCGACTGCAGGCAGCCGCCCAGATGTGCTCTTCCACGGTGCACATGCTCTCTCTCTCTCACACACACACACCCTCTTTCTCTCCTACATCTCGCTCAAAGGGAACACTCTGTGATTCAAGGCCCAATTGAAAGGGATGACTGTGTGCGTGACAGAGTTGGAAAAACACATGTGTAGCTCTTCTTACGCACAGGTTTCATTGAGCAATCTCCGCTAGGCTCAGCTGTGCTCCTTGGCTTTAATGTGAGTGTCGATGACAATTAAGTCGCGCTACAATTCTCGCCCAACCTCGGTTGAACTAATGACACGACTGTCTCTGCAGCGCGTCCGGAGGAAGCGAAACAAAGGGGGAATAATTACTCGCTCTCAATACTTATTGGACAGAACAAATGGCAGGGAAGCGGGAACGATGTGGAGATGAAGATGAAAAGCAATTGCTACATGATGTGTTGAGGTTGGTGCGTTTAGTCCTGGCGGCATTTCGCGCTTCAGCCGCGCAGCTCTATTCCATCTTGAGAGAGCATTGATGAAGCGCGTTAAAAGCGCGAGATCAGCGAATCGTTATTTCGATAAGTGCTAATAAGAGCTCGAACCAAGTCTCCTTACGCACTAAAGCGTTCATACAGTGTGAACATACAATGGCTTCAAGGTGGGGCGACTATTAAAAATTATTCAAGTAAATCATTGATTAATGTAAATGTAATTTTTCGTGCGCATCTGTCGAGGTTCACCTCCCGCTGCGCAAACTTACTCGCCACTAGCGGTGAAAATTTAATCTAAAATATGTTTTTAAGTTTATTTGTGATATGCAAATCTATGATTAAGTCATATTTGTTACGTCTTATGAAAACCGATCGCGATGGAAAGCGCGCGACGCGCGGTGATGTTGTTATGGTTACCTCCTCTGGCAAACGCAACTTCTGTTCGTTTCCGTCTGATTGGCGAAAAGTGAAAATACGCAGTAACGTGTGATCTAACTTTTATCACTACTTAAATGTTTTAAACCCCTTATATGCTATTTACATGAGTGGGGGGAATTGTAGTTATACTTTTTCTTTAACTGAGAAGTATAACTGAAGCTCTTCGTTAAGGGTGGTTTAAGGTCCAAAGATGGTGAACAAAGGCCAAAATCATGTCCAATTCGCCCTTCCAAATACTGCCAAACATGGAAATTGCGCATCATCTTGTAGATGCGCTAAAAGTTATTTAACATTTCTGAACGATAAATAGCAGCGCGCGTTACGTGGATCATCATAAAGGATCTCTGTCGCTCTCACTTATTTGATTTCTCACTTATAGGAAACGTAACAGCACTAGCATTACAATGTATATGTATTCTGTATTCATAGATCATCTGGTTCAAGGGCTAAGCCACAAGCACTGCCACCACGCAACATGTGAACCTAGCATTGGAACAAGAAGAGGAGGAGGAGGAAGAACTAGTGGGAGGCGCTCATTTAGTCACACTGTCACTCAAATCATTTGTTAAGAATATTGTTTTAATATAAAATAAAAGGCCCGCATAAAGTTATGCCTGTTCGATTTAAGATTGTCACGTGGCATGCGCAGACTGCAGAAGATCGTTTTAAATTAGATTTTTATCAAGAGTTTTAACAATTGTTTTCGTGTTTGTAATGATCAAGCTGCATTCAATCACACTATTTATTAAATATCCCTTTGACTCGGATATACTGCAAAAACGGATACAAAAAAATCAATTTAAGTGGCACCAATTGGACTTAATTTACGAACGTTTTACGTGCTACAGATAAAGATGCTTTTGGGAAAGCGCGATACTTGCGTGCGCTCTGCTTAGCGTTTATGGAAACCCAGCCAATATCAATTTGCAGCCGACAACTAATCAATGTCACAGTTTAAGCCGAAGACCGACCAAAAAGAGAGAATGAAAAGCAGTTTACCTCCGTTTATGCAAGCGAGGGCATTCTCCTTGCTTCAAATGTGACAGGAGTCTGTGAAGACAGATGTTTGTTTTAAACGAGCTCACTTTCTACTAACTCCAGCCAAGCTCGAACTCGATAGACGCTTGTCCATCACACGGAGAGCGAAACGGAGAGTTCATGCAACCGAATTTGCCCATTATTTGGCGAATCTCTTCGCCAAACATCATCGATGGGGTTAACGAGAGAGGACGAAAAAGAAAAAGAAAAAGCACCGTCAGCGATTGAATCTCAGAAAAGAAGTGCGTAAATCCATATGGAGGTTAGTAGACTAATGGCCTTATAATGTTCCAGGCATGCTTGTTAGGTTATTAACAGCTGTCTTCCTGCGGAACCGCTGGGACTGTGAGTGATGAGGAAGTCTGCGATGATAACTGCGCCTCGCACACTCCTCCCGAGCTGCGATCGATTTGACAAGAGAACTGCGAACTTGCCTTGCTTATTCCGCGCACGTGCGTCGGCTGCACCCCCGCCCCACGCGCGCGATCTTTCAAGTAGCCACGCTAACTGATGTCATAGCTTACAAGTGTTGAAGTGAGCGGCTGTACTATAACGACAGCCTGGCAAAAAAAAAGTGAGTGGAAAGGTTTTTAATTTTTTACACCTCCAACCTGCCCTGCCTCGAAGCGCAGTCTGGTTTTTACCATGCGCTCAAACAGGTTAATCCTTTAAAGATCGATTTTGTCTATTTCGTTCAGTCTCATAGCCGGGGACTCTTAAGATTTCTATCATGTGGCAAATGATGTTATCAATAGCCAATCACAGCCTGACACCCCTCAAAGTTGAGCCTGAAATCTCCATCAACGGTTTCCATCATAAATACCAGTTCTGGATGCCCCTATACCCCTATCCTACACCAAAAGGTCATTTAGAGGTTTAACATCTGATACCCATGATCTTTTTATTTTCTCATTATCGCAGTACGTCTGACTTAAGAAGGGATATAAAAGTCTTGGGTTAAGCCACCTACACACCAACTACCCTTTGATATGCGTCTCCAATCCCCGGTCGTCTCGGCGAGGAAATTGGAATCTTTGTCTATGTATAAAAAAAAAGAGATAAAAGGGGTATTCGGTACAACAAGAAATATAACCCATTTGAATTCTCATTTTAAAAGTACTGCCATTGCACTCAATATTCCATGCTATTTATTTTCACCATTGAACATCCTCTTCGGGCCGGACATTTACCTAATAAAATATTAACCACAAACAACCTTGTGAAGCTCTCTAGATGTTCGCTACTTGTTTTCACGGACCTCGGGCAAAATTGCTGGCCAATTGCACTTTTGCGGAGAGAATGTAAGGAGTCATCACATGTTGTGGCGCCATGTGTAGAATATTTAGATGTGGCTATAGGCTAGTGTACAAGTGATGAAGTGATGAAGTGAGAAGCACATCTGTCTTGTTGATCAATTAATAAGCCTCCCATAAATTAACCTATTATAAGTACATGTGTCAAATATGTAACGGGGAATTATAACTCCTCTACATTATTGCACTACCTACATCTCTATGAGGAAAGGATAAATAAAGTGTAGCCTATAATCTACAAAGCAAGGCAGTGACTATTGGAGATTATGGAGTTAATTTCAGCACCATGGACAGCACATCTTGTTTTCACAATGGACTTCCTTTCCTCAGTCAAGCAAGTTTGCTGCTTTACAAGAACTGACAGCTCCAAGAATGAATGTTTTGCATATAACTTACAGCATTTAATGTACAACTGGCATATGAGAGAATACAAGTCGTAATAATGCTGACAGAGTCGAATTGGAGGAAAGGGCACAAATGTCTTTTATCAGAGAGCTTGTGTTATAGGATCCCCGCTGAGACTTCTTCCTTCTGAGATTGTTCTCTCGGAGGACTGAGCATTATGGAAATGTCTGATCATAACTTGAGGAATATTTCTTCCAACACAATCAATATTTCCACATTTATCCTCTGAAAGAGAATGTTTTCTTGCTTTGTGGGACGCCTGTAGAAGTGGGTATGTAAGATGAGCCGTTGGTAATTGATTTATTTCTGTTCAGTGGTGAGAATTTTTTTTTTCTTCTTCGTGAGATGAATCAGATTAAGCCACGTTGATACACGCAGGATAATGGATATTATGCATGAAGACAATGGAAATGGGTGATGGATGATAACAAACAAATCTAATCTAGGTTCCAAAGCAGGCAAGAATGGGAGAATCATAACTGAACAGTGCCGAAGGATCATTGCGTAGCACTCTGTCGAAAGTCAGAGCGAAAATTCATTTCCTGAAATATTGACACTCAGGGAAGAAGGATAAAAGAGACTGTGTATCATATAGAGCCAAAAGTCAGCAGCGCCAGACAGGAAAGTTGGGCCCACAAACAGCCAGACAGATTTTGGCAATACATATTATTTTTTTCATTAAATCATGAACTGCGAGTCATTAAAAGAGTCTCTGATGTGCAAACAGTGACAATAAAAAGCTAGCACCAATGTGTTACTAAAGGCATCAACAAAAAACATTTTAATATTTTATTTGTAATTATAAATATATTCAATATTAATACAAAATAAAAGCTATTATTTGTCTCTTTGTATAATTTTAGATTTGATTGCACATATTCTATTTAAAAATGTTACATATTGACCCTTTTACACTGTAAAAAGTGGTAACTTGCAATAACTACCATGAAGAGCTATATGCTGAACAATTGCTTTGTTGGTATAAATCAGTGTTTTTACTTAGGGATCTTGACTAATATTTTTGACTTTAATAAAATTAGGTAATTTACCACGTTTTACTGATATACCCTTAATAAAATGATTAAATAAACTCTTCTAAGACAAGTGTTTCTTCTTTTTGTCACTAGCTCTATGTGTTTTGTGAGGTTAGCTCAACTTTTGCACTGTAACAATGTTCCACATATTTTAAATGAAAAACTTTTAAGCATAATCAACTTAGTTTTTAAGTCATTTAAACTTAAATTATATTAAACTGACTTGAATCTTGTATAACATTATTTTGATGAGTTAATGAGTTAATGTAAAAACCTAATTTGCCTTGACTCACTAATCATGTCATTTTTTACAACTTACTACTGAAAGTTAGATATCTGTAAAAAGTCTCTTTCTAATAAACACCTTTTGTGTCATGCATGACCTTGAGCCAAAGAAAAGACTAAATGAACTAAAGCTGTCAACCCTGTTACTTCTTAACACAGTAAGCACAGCTATGCACCTTATTGGGTATAAATACAGCTATACATATAAAAACATTTACATTTAGCCTCAGATGACAGTACCATGCAATTCATTTACTCATATAACCATTTAAATTAAGAAATTGACTTCATAAATTACCTTTCCGAAACAGAAAAGACATACATTTCGAGGAAGGAACGTTATAATCATCATATTTCCTCAGAGGTAAGAGCAACGGCGCTCATTTACATGATGCAGTGTGTATGAGGAGGATACAGGGTTTGGGGAGCACATTTCTTCAGCAGAAGAGAGGGGAAGGAGGGCGGTAATAATTGCTCACTCCCAAACAATTCCACCAGTGACATCCCATTACTTTAAACACGACAAAATAAGGCCACCCGCGCGCGGAGAAAGAATTCACTGAATAAGACATGAAGGAAAAAGGCTGGCGTTATTAGCTGTGTAGGGTTCATCATTAGAAAGCACTGAGACGAAGAATAATCCTTCACGCGCGCGACTATAACTCTCCTGTTACTAGCAGTAATTACAGAGCAAGTGCAGCCCGCCGTTTGTAATAACTGTCTTTGTTCGAGCACACACTCATTTAGCCTCTCTATAACAACCGAGAGACAATGAAAGCAACGTAACTTTATCATTTACCTCTGACAAGTGCGTATACGAGGTACAAGACTGTGAGAAACTCAGTGAGAGAGAACAGTAAAGAAGATAATATCTAAAGTGTTAAAACTATCGAAATAATGTCCTAAATATAAATATATAACGCCATGGATGGATTACACAAACTTTATCTTAGTTAGGATGAATGCAGCGTGTAAGAATGAGACGGGACATCAGCGTCGGGTGGAAACTCGAAGGAAATGATAGAGAATTATTAATGGTGTTGTACCGCCATCTAGCGGCCACAATATACACGTACAAGAGCGTGATTATTTTGTTATTCGGTACACTTTTTTCATGTCTCAATCATATAATATTCATCTTAACATAATGGATAAAATATTACACTCACGTTTTAAAAGATGGAAATATTTTTTGAAATTAATTGTTTTATTTGATCACATTTAAAAAAAATAGGGGTGTTTTGCAAATAAAATTATTATTATTAATTTTATTTGTCATGTCTGCTATGCATATAACATGAAAAACTGGCAATTTATTAAGAATTATTCCAGGTCTTTCTTAATTTTCCCAATTAAAATGTTTAAAATGAAAGCTTTTCTTGGGAATATTGTTTCAACTGGTAATAATTTCATTGGTTTTTCCTGTGTCCTCAAATCCCTGGGTTTCAGCTTTGAGGTCATAGAGATTAATGTCACTGACAGCACATCTCAAACCAGTGCACTTTTTGTCTGTAGTATAGAGTCTTACACTATGAAACAGAGAGAACAGCAAAAATAAGTCAAGTTCCTGTAATGACTGATTTATGATAAAGGCTAAATTTAGTGATATCCATAAATAATGTTTTATGTATTTGTCATTATTTATCAATGTATGTGAGAAAGATGAAATCTTGTACACAAAAGAATGTTTTAAATAGCTTCATTTCGTTTTCCAAATGCATACACATACAAAATGTTTTCAAAAAAAGTGCCAAAAAAATTAAATATCATCATAGGATTTCATTAAATACTTTGACTTCAACTCAAACCAGAACTTAAAATTCTGACACTTTTCAGAAGCTTTTATGAAGGGTCTAAGGATCTTAATACTGATAAAAAAAATATATTTTATAAAATGAAGCAATACTGAACAAATATCTATAAATATGTGTGCAACAGGACTGGAGTAATGAATCCCTTAACATAATTTTGCATTTACAAAATTACTACTTTAACTGGCCAAAGAAATAAAAAAAGTAACTGACACTGTAATAAATATGAGGCTGAGGTCATCTCCCTTGCCTAAATGCCCTAAAAAGCACAAAAAATGCTTTAAATATGGGTTGACTCTTATAAATAATGCTACCAAACTATGTGGGTAGACTCAACATTAGTTCAGTACCCAAAGCCTGATCACCTGATTTTTCTTTTGGAGGGTAAAGTGCTGTCTAAAGATGTCTTACAAACATTGTTATTCAACCCATAGCCAAATAATTCACAAAGCTGCACTTAAAATCAGGTTTTAAAAGTGTAGTCTCTAAAAAAGCCCACATACTGTACCTGAGAGGAGGTACAAACCACACAAAATGCGTCAAACCAGTACATCCTCTAATAAAATGTCTTTTAACAGAATGCAAGAATGCAAAATATGTTTTTTTCTGAAAGTAAAATGTGCTTTCCCATATTCGCCATTTACTTTTCATTAGCATGGCCATAGGAGTATAAGAGTGCGTAGAGTTTGTAGGAGTGTGTTCATCTATCTCCTCGCAGAAGACCGCCATGTTTTACAGGCTACAGTTCATCTCGGGCTTGTTTCGCACGCCACTCCGTGTGCCGGGTCACATGTTCAGCCGCTAGAAGGACTAACTGCATGAACTCCTCCATGTCAAAAGTGTAGTTGGTAAACTTAGGATGTTCCCCTAGAGTAGGATGATGACCCTGAGACAGAACAAAATATTCGTCAATAATATACAGTGATATAATATATATATACACACTATATTAACTAATACTAACAAACAATGATCAATTATGGTATTTTTTTAATGTTTTTAATGGCTACTTCCAGCAGAATAATGTGCCATGTCACAAAACTCAAATCATCTCAAACTGGTTTCTTGAACATGACAATGAGTTCACTGTACTCGCATGTCCTCCACAGTCACCAGATCTCAATCCGATAGAGCAACTTTGGGATGTGGTGTATAAAGGAATACTGGAATGACATTATATAAACTGGAATAAATCCAGGCAGTGGTGTACAGGTTTGGCTATGTGTGTGTGTGTTTTGTGTGTGTGTGTGCTTGTTTTTGTGATATATGAGGACACAAATGTGTATAATGACATGGGTATTACACTGGTATTACAACTTACACGTGAAATATAGGACATTGCATGCGTCCTCATATTTCAAACAGCTTAAAAAACATAAAAAACAATGTTTTTTTTAAAATGTTAAAATGCAGCATGTCTCCTGTGATGGGTAGGTTTAGGGACAGGGGCAGTGTAGGGGGATAGAATATATAGTTTGTCCAGCATAAAAACCATTATGCCTATGGAATGTCCTCATAAATCACAAAAACAAACGTTTGTGTGTGTGTGTGTGTGGTGTGTGTGTGTGTGTGTGTGTGTGTGTGTGTGTGTGGTGTGTGTGTGTGTGTGTGTGTGTGTGGTGTGTGTGTTGCTCTCTTCACCTTATCCTGGGGGAACACTTTGTCCCTTTTCTGCCAAGTCATGTAATGGACTCCCCTCAGTCGGGCCAGATCACGGTAGCAGCTCTCATCTTGACAGTTGTACCTGTGGAATACAGAAAGAGGGATGTTTTATGTCCCAAACTTAGCAGGAAGTGGCCCACAAAGTCTCCGCAGACTCAGTTTGATGGATAACTGTTTAATTAGGCTGTATTTCACTGTCACACACACACACACAGACACAGTCAGATGCTTCCCTCCTCCGTAACACACATTAAAAAGTACATTGTACAGCACAGAAGCTTGACTGCATCCCCGTGAGTGTTGGGTAGATGTATAACATGACATGGGTGTCAGATGCACAGATGCACACTGTGGAAAATACATCTTAACACATGCAGATTGGTGTCGCGGAATAAAAGAGTTCTGAAGTGAGTCGTGATGTATTCATTTATCAGTGGTAAAAGAGAAAGAAACTTTTTTTAAGCAAGAATGGAACCAAATGTTCAAGATTGGTGGTTGTTCATGGGATGGTCCATGTTTTAAGTTCCTGTTTAAAGGTTTAAGTACACTACCATTCAAATTTTTGGGATCCGTAAGGGGAGGAGTTACATTTTTTTTTATCATTTTATTTAGCAAGAACACATATTGATCAAAAGTTAATAATGTTACTAAATATTTATATTTCAAATAAATGCTGTTCTTTTGAACTTTCTATTCATCATAGAATCCTGAAAAATGAATCATAGTTTCCTGAAGTTTCATGGTTTCTTAAGCACCAAATCAGCATATCAGAACGATTTCTGAACGACATGTGACACTGAAGACTGAAAATTCAGCTTTGCCATCACAGGAATAAATTACACTTTAAAATGATTCTGTATTTTTGATCAAATAAATGCAGCCTTGGTGACCATGAGACTCCTTTCAAAAACATTTAAAAATTCTTACCCACCCCAAACTTTTGAATGGTAATATATTCAAAGTATTTAATGCAAATTCTAAGAGTCCATGTATTAATATTGCTTTGTCACGATTGCAACTTAAGTTTCTCAATATAATAGTTTTATCAAAATTTTGATTTTTTTTTTTCTAGGTCTGGAGGCAACAAAATCCATTTATGAGCTTGATTTCATTCTGCTGCATCATGGATAAGCAACATTTTTAAGACAAAAATTAAAGTCATAATTAAGTCAAACTAAACACATCAGAAAACATAATGCATTTCTTCTAAGGACGCCGGTCAACCATGCTAATGTCTATGCTAACACTTCTCACTTTTATCATTTACAACTCAAAATAAATATTTAAACTTTTAACCTTTTTGGTTGTTTTAATACAATCAAGTGGTATAAACATTATTTAAACACTGCAGAATGTCACTAATAACTGTTTATATAAACTCTGAAGGTTTTAAAGTGACTCTAAAACTTAAAAGTAAAGTGGAGTGAAGTATTTACATTCCTCAGACTGACAGCTCTACAGTACAGCATATCTTGCCACACAGATCACTTAGAAAGCAGAGAGTTACATACAATTCAAATATAACGGCCCAGTCGGGAAGAAAGAGGAGGTGGGTCAGTCCGGCCCCATGCATCCCAATGAAGATATCAGAGTTGTGTGTGACGTGGATCTGCTCCAGAAACGGCATCTCTCTAAGAATACACATCAGCTTTCAATCACGTAAACACCAAAGAAACCACTACATTTAAAAACAACAAAGACAGAATAACTCACTTGAATTTGTAATCCACCAGCTTGACCTCGAATAAAGGCACAGTCTTCAGGGCATTGATAAGCTAAACACACACACACACACACACACACACACACACACACACACACAGCAGGGATTCAGAAGGTGATTAACGAGACCTCACACTCATGTGGACAGAGGCCAAGTAAATCGAGGCTTTTTACCAAGCAGGGGTCTTCAGCAAATAAGAGTTTAAATGGGCAGTTAAGGAAGCAGAGTGATAAATCAATGATGAGCAAAGAGAGAGATAGAGCATTCACCTCCTGCTGGTTTATTATCCTACGGTACTCAGTGCTTCTTGCCAACAGAGTGACACGGACTTGGCCCTCCTGACAGGGGAGAAGGACGTCATAGATTACATACACTTTTCAACACATTTATATCTTAAGCTATATATTTTAAAACATATATAGTACATTTTCTAAATACATTCAGACATGATAATTTGTTATTAAAACCTTTATTTAGGTGGGTAAATAGGAAGTAAATGTCATAATAATGTGTGATTAGAAAGAACTGGGCTGAGGGCTCCCTCACGACAAAGACTGTGTGAAGGAATAAATTGTACAACATGCCATCTAGTGGTAGATAGTATATATATATGACAATGAATAAACTATTATAAGTATATCGGTGTGACCTTAATTTAAACATTATTTCTAATCTTCCTACACAAAAGCCTGTGGCAAAAATATTCAAAATATGCCTATAAATATTATATTTATGCATTTAAAAGTAGAGTTTAAAAGAGTTTAAAGAATTTAATATTTATAATAAAATAAATAATATAATATAAATAATTATTTATTTAAATTGATGAGAAATAAAATGAATCTAATATTAAAATACAATTATAATATAATTGAAATATATATTTAAATTTAGAAGTCCAGGAATAAAATTAATTCTATATTTAAAATAGATTAAATAAAAAAATATGAAATTAAATTAATATTAATAATTATTTAAATTAATAAAAAAGAAATAGTAATAATTTAATATTTAATAATTATTTATTTAAAATTATAAGAATTTAAAATATTATAAAATATAACTATAATGTTTAATATGTCTTTTTTGATATCTATATATGTGTTTGACAATGTCAGGAAGACAAAAAAACTAATTTAAAGAGTCATTAATTTAAAGACTCATTAATATGCTCATTAATTTTTATGAGCAAAACAATTTTAAAATTAACGCAAGAAACAGTTTATATAATGCGTAAATTGTGTTTATATATGTAAGGATAAACAATTTACGCACTATATAATCTGTTTCCTGTGCTAATTTTGAAATTGTTATGCCCGTAACATCACATAACAATCTCTTTGTTAAATCACTATTAGTATCTCATGCAGAGAGAATGATTATCTCTCTATTATTAGAATACAGAAATCAAATCATGATCTGTGTGTGTGTGTGTGTGTGTGTGTGTGTGTGTGTGTGTGTGTGTGTGTGTGTGTGTGTGTGTGTGTGTGTGTGTGTGTGTGTGTGTGTGTGTGTGTGTGTGTGTGTGTGTGTGTGTGTGTGTGTGTGTGTGTGTGTGTGTGTGTGTGTGTGTGTGTGTGTGTGTGTGTGTGTGTGTGTGTGTGTGTGTGTGTGTGTGTGTGTGTGTGTGAGAGAGAGTTCAAGCATGTTTACCTTCGTCCATCTTGTGGGACATTGAGTCGATAAAGGACATGCTGGGAGAATGTCTTGAACAGCCCCTCACTGTGGCAGTCTGAGATCTATCAAATTACACACATCTGTCAGTTAAATCTTCTCTTCATGTCATTTGCACACAGAAGGCAGAGGCACACAATCATTAATATGAGGATGATTTGAGCGACAGCACCAGATGAGTTCTCACAGTCTCACACAAGGCAAATACTCTATATCACATGCACAGCACCCAAAGATGTCACGCAGAGATGCATTAACATAGACAGAAGACAGCAGATGAACATGATGAGATGAACAAATGCTAAATGGAGGGGGTGGGGGGGAGCACTTGAGAGCAACAGAGGCACCCCAATTATAAGGATACGTACAAGAGGGGTGTTGTAGAAAAGGCCATATCGCATTCTTGGAAGAAGAGAGAAAAATGCGTCTCTAAAACACACCTGTGAAAAACACATACTTTTAAATGGCACCAAAACTCTCAGATGCTGATAAAAGTGTGGACTGGTGATATGGAGTAAAAGTCTTTTACCCTTTTGGAGTCAAAGTTTTTGAGGTGAATGATGTCATAATCTGTGAAAGCCCGCCACGTTTCACTGAACAGGTCTCCATATCCATACACACTCTGACAGACAAAACAACTCAATTAAATGCATTGAAGAAGTCCACCTGCAGTCAATAATTGTATCCCTTAAAACTCATCTTTGATAATCATATTTAAATGTTTCCTTTTTTCTTTTTTTTAACCAAATTTTTTAGATGTCTTTGATACACTGCATTTTAAGGAGAAAATATTCAGCAATGGTATTCAAAGAGCATATCAATTCAAATAGTCATATTCAAAATAGCCATCAAAAGTCATGTAATAACCAATTAATTAATTCAGACAGGAACTAAAAGTCATTACCTTACCTAAACTTATCTCCTTAACTGGATTAGATTCTAATCCTTATTTTCCTAATCTCTCTTAATCTACGATTGTAACTAAAATCCAAAAGGACCATTCAAAGTCTAGACACACTGGCCACGTTCACACAGCGACAGAATGCATTTGAGTCCTTAATACGGTGACGTTCACACTTCACACACAGTGACAACCGCATTCTGTAACCGAAGTCACACCCGTAAAACTTCAGGACTCACGTACCACGTTCTGGCGCTCTGTGAACGGAACCGGACTGAAGTAAACTGTCTTGATTTCTTGACAATTGACAATTCTTTGACAATTGTCAATTCTCAAGTACATAAATATATAATAATAATTATGACAAGGTGGATTTAATTTTGCATTCATTGTTTCTTACAAAAAAAGTCTCCCACTTTCTACACCCCCCTTCATTTTCCCTCTTCCTCAGTTCCTCGCCCTTGAAATACCAGCGTCTGAACAATAGGCAGGATAAGGTTTTCTCGTAAGTCACTTTATTTTCAGCCCACTGTTTCCTTTTTATCTTTCTCTTTTAGGAACCGCACACCTCCTGAAACTGGCAGCCGGTTTAAACAACAAACCTTCCGTTAGTGTTTGAAAAAAAACATATTAGAAACAAACTACGTTAGTGTGTTTACGAGAGATGAACACTTACTGTGTCCCACATGACGATGTTTATGTCACGGCTGAAGGAATTGTTGATGTGCTGGGAGATGTAGAGGTTGACAAAGTCACAGAAATGATGGTACATGTTCACTCCTGCAAAAGACAGGAGAAGCATGCATTAAAAAAATTAAAATTAAAGCCTTTGGATGACTAAACAAAAAGCTCCCTTAATTCCCACAGAAAGATTACCTGCATCCAGCTTCATGAAGACGGTTGGTCTGTCAATTATAACATCACAATGGCCATCGTCCTGGGGGTGGAAGCCGAGCTCGGAGTATGTCTGCAATTCAGCAAACCTAAAAGAGAGGAAAAACAAGACATGAACATAAAAGTCTGTTTTATATCTTAAAACTTAAATATGGACCCTTGTCGCATTTCTGGGTTTTCAGAAGCAGAAGTCATCATAGTTGGCTAAACTTCTATAGCGGGGAACGAGAGCAGACAACAAATATCATTTTTGTATTTCCATTTGCTCCATTAGCAAAAGAAAAGAAAAAATCTGTGATAGAGTTTCCACGATAGAGTTTTGCGATGATGACAACTTGAGAACTGTACTGTATTATGACAGTCTTTAAAAATGGTCCATTTTCCTGCAAATTTAAGTTAACTTAATTTAAAGCTATTGAATGGATTTCAAAGATAGGGATATAGCAAAAAAATCATATGGGGCACTTTTATGGCACTTTCTGGAGGAGGTAGCCATTGATCACGGTCTATTTTTTATGTATGGAAAAGAGCAGCATGAATTTTTTTTTAAATATCTTCTTTTGTGAACGAAAAATGGTTTTGGATGGCATAAGGCAAGTAAATGAAGTGAATGTCAAGAACATTAGCAGATATATTCTACTGTTCAAATATTTGGGATCAGTAAGAGTTTTTAAATATTCTCTTATGAACACCAAGACTGCATTCATTTGATCAAAAATACAGTAACGCATTTTTAAATATTATCAAAATTTGAAATAACTTTTCTATTTTATATATTTTAGAATTAAATGTATTCCTGTGATGGCAAAGCTGAATTTTCAGCATCATTACTCTAGTTTCCAGGTTCACATGACCCTTCAGAAATTATTTTAATATGCTGATTTGGTGCTCTAGACACATTTATTATTATCATAATCAATGTTGAAAACAGACCATGAAAGATTGATTATGAAGTTCAAAAGAACAGCATTTATTTGAATATATATTATATAATATATATTGTAATATTATACATTTTATTGTCACTTTTGTGCAATTTAATGTATCTATAAAAGTAAAATAAAATAATAAAAGTATATTTTTATCAAAAGAAAAAAATCTTACTGACCCCATTGTAGTTTATCAATCTTAGTTTCTAAATGTTTTGCCACACATGTAAAGAAAAACATTAATGCAATAAATGAAGTTTTTTTATTTGGACATAAAAGTTATATAAATGAAGTTATTTACCAAGACTGAAGAGGACTCTTGTGTGTCCCTTCTGCAGCTAGTGCTTTACTATTAAGGCTGCAGTGACCACCGATCTCACCCTGTTCCAGGAAATCCTCTTTATACCTGCAGTGGCATAGAGGAAGAGAGATGGAGAGAGAGAAAGAAAAGAGGACTCATTTAGACAGGAAGTTCTCGCAGTTCTGCCAGAGAGAAAACTATTTCCCAGGGTTTTGCATTGTGCCTGACCTCCAACGACCCTAGATGGGGTAACTGACCTCTCGTGACCTCTGCGGGGACTCCTCAGGTCAGGTACAGGTTTGTGGCCCTGCAGAACCGCATATGATTGGAGCACTTCAGAGAGGAATCACCCTTTTAAAAAAAAGTTTCAAACTTGTATTTGCAAGTTTGTTCCCAGTATTGTTTGGACATGTTTAAAACAGCCCTTATGTCTTAAGCTCAGTGCTCATGCTCAAAGCTCTGGAGAACTTTATCAGAGCTTTACCACGGTAAAGACGAGGGGGAGGTAGAAGAGGGAAACTCACAGGACTCGACGGCTTACACAATGTCTTCATCTCACTGAGACGCTCCCTCACGTAGCCAAAATCTGCCTGCTTCCAGAACAGTTCCTGTGCAGCCTGAATAGAGCTCGCCCTACAGAAAGAAGACAGACACTGGCGCTATTCGGAGTAGATAATAAAAGTCTTTGAATTGAGGGTAAAGTCCTTGAAGTGCTTGAGTGACACAGCGGAAAACAGCCTGTGTTCAAATGTTAGTAACTTGTGTTAGCTTAATATTAGCACTAGATTAAAGGAATTAAACACAACTTTGAGAAAATATGTGTAAGACACGGGTGCAAAGCAACAGTTGAATTCAACAATGTTTCACACAATAGTTTATGGAACTACAGTTGACATGAACCTTCAAGTGAAGAAGATTTTATTACTTAGAAAATAAGTAAATTAAGTCGTACATACCGAACACTATTATTTATTATTAATATTATCTATTATGCTGGAGCCTGCAGGAGAATGAAATGTGACACTAAGGGGCCTGCAGTAGGTCATATATGGTGAAGATTGAAGAACTTAAAATACATATAGAATGTGTTACACATGGTGTTGCCAAGAATGTCTATAGGATGTTTGGATATATATTGAGAACGGGGAAGAAATCTGGAGCTACTCCCTAAAGGAAGCTGCTCGGATTTGTTTAATAAAATCTAAATCTCTCACAATTTTGAGAAGAGAATTTTTTTCACAAAGAGAGAAACCACAACACAAGCAATGAAATACTTTACTTCATTTGAAAATGGAATATAGATATTTAACTTGTTCTTATACAAGCATAATTGGGTAACACTTCACAATAAAGTTTGAAATGTTATTTCAAGTTGTATAATATAATGCATTATGAATGAAGATGAATTGACAATGAATAAACAGCAGCATATTTATAAATTAACATTCACCTATATTAATAAATACTGTAAAATATTATTTATATTATAAAACATATTGGGGTCAATTATTAAATAACAATATTCATTTTATATTATATTATCAATATTACAATATCATTATATTAACAATATTATTGTTTTTTTCTGTATTTTTGATCAAATTGACGCCACGGTGCGCAAGAGAGACTTCTTTCAAAAAACGTAAACAATCTTACCGACTCCAAGCTTTTGCAAATATCTGCTAATATTGCTTGATATTCAACCAAAAATAAAAATTTCTGCCAACACTTACTCACATCATGTCATTCAAATGTTTGTCATCCGTACTTTAAAAACAGTTCATGCTGCTGTTTTACATACAATATAAATAGACCAAAATCCGATCTTTCAGTAGCTTTGAGACAGCATACTGTCCTGTCTATATACATACATATACATAGGTGATTAGATGGTTATGAATAGTGGGAAAACATAAGTGTTAAAGAAAAATGTAGGTCAGTAAAGAAAGGCATACCATCCTGAGTCGAGACTGGTGCACACAGGATAGCTGAATCTGTTCTCAGCGGAGCAGCTCTTTTCATACCCCCAGCAGGAATTCGTGAGCAACAGCGCATCCTGTCACAGCCAACAGAGACACAGAGTTAAGAGAACATCCCGTTTATAATCACCTAATGACAGGAAGGCATATACACAACACTTGAATTTAGCGATAAAGTCATATGCCAAAAAGAACCGCCCCTAAACCACCATTACAGCTGATGTATTACAATGTCTCACTTCTAACCCAACTTCAGCACACATTCCACAAGAAACAAGAGGAAATAGCTTACTTTAAAAGGGCAAAGCGGGTCCTCCTTGCAGAGTTTGGCCAATGGTTTGTTGTTGTGCAGAAAGAATGGAATATGCTGCTGAGGCAGGACCAGGCTGCTGTAGTCCAGCTGTGGCGTGCGGCTGCTGTTCTGGCCACTGTCTGTGGTGGAGATGGTTTTATAAGTGCAGGCCAGGCACAGAGCTACCAGCAGCAGCATAGTCCCTCAAGCCACATGGAAGGAACCACACTGACTCTCAGCACCTACACTCATTTATGAGAGAGAGAGAGAGAGAGAGAGAGAGGGGGGGGGGGGGGGGGTTAGAGCTAGAAAACTAATGGTTTATGGGGAGGACAAACACCAAAGCTCTGGAAGTAACAACAGTGTGGGAACCTGCAAATGAACGGATCTTACTCCATGTGAAACTCCTACCACAGGAAATATTAGTGACCTTTTTCCTTCAATTGTTTAAGCAATAAGGCCAGGATTGAGGGAAATTAATAGAAAAACAAGTGTACATTCTACAGAAATTATAGTTATGCATGTTCTCTGATATGGGTTGAGAACTAATATTGAACCATAATGGGGATGATTTCTATATAAAATCATTCTGAAAAATCTATTTTCTAAAAAGATATATAAAAAATGTATATGTAATTATGTAAATAAAATGTAATTTTACAAAAAAAAATTAATTGTGCCAAAAATGTTTAACAACATTAAAGTAAAGTGATGTACGTCACTTTCTATGAATAAAATGTAAACATCAAATAAATGAACTATAAATAAAAGTAAACCAATTAACTAAACTATATGTTGGTATGTAGCAATTAATTTTTTTCTATAAATTTATTTTCGTAAAATAACTGAGTGACAATTTTAATGTTTGAGCTTGACAAATGCAGTCAGTCAATGCTACAATGTATGAAAGTAACTATTTTTTTGCAAGGGAAAAAAATGCTTTGTGTTGTCTTGTAATTATAACAACGTAATTACAGATTATTACATGATTAAAACCCCGTGGGAAAAAATAGGCTACGCCCACATTATGCAAATCTTTGCAATCTTTGCACAAATCACCACTACAATCGTAGTTTACGTCCAAATACTTTAATAAAACTCCTGGAATTACAAGCATTGTGTACTAAAAAAAGATAGGCTATTTAACACAATGACAGAAAGATTCCAATAAACTTCTGGCATTAATTGAAAGATATGTCCCCTTTTAATTACTTATGATTTACAGTAGTAAAATAGCTAGAGTAACTGTATGACTACCACGGGATTTTAAACTATTAGAATCGTCACTTCTAAATTCAGTGTCTAATGCGATCTGTCTAGACAGGGCAGATCAAATAGATTAACAAAGGCGCACTGTATTCCAATCTCCAGCTTAATTAAATGTCCTACAGAAGAGCAAATGTACCATACTGGATTTTAAGAACTCTGTATTCCTGCCCATAGATACAAGGTAAAAGTTAGTGAAGTCTGCACGTTTTTTCCCTTTTGTTAAAGGTAGTCAAACTACTAAAGGTAGTCACGAAAGCTGCGATTCCCAGATGCACCGACACACCACGGTGTCAAATAACACACAACAAAACTAATAATAGTGCAAACTGAGGAGGGAACCGTAACAACCACAAAGACTTGACACGTTGCCAGGATGAGAAGCTCTTACAGCTGTCCACCGTCATCAGTTATATTATAGCAGCTGTCTTTACTAGCTCAAAAACAAATAAAGGAAATTAACTTTGTTCCTACTTTTAGTAGCTCTGAGAAAGTTGAAGTGAATAGTCACAGTGCTAACAAAAAAATAATAATTATATGCTTACCTCCTTGGAGAAACTAGGGAAAGGCAGTGGATGAATTTAGGGATGCAGTCGCCATACTACCGGAAACTATCAGCCGGCATGTGTTACTGTTATTAACCGCAAGAGGGCGCACGAGAAGATCTTAGTGGACGTCCAAGAACAATAATAATACCATATTCGTTTCTTTATAACTAAAACATAATGTCTTTGTCTTTCAGAGTTTAATAATAATAACAATAATAGTAATAATAGTAATATTCGTTCGTTGCTTTATCATTTAAAATCATATTTATTAATTATTTAACAATAAAACCGAATAAAGCTGGAAAACAAATAAAAGAAATTATTATTATTATTATTATTATTAATCCTTTTTATATAACTAAAATTAATATCTTAGTAATTATAAAACATTAAATCACATTAATAAAGCTGGAAAACAAATAAAAGCAGATTGTTATCATTATTATTAAATACTTCATAACTAAAATAATATCTTAGTAATTATTAAACATTAAAAATATTAATAAAGCTGGAAAACAAATAAAAGCAGACTTATCATTATTATTAAAATACTTCATAACTAAAATAATATTTTAGTAATTATTAAACATTACAACAATAAATCTTGAAAAAGCAGAGATTATTAGTACTACTAAAAATAATATATCAATTACTATATCATTTAAAATAATATTTCATAATTATTTAACGTTAAAAACATTAATACAGCTGGAAAACAAATCAAAGCAGAAATAATAATAATTGCTATTATTAACCCTTGTTATATGACAAGAAATAATATTTTAGTCATTATTAAACATTAAAACAATAATAAAGCTGTTATTAATTATAATAATAATAATAATACATAAATTACTATATAATTAAAATAATAACTTACAGTAGTCAAGATTTGAAGTGGATCAAAAAGTTAATCAAAGTTGTCCTAAGACAAGAATGAGTATTGTTTAAAATTCATGTATAACTTTAATGAAAGGTTTTGATCCACTTCAAAAGTTGACTACTGTAGTAATAATTAAACACCAAAACAAAGTTGGAAAAAATAAAAGCAGAGATTATTACTACGTCTACTACTAATAATAATATATTACTTACTATATAACTAAAAGTAATATATATTTGTAATTATTAAACATTAAATACAATAATGAGGGTGGAAAACAAATTGAGTCTGCCCAATACATATCTCTTACTTTATTTACATGTGTGCAACAAAAACTGAAGATACACTGGGAGGATCTTACAGCGACATGACTGTAATGTATGATTTACAGAGATCATATCTCATAGAATATTAGTGAAAGATTTCCGTGGACTCCCTCATCACTACAAAATCAGCATGAGTTGAGATAAAAATGAGTGCAAAACTTAACTAATAACTTTAAATATACTAACTTAAGCGGTTTGAAGGACACGTGGTACCCTGGAGTTGTCTGGAAAGCATGTTTAATTGTTTTCACAATGTGAAGAGACAGTCAACAGCAAATCAACTACTTAGCAGTAAGATGTGCAGTCCAGAGGATGAAGATCAGGGGAAATATAGCAATTCATGATTAAAATCCAAACCCCCACTTCATTGTGCAAATTCAAGTGTTAAGAAGCAACCATAAACTATACACTGACAGATAGTCATGTGATTTCTTAAACCAAACATGGTTATTTATAGACAATTTTTTTTTTTTTTTTCAAATAAAATCCCACAACCGTGAGAAGAATCATATCTTAAATAACTATATACTATATGAACCTTGAAATTCTTAAACATTTTCTCAGAAAAAAATACATTTAAATGACTTGGTCTTTTGTTACCAATGCTGAGATGTTCCTCCTACAGTAAAGCTCTGTTTACAGTCAGTCCTTTTATTTTTGATTTTTTAAGAGTTCATCTATTTGCGTTTTGTACATGTTCTTCACATCCTCCAGGTCCAGACGCAGCTCTTCCGCCTCCTCCGCCTTCTCTCCATACATCTGCAGGATTGTGTTGTGCCTTTGTTCTAGATCCTGTGAGGCACATAACAGTTGGTCAGTGTTTAACTAACAGGTTAAAGCCTCATACCTATTACTGTGCTTGTTAGGCAATCATTTAACAGGATTCTCTATGAGGAATGGTGAAATTGGTCTAAGGGGATGAACAATTAAGACACTTTGTTTATATTTAGAGGATACAGAGAGTGAACAATTTACTCTGCGTGAAAAATACACTACAGTGTAAAATGTTGTGGTCAGTAGGTTTTTTGTTTTAAAGAAATTAGTACTGTTATTCAGCAAAGACACATTAAATAAATCAAAAGTAACAGTAAAGACTTTATAATGTTATAAAAAAAAAGTCTATTTTACAAATTTTCTATTGTACTTTCCATTCATCTGAACATTTCTAGAAAAAAATGTATCAGGTAAAATGTATTTTTGTACTCCACAAACATACTAAGCAGCACAACTGTTTTCAACATTGATAATAATAAGAAATGTTTCTTGTTTCTTATTAGAATGATTTTTGAAGGACCATGTGACACTGAAGACTTGAGAAATTGCTGTTGAAATTTCAGCTTTACCATTACAGATTTAAATTACACTAAAAAAGTATTAAAACAGAACAGTTATTTTCACAATATTATTGATTGATTTTGCTGTATTTTTAATCAAATAAATGAAGCCTTGGTGATAAGAGACTTCATTCAAAAACATAAAAAATTACCCCAAACCATTGAATGATAGTATATATATCTTATAATAAGATATTTAAATGAAGGCAATTCAGTCCATTTGAGCCATCAATCCAATTACTAATGCATGCGTTTACATGCATTATTTGGTTGCATGTAAACGTAGTCAGTGATATCTATCGGTACAATATGCGTCACGTGACTAAATGTGTCATTCTTTTCAAATAGCTCCGTTTTCAGTCCACACTTCAACATGAAAACGCGTTTTAGAATGTGCCCACTTGGGAGAGTGTCTTCAAAAAGCTCAGTTTTCACAGGACAAAAATGCTGTCTCAGTGTGGACTGAAGGCCAAAACGTAGAGAAAAGAAAAAAAGTGTTTTCAAATGATTCCGGATTAGTGTAGACAAAAAACGGGAGTTAAATTTGTAGCAGTCTTGTTATAAACTGCATAGTCACCTCTGCTTTAAAGTAGCATTTTACCTTAAGTTGCACTTTCAATCTAGGGATTTCCTTCACTTCATCCTCTATCTCATCGTTCTGATTGGTCAGTCGCACAAGCTCTTCTGTCATCACAGTTCGACTTCTCTCTAGACTAGCAATCTCCATCTTGTGGATAACCAAAAGAATTGAATCCAAATTAGTACATAAAATATTCAGCTTTTAAACACAAAGTTAAATGACTCTAAATGTATAATCTTCCAAACCCAGATGTAATTTTGCACATGATGAAAGACAATTCCATTAAAAGGTGTACCTGCAGTTGGACTATCTCGCCCTCTCTGAGTTTGAGCTGAGACTGCAGGCTCTCAATGATACTGGATCCACCGCCCAGTCGAGCCGCTTCATATAGGTTAGTCCCACTGATAGACATGGTCATAGTGCTAAAAGAATGGTCGAGAGAATCCTCCTGCTAAAAAAAAACACAAGTGACAAACTGAGCAATATTTAATAATAATAATAATAATAATAATAATAATTATGACAAGGTGGATTTAATTTTGCATTCATTGTTTCTTACAAAAAAAGTCTCCCACTTTCTACACCCCCCTTCATTTTCCCTCTTCCTCAGTTCCTCGCCCTTGAAATACCAGCGTCTGAACAATAGGCAGGATAAGGTTTTCTCGTAAGTCACTTTATTTTCAGCCCACTGTTTCCTTTTTATCTTTCTCTTTTAGGAACCGCACACCTCCTGAAACTGGCAGCCGGTTTAAACAACAAACCTTCCGTTAGTGTTTGAAAAAAAACATATTAGAAACAAACTACGTTAGTGTGTTTACGAGAGATGAACACTTACTGTGTCCCACATGACGATGTTTATGTCACGGCTGAAGGAATTGTTGATGTGCTGGGAGATGTAGAGGTTGACAAAGTCACAGAAATGATGGTACATGTTCACTCCTGCAAAAGACAGGAGAAGCATGCATTAAAAAAATTAAAATTAAAGCCTTTGCGATGACTAAACAAAAAGCTCCCTTAATTCCCACAGAAAGATTACCTGCATCCAGCTTCATGAAGACGGTTGGTCTGTCAATTATAACATCACAATGGCCATCGTCCTGGGGGTGGAAGCCGAGCTCGGAGTATGTCTGCAATTCAGCAAACCTAAAAGAGAGGAAAAACAAGACATGAACATAAAAGTCTGTTTTATATCTTAAAACTTAAATATGGACCCTTGTCGCATTTCTGGGGTTTTCAGAAGCAGAAGTCATCATAGTTGGCTAAACTTCTATAGCGGGGAACGAGAGCAGACAACAAATATCATTTTTGTATTTCCATTTGCTCCATTAGCAAAAGAAAAGAAAAAATCTGTGATAGAGTTTCCACGATAGAGTTTTGCGATGATGACAACTTGAGAACTGTACTGTATTATGACAGTCTTTAAAAATGGTCCATTTTCCTGCAAATTTAAGTTAACTTAATTTAAAGCTATTGAATGGATTTCAAAGATAGGGATATAGCAAAAAAATCATATGGGGCACTTTTATGGCACTTTCTGGAGGAGGTAGCCATTGATCACGGTCTATTTTTTATGTATGGAAAAGAGCAGCATGAATTTTTTTTTAAATATCTTCTTTTGTGAACGAAAAATGGTTTTGGATGGCATAAGGCAAGTAAATGAAGTGAATGTCAAGACACATTAGCAGATATATTCTACTGTTCAAATATTTGGGATCAGTAAGAGTTTTTAAATATTCTCTTATGAACACCAAGACTGCATTCATTTGATCAAAAATACAGTAACGCATTTTTAAATATTATCAAAATTTGAAATAACTTTTCTATTTTATATATTTTAGAATTAAATGTATTCCTGTGATGGCAAAGCTGAATTTTCAGCATCATTACTCTAGTTTCCAGGTTCACATGACCCTTCAGAAATTATTTTAATATGCTGATTTGGTGCTCTAGACACATTTATTATTATCATAATCAATGTTGAAAACAGACCATGAAAGATTGATTATGAAGTTCAAAAGAACAGCATTTATTTGAATATATATTATATATATATATTGTAATATTATACATTTTATTGTCACTTTTGTGCAATTTAATGTATCTATAAAAGTAAAATAAAATAATAAAAGTATATTTTTATCAAAAGAAAAAAATCTTACTGACCCCATTGTAGTTTATCAATCTTAGTTTCTAAATGTTTTGCCACACATGTAAAGAAAAACATTAATGCAATAAATGAAGTTTTTTTATTTGGACATAAAAGTTATATAAATGAAGTTATTTACCAAGACTGAAGAGGACTCTTGTGTGTCCCTTCTGCAGCTAGTGCTTTACTATTAAGGCTGCAGTGACCACCGATCTCACCCTGTTCCAGGAAATCCTCTTTATACCTGCAGTGGCATAGAGGAAGAGAGATGGAGAGAGAGAAAGAAAAGAGGACTCATTTAGACAGGAAGTTCTCGCAGTTCTGCCAGAGAGAAAACTATTTCCCAGGGTTTTGCATTGTGCCTGACCTCCAACGACCCTAGATGGGGTAACTGACCTCTCGTGACCTCTGCGGGGACTCCTCAGGTCCAGGTACAGGTTTGTGGCCCTGCAGAACCGCATATGATTGGAGCACTTCAGAGAGGAATCACCCTTTTAAAAAAAAGTTTCAAACTTGTATTTGCAAGTTTGTTCCCAGTATTGTTTGGACATGTTTAAAACAGCCCTTATGTCTTAAGCTCAGTGCTCATGCTCAAAGCTCTGGAGAACTTTATCAGAGCTTTACCACGGTAAAGACGAGGGGGAGGTAGAAGAGGGAAACTCACAGGACTCGACGGCTTACACAATGTCTTCATCTCACTGAGACGCTCCCTCACGTAGCCAAAATCTGCCTGCTTCCAGAACAGTTCCTGTGCAGCCTGAATAGAGCTCGCCCTACAGAAAGAAGACAGACACTGGCGCTATTCGGAGTAGATAATAAAAGTCTTTGAATTGAGGGTAAAGTCCTTGAAGTGCTTGAGTGACACAGCGGAAAACAGCCTGTGTTCAAATGTTAGTAACTTGTGTTAGCTTAATATTAGCACTAGATTAAAGGAATTAAACACAACTTTGAGAAAATATGTGTAAGACACGGGTGCAAAGCAACAGTTGAATTCAACAATGTTTCACACAATAGTTTATGGAACTACAGTTGACATGAACCTTCAAGTGAAGAAGATTTTATTACTTAGAAAATAAGTAAATTAAGTCGTACATCCGAACACTATTATTTATTATTAATATTATCTATTATGCTGGAGCCTGCAGGAGAATGAAATGTGACACTAAGGGGCCTGCAGTAGGTCATATATGGTGAAGATTGAAGAACTTAAAATACATATAGAATGTGTTACACATGGTGTTGCCAAGAATATCTATAGGATGTATGGATATATATTGAGAACGGGGAAGAAATCTGGAGCTACTCCCTAAAGGAAGCTGCTCGGATTTGTTTAATAAAATCTAAATCTCTCACAATTTTGAGAAGAGAATTTTTTTCACAAAGAGAGAAACCACAACACAAGCAGTGAAATACTTTACTTCATTTGAAAATGTAATATAGATATTTAACTTGTTCTTATACAAGCATAATTGGGTAACACTTCACAATAAAGTTTGAAATGTTATTTCAAGTTGTATAATATAATGCATTATGAATGAAGATGAATTGACAATGAATAAACAGCAGCATATTTATAAATTAACATTCACCTATATTAATAAATACTGTAAAATATTATTTATATTATAAAACATATTGGGGTCAATTATTAAATAACAATATTCATTTTATATTATATTATCAATATTACAATATCATTATATTAACAATATTATTGTTTTTTCTGTATTTTTGATCAAATTGACGCCACGGTGCGCAAGAGAGACTTCTTTCAAAAAACGTAAACAATCTTACCGACTCCAAGCTTTTGCAAATATCTGCTAATATTGCTTGATATTCAACCAAAAATAAAAATTTCTGCCAACACTTACTCACATCATGTCATTCAAATGTTTGTCATCCGTACTTTAAAAACAGTTCATGCTGCTGTTTTACATACAATATAAATAGACCAAAATCTGATCTTTCAGTAGCTTTCTACCTGTCTATATACATACATATACATAGGTGATTAGATGGTTATGAATAGTGGGAAAACATAAGTGTTAAAGAAAAATGTAGGTCAGTAAAGAAAGGCATACCATCCTGAGTCGAGACTGGTGCACACAGGATAGCTGAATCTGTTCTCAGCGGAGCAGCTCTTTTCATACCCCCAGCAGGAATTCGTGAGCAACAGCGCATCCTGTCACAGCCAACAGAGACACAGAGTTAAGAGAACATCCCGTTTATAATCACCTAATGACAGGAAGGCATATACACAACACTTGAATTTAGCGATAAAGTCATATGCCAAAAAGAACCGCCCCTAAACCACCATTACAGCTGATGTATTACAATGTCTCACTTCTAACCCAACTTCAGCACACATTCCACAAGAAACAAGAGGAAATAGCTTACTTTAAAAGGGCAAAGCGGGTCCTCCTTGCAGAGTTTGGCCAATGGTTTGTTGTTGTGCAGAAAGAATGGAATATGCTGCTGAGGCAGGACCAGGCTGCTGTAGTCCAGCTGTGGCGTGCGGCTGCTGTTCTGGCCACTGTCTGTGGTGGAGATGGTTTTATAAGTGCAGGCCAGGCACAGAGCTACCAGCAGCAGCATAGTCCCTCAAGCCACATGGAAGGAACCACACTGACTCTCAGCACCTACACTCATTTATGAGAGAGAGAGAGAGAGAGAGAGAGAGGGGGGGGGGGGGGGGGTTAGAGCTAGAAAACTAATGGTTTATGGGGAGGACAAACACCAAAGCTCTGGAAGTAACAACAGTGTGGGAACCTGCAAATGAACGGATCTTACTCCATGTGAAACTCCTACCACAGGAAATATTAGTGACCTTTTTCCTTCAATTGTTTAAGCAATAAGGCCAGGATTGAGGGAAATTAATAGAAAAACAAGTGTACATTCTACAGAAATTATAGTTATGCATGTTCTCTGATATGGGTTGAGAACTAATATTGAACCATAATGGGGATGATTTCTATATAAAATCATTCTGAAAAATCTATTTTCTAAAAAGATATATAAAAAATGTATATGTAATTATGTAAATAAAATGTAATTTTACAAAAAAAAATTAATTGTGCCAAAAATGTTTAACAACATTAAAGTAAAGTGATGTACGTCACTTTCTATGAATAAAATGTAAACATCAAATAAATGAACTATAAATAAAAGTAGAAACAATTAACTAAACTATATGTTGGTATGTAGCAATTAATTTTTTTCTATACATTTATTTTCGTAAAATAACTGAGTGACAATTTTCAATGTTTGAGCTTGACAAATGCAGTCAGTCAATGCTACAATGTATGAAAGTAACTATTTTTTTGCGAGGGAAAAAAATGCTTTGTGTTGTCTTGTAATTATAACAACGTAATTACAGATTATTACATGATTAAAACCCCGTGGGAAAAAATAGGCTACGCCCACATTATGCAAATCTTTGCAATCTTTGCACAAATCACCACTACAATCGTAGTTTACGTCCAAATACTTTAATAAAACTCCTGGAATTACAAGCATTGTGTACTAAAAAAAGATAGGCTATTTAACACAATGACAGAAAGATTCCAATAAACTTCTGGCATTAATTGAAAGATATGTCCCCTTTTAATTACTTATGATTTACAGTAGTAAAATAGCTAGAGTAACTGTATGACTACCACGGGATTTTAAACTATTAGAATCGTCACTTCTAAATTCAGTGTCTAATGCGATCTGTCTAGACAGGGCAGATCAAATAGATTAACAAAGGCGCACTGTATTCCAATCTCCAGCTTAATTAAATGTCCTACAGAAGAGCAAATGTACCATACTGGATTTTAAGAACTCTGTATTCCTGCCCATAGATACAAGGTAAAAGTTAGTGAAGTCTGCACGTTTTTTCCCCTTTGTTAAAGGTAGTCAAACTACAGAGCTGCGATTCCCAGATGCACCGACACACCACGGTGTCAAATAACACACAACAAAACTAATAATAGTGCAAACTGAGGAGGGAACCGTAACAACCACAAAGACTTGACACGTTGCCAGGATGAGAAGCTCTTACAGCTGTCCACCGTCATCAGTTATATTATAGCAGCTGTCTTTACTAGCTCAAAAACAAATAAAGGAAATTAACTTTGTTCCTACTTTTAGTAGCTCTGAGAAAGTTGAAGTGAATAGTCACAGTGCTCACAAAAAAATAATAATTATATGCTTACCTCCTTGGAGAAACTAGGGAAAGGCAGTGGATGAATTTAGGGATGCAGTCGCCATACTACCGGAAACTATCAGCCGGCATGTGTTACTGTTATTAACCGCAAGAGGGCGCACGAGAAGATCTTAGTGGACGTCCAAGAACAATAATAATACCATATTCGTTACTTTATAACTAAAACATAATGTCTTTGTCTTTCAGAGTTTAATAATAATAACAATAATAGTAATAATAGTAATATTCGTTCGTTGCTTTATCATTTAAAATCATATTTATTAATTATTTAACAATAAAACCGAATAAAGCTGGAAAACAAATAAAAGAAATTATTATTATTATTATTATTAATCCTTTTTATATAACTAAAATTAATATCTTAGTAATTATAAATACATTAAATCACATTAATAAAGCTGGAAAACAAATAAAAGCAGATTGTTATCATTATTAAATACTTCATAACTAAAATAATATCTTAGTAATTATTAAACATTAAAAATATTAATAAAGCTGGAAAACAAATAAAAGCAGACTGTTATCATTATTATTAAAAATACTTCATAACTAAAATAATATTTTAGTAATTATTAAACATTACAACAATAAATCTTGAAAAAGCAGAGATTATTAGTACTACTAAAAATAATATATCAATTACTATATCATTTAAAATAATATTTCATAATTATTTAACGTTAAAAACATTAATACAGCTGGAAAACAAATCAAAGCAGAAATAATAATAATTGCTATTATTAACCCTTGTTATATGACTATAAATAATATCTTAGTCATTATTAAACATTAAAACAATAATAAAGCTGTTATTAATTATAATAATAATTATAATAATACATAAATTACTATAATAACTTACAGTAGTCAACATTTGAAGTGGATCAAAAAAGTTAATCAAAGTTGTCCTAAGACAAGAATGAGTATTGTTTAAAATTCATGTATAACTTTAATGAAAGGTTTTGATCCACTTCAAAAGTTGACTACTGTAGTAATAATTAAACACCAAAACAAAGTTGGAAAAAATAAAAGCAGAGATTATTACTACGTCTACTACTAATAATAATATATTACTTACTATATAACTAAAAGTAATATATATATTTGTAATTATTAAACATTAAATACAATAATGAGGGTGGAAAACAAATTGAGTCTGCCCAATACATATCTCTTACTTTATTTACATGTGTGCAACAAAAACTGAAGATACACTGGGAGGATCTTACAGCGACATGACTAATGTATGATTTACAGAGATCATATCTCATAGAATATTATTGAAAGATTTCCGTGGACCCCCTCATCACTACAAAATCAGCATGAGTTGAGATAAAAATGAGTGCAAAACTTAACTAATAACTTTAAATATACTAACTTAAGCGGTTTGAAGGACACGTGGTACCCTGGAGTTGTCTGGAAAGCATGTTTAATTGTTTTCACAATGTGAAGAGAGACAGTCAACAGCAAATCAACTACTTAGCAGTAAGATGTGCAGTCCAGAGGATGAAGATCAGGGGGAAATATAGCAATTCATGATTAAAATCCAAACCCCCACTTCATTGTGCAAATTCAAGTGTTAAGAAGCAACCATAAACTATACACTGACAGATAGTCATGTGATTTCTTAAACCAAACATGGTTATTTATAGACAATTTTTTTTTTTTTTTCAAATAAAATCCCACAACCGTGAGAAGAATCATATCTTAAATAACTATATACTATATGAACCTTGAAATTCTTAAACATTTTCTCAGAAAAAAATACATTTAAATGACTTGGTCTTTTGTTACCAATGCTGAGATGTTCCTCCTACAGTAAAGCTCTGTTTACAGTCAGTCCTTTTATTTTTGATTTTTTAAGAGTTCATCTATTTGCGTTTTGTACATGTTCTTCACATCCTCCAGGTCCAGACGCAGCTCTTCCGCCTCCTCCGCCTTCTCTCCATACATCTGCAGGATTGTGTTGTGCCTTTGTTCTAGATCCTGTGAGGCACATAACAGTTGGTCAGTGTTTAACTAGGTTAAAGCCTCATACCTATTACTGTGCTTGTTAGGCAATCATTTAACAGGATCCTCTATGAGGAATGGTGAAATTGGTCTAAGGGGATGAACAATTAAGACACTTTGTTTATATTTAGAGGATACAGAGAGTGAACAATTTACTCTGCGTGAAAAATACACTACAGTGTAAAATGTTGTGGTCAGTAGGTTTTTTGTTTTAAAGAAATTAGTACTGTTATTCAGCAAAGACACATTAAATAAATCAAAAGAAACAGTAAAGACTTTATAATTGTATAAAAAAAAGTCTATTTTACAAATTTTCTATTATGCTTTCCATTCATCTGAACATTTCTAGAAAAAAATGTATCAGGTAAAATGTATTTTTGTACTCCACAAACATACTAAGCAGCACAACTGTTTTCAACATTGATAATAATAAGAAATGTTTCTTTGCTGTATTTTTAATCAAATAAATGAAGCCTTGGTGATAAGAGACTTCATTCAAAAACATAAAAAATTACCCCAAACCATTGAATGATAGTATATATATCTTATAATAAGATATTTAAATGAAGGCAATTCAGTCCATTTGAGCCATCAATCCAATTACTAATGCATGCGTTTACATGCATTATTTGGTTGCATGTAAACGTAGTCAGTGATATCTATCGGTACAATATGCGTCACATGACTAAATGTGTCATTCTTTTCAGTCCACACTTCAACATGAAAACGCGTTTTAGAATGTGCCCACTTGGGAGAGTGTCTTCAAAAAGCTCAGTTTTCACAGGACAAAAATGCTGTCTCAGTGTGGACTGAAGGCCAAAACATAGAGAAAAGAAAAGAAGTGTTTTCAAATGATTCCGGATTAGTGTAGACAAAAAACGGGAGTTAAATTTGTAGCAGTCTTGTTATAAACTGCATAGTCACCTCTGCTTTAAAGTAGCATTTTACCTTAAGTTGCACTTTCAATCTAGGGATTTCCTTCACTTCATCCTCTATCTCATCGTTCTGATTGGTCAGTCGCACAAGCTCTTCTGTCATCACAGTTCGACTTCTCTCTAGACTAGCAATCTCCATCTTGTGGATAACCAAAAGAATTGAATCCAAATTAGTACATAAAATATTCAGCTTTTAAACACAAAGTTAAATGACTCTAAATGTATAATCTTCCAAACCCAGATGTAATTTTGCACATGATGAAAGACAATTCCATTAAAAGGTGTACCTGCAGCTGGACTATCTCGCCCTCTCTGAGTTTGAGCTGAGACTGCAGGCTCTCAATGATACTGGATCCACCGCCCAGTCGAGCCGCTTCATATAGGTTAGTCCCACTGATAGACATGGTCATAGTGCTAAAAGAATGGTCGAGAGAATCCTCCTGCTAAAAAAAAACACAAGTGATTGTGACAAACTGAGCAATATTTAGGAAGAGAAAGGATTCTCTGCACCTCAACAGGTGTGGATAGGGGTGAGATGAATGTACCTGTGAGAAAATGGAGGATGGTAAGCCAGCATGCTCAGCCCCACTAACGGAACTAGAGCGGGACAATGAGGGAGTGGAGGACGCTGGAGCATCAGTCACAGACAAACTTAGAGACTTCCTCTCCTGATGAAACAAAAGCACAAAGTTTCCTCATTTTAAACTCTTGAAATGAGTTGATTTTATGGCACAGTTATTATCATAACTGCTAGATGTGATTTTTGGACCTTGTATAAAATGATATTTTAACTATTTTTGGAGGTAAAGATTAATAAAAAGGCAGATTCAGAACACAAGAGCAAAGTCTGATCTTTTCATGCAAAACCTTTTCTTTGAGGGCCTCTTGTGCAAGGTAGCATTTCTTCTTCTCCTGTTCCACCTTCATTTTCTCCATTTCCAGTTGGTTGGTGAGAAGCAACTGAAGAGGAACAAATAATACAGACATTGAGAATAATTTGTGTATATGTTTTGTCTAAAGTGTTCAAAAAAAGCAAGTGGTACCTTCTCCTTCTTGGCCTCTTCTGAGACTCGGGCATGTTCCCATTTTAGATTCTCCAGCTCTACACGCTCCCTACACATACAAAAATCAATTCAATTCTCATTTATTTGTATAGCGCTTTTCACAATACATGACATTCACATTTCCAGCTTTGCAGAAAATGCATGTGTCTGCATTACAATTTAAATCAGTGTGAGAATACTGCCACTTACAATGCCAGCTTCTTTTTCATCGTAAACCCATCTCCTACCTGCTAAAGTCATCCTCCATTTTTTCCCGCCGCATCTTCTCCGCATCCAGCTGCCCCTGCAGGCGTCCTTTCTCCTGCCTCAACAAAGAAGCCTGGGATTCTAAAGATGCTATTTGTGCTCGGATGGCTAGTAGCTCCTCTGTAGCCGAACGCTCTTTCTCTATAGAAACAGCAAGCTGGGCTTGGGCATCAGCTAAGAGAGAATGACAAGTGAAAACAACTGGTGAATGTCATATGTGGTTTATTGTTTGAAAACATCAGAATTAACCATAAGCCACTAATGTTCATTCAAAACAAGCAAGTCTCACCTAAGCGGTCAGAGATGTTCTTCTCTAGTTTTTCCCATGATGCGGTCTGGGCACCAAGTGTGGCCTGGAGGTTCTCTATCTGTCGCAGGAGGGGCCGTGATGCTGATGTAACACTTTGGCTAAGTTCCTGGTTTCTGGACTCCGCTTCTTGTAACCTCTGTTGAAAAGTAAAATTACCTGTGTAACCATCACCTACACTGTAGGTGGATTAGGGTCGGTAAAATTTTTGGAAAGAAGTCTCTTATGCTCAGAGGCATTTATTTGATCAAAACTACAGTTTTATTATGAAATATTATCACAATTTAAAACAACTTTTTTCTATTTTAAAGTATTTTAAATCTTCAGTACCATGCCATCCTTCAGAAGTGTTTCTAATATGCTGATTTGATGAAAAGAAACGTATTATCAACGTTGAAAACAGTTGAGCTGATTAATATTTTTGTGGAAACCGTAATTTTTATATTAAAAATATTTTATACCTCTGGGGTTTGTACTAGAAATTGTCTTTTTCTCCTTAAATCAGGGAGATACTTCCTTTAACAAAAATGCAATAGTCTTGACCTTAGTAGGTTGCCGTAGTTTATCTACGATGGATGAAATGAAATAAAAAGTGCAATAATTCTTGTAAGATGGCTGTAAGGTGTTCTAGTTACCTGCTGTAACTCACTGATCTCCTCTCTCAGGTAATCTTCCTTCTTGGCCTGCTGCTGTTCAGCCCTCTGTAGAGCCAGCCTCAAATCTGCCACCTGTTGAGGTGATTAAAAAATACACAAAAAACAGTCACACATAGATACAAAACCTAGAATTTGGAGATTAATAAGACACTAAAGTAAAGCACGTATAACTGGATAAGTAAGCCCAGAAAGAAGTGAACAAAGATTCCTCAACATATTTAAAAAATCATTTAAATACTGCTTTAAGCACAGAGAAATGAAATCCAGTAAAAATATAAACTAATAATAATAAATAATATGATAATGACATAAAAATAGGCATTTTAACAAAACAAAATTACCTGATTGGCCAGTGCCTCTTGTTGTAGGCGTGACTCTTCTTGGACTTTCTCCAAAGCCAAACTCAGCTCTTCTTTCGCATGTACCTCTCTGCTCAGTGCCAGTTCCTGGGCTTCACTATCCTTGGTGGCATTGGCCTTGTGCAACTCTGCCAACTCTCTATACAGTGAAAAACAATTAAAATCAATAAACTTGGAGAGACCATCGCCAGACCTGCAGTGACAATGGGAAAGTGATTACGTGTACTGTACAACATCAAGTCAGTTATGTGGCATTTATTTACTTGTAGGAGCTGTCGAGTGCTGCTTGTAAACTGCGATTATTTTCCTGAAGCTCCTCGCTGCTGGTCTGCAGTTTACTCAATTCCTTCTCCTGCCGCTCCACTAGAGCATTCAGCTTCTTAATGTTCTCTCTGTGCTGCTTTTCTACTTCCTCCTTACCATCCAAAACCTGCAATTATCATTGTAAAAACCTCAACATTCTCTTCTCCTTCTGCTGGTATTTGATATGAACACTGAATATGCAGTACTTTACAACTGTAAACATGTTTATTCAATAAACAACACAGCTTTGGATTAAAGGTTGTGTTCCAAACCTGCTGCAAATGTTTTAGTTCCTCTTCCTGTTCCTTTAGTTTTTTGGTCTGTTTGGTGATTTGTGCATCACTCTCTCTCTCTTTCACACGCAGTTTCTTTATGATGTTGGAGTGCTGCAACTGCTGCTTGGACAGTTTCTCACCTAATCAGAAAAAAACGAGTAAACAAACACACCCTTAACAAATAAGCAGTTCCTTGTAGGATCCCGCAGTAAAATCTTGATATGATCATCCATGTCACGTTGAACACGTAAAAGCCTAGAACACTCACCTTCTTCAAGAAGCTCTCGGATCTGTTCCTCTTTCTCTTTTATCAGTTCCAAAGTTTCATTTGAGTTTAGCCTGCTTGCCAGTTCTTCTCTGAGGCCCTTGATTTCCTGTGACCATGACATATGATGCATTTCAATGCAAAACAAGACTGGGGTTGTAAGAATTATATCAATTCAAAACAACAATTTTTTTAAAAATGGACACCTTTTTGGCAATGTCTCTCTCCTTGCAGGCAAGTTGAGCTTTCCTCTCAGCTTCAGCTATGCGCTGAGTGAACTCGTCTTTTAAAGACTGAACAGCAGAGCTTTCTTCCTGCAAGCTGATCATCTCACTGTGAAACACGGGTCTTGTTAATGCTAATGCTAATTCAACAGGCATGTAAAAAGCTTAAATAAGAAAAGAAAAAAAACAATATTGTGTAGAAATGGAGTTATATGTCTTTAACAGAATAAGATTAACACCCTAAAAACATGCCAACCTACAGACAATTCAAAATGATGATTTGTACAATAAGAAATTATTCGGATTCCATTTTTTTATGCAATGTACATGTTGAAAGGTGTGGACATAGCCTACTGTATGTCAAAATTAAGTGTTTTGTTAGCTAATCTCTTCATTTGCCAACAGTATGTGAACACAGCAGCCGGTTTTTCTCAAGCTGTGTAAAAATGTTTCGCTGCCTCCGACTTTTTTTCTATGCCCTAGTTAACTATTGCAAACATTTATCATTTAAGAAAACACAACAGCAGATGGTTTTCAGGAGCATATGCTTCTCAACTCACTCTTTGAGATTGTCACACTCTTCCTCAAGTCTGGCCTTGTCTTTACTGACCACAAGCAACTGCGATTCTCTCTTCTCTAGTCGGTTAGAAAGCTCCTCAATAATCTGGGGAGATTATGAAAAACAAAAATAACAGAATATTAATTCAATGACACATGAAAAATATAAATAAATAATAATAAAAAATTAATACTTTTATTCTGCAAGGGTACATTGATCTAGTAATTATACAAAAGAATTCAAATAAATGCTGTTCTTTTAACCTTTCTATTCATAAAAAATACTGAAAAAATGACTATAATAAGAAATGTTTCTTAAGTTTTAAATCAGCATATCAGAATGAATTATGAAAGATCATGTGTCACTAAAGACTGGAGTAATGATGTTGAAAATTAAGATTTGCTATAACCAGAAAATAATACATTCTAAAATATATATTTTTTTAAATTATTTTAAAAGGCTTTAAAAAACCTTTTAAAAAATATTACCAACCCAAATGTTTGAACAGTAGTATATATTTAATTATTATATTATATTATTTTTTATGTATTATTCCAACCTTCTGGAGATCAAAAATCTGACAGGGTGAATCTTCCAGTTTCTCTTCAATACTCTGTGATGCTGCAGTTTCGTTCACATCAGTTTTTTGGTTGGTCAGTGTGAGGTCGGATTCAGTTTCCTCTTCGCCTTCCTGCAGCTCATCCGTCTGCTCACAGTTCACTGGCGTTGCACTGCGGCCGCTCTCCTCCATCTCATTATCATCCAGTGATTGGTCATTAATGGACTCAGTTATACCCTCCTCTTCCTCCTGTTTAGTCTGTGGCACTGACAGAGGAGGAGGAGCAGGCAAAGGTCCGGCCGTGATGGAGGCTAAAGTGCGGTTGCCTGGGATCTCGTCATCAGAATTCACTTCGCTGACACTGCGGCTGTCCAGCGACTGCATGCTAAATGAGTCAATGCGCTCAAAGGCATCAGACGAGGAGCCGCAGCTTTCCGTGAGTTTTGGGTATTCATCCAAACGAGGGAAGTCGCTGCATGTTGAGGCGGAGAGCAGTTGGAAAGAGCCTTGCATTAGGTGCAGACCAGCTTTAGCCTCCGCTGTCTCCTGTCTGGAGCTGGCCGAGCTCTCGCTTAGCACACTCTCGTGGTCCAAAACCTCTATGTCGCTGGTAGTGGACGTACCAGAAGAGAAGGCACTAACAGGGGGAGACGGGGTGTTGCTTTGTCTGTCCTCCGATTTAGCGTCTTTGGATTCTAACAGGATTTCTTTAGAAGGAACAGGCAAGGCTTGATCTGGATTTTTGGTCTCAATGGACAAAGCTGGTTGAAACACACCAACAGATTCGGCCTCTGAAGAGGATAAAGGTACATTTGTGAGTGTGACATCTGAAGTTAAAGCCAAGCCATCTGACTCTGTCACGTCCTCGCTGGCCTCCTGTTCGACAGCTTCTTCCGGTGCAACAACCGAAGCTGGAACAACCAGTTCTGGTTGTGACTGCTCATCTGTCGAGGATGAATTTTGCTCCAAAAGCTCTGTCCCAGTTATCTCAAAATTTTCCTGGCTGCTGCATTTACTGAGTTCTGTCTGACCTTGTGAATCACTGACTTCCAGCTCCTTCTCCTGGTCTGCTTTTTCCCGTAGTCTGCGGTTTGACTTGGCAGGTGGCACAGACACCACTTTAGTGTTGCTTACAGTTTGTATCTCCCCATGAGGCAGAAAGGCACTGAAGAAATCCTCTGATTCATCAACAACGGTCCATGTGACGGGCTTAGTAATGGCCTCAGATGATGGAGGGAGAGTCTTGGTATGCTCCTCAGAGGGCGAGTGGTTCATACCCCATCCTGTTGATACCGGCTTGCCTGGTGGATCTGAAAAAAAATATATATATATATATATCAATAAGAAAATTCTACAAAATGCTTGACACGGGTATTTTAAAGAAACACTTCACCTAAGAGTCAAATCTTATTTATTTATATAGCGCTTTATACAATACAGATTGAGGCAAAGCAGCTTAAAAGTAATAAACAGGAAAATAACAGTGTTAATGTTGCAATGTTCATCAATTAAGAAAACTTCAATTTCAGCTATAAGCAGCTTATAGGAATACAAATGTCATCATTATCGAGGTCAATTCAGTATAATTACAATCTCATCCAATAGTATCAGTGCACCTGAATTAATAACATAACTCAATATTCATCCTTTTAAAAAATGAAATTTCTGTTAACTTTTGAATACCATAAGATTTCCGTTCATCATCAGAACACAAATTAAGATTTTTTTAATAATATCTCATAATTTTTGTCTATTCATTTAAAGGTCATGGAACCAAAACTTTCACAGATCAAAAAGTACAAAAAGCCCATCTCAAGCTCATCCATACTTCCTTGGCATTTAAGAACAAACCTGGATTCTTGTACGTCAAGCAAGTACAAATTAGCTTCATTTTACCACTTCTGATGAGCTCTATGCATGTGCATTGATCAATATTTATATCTGAATAAAAGCTTAAATTAAATATGCTCATCATATCATTAAACTTGAATTGAAATTACTCAAATCATAGATTAGGCTACTTTCATTATGTTTTTTTTACTTTTTGATGTGTAACATTTTTTGCTTGCATGGACTTTCAATGAATGGACATAAATTATGAGAAAATATATTAATTTGTGTTTAGAAGGTAAACGAGAATCTTGTGGGTTTGGAACAACATGATTCTGAGTAAATGATGACAGAATTTGCATTTTTTTGTGTGACCTATCCCTTTAAAAAAAAACAAGAAGAAGCTTCATAACCAAAATAGATCAAGCCTAAAGCTACTGAATCATACATCTCTATTTTATCATTCTACACATGAGCTAAAGGAAGAAAACAAATCCCACCTTTGGAAACACAATACATCAAAACTGCAAACTCTTTTGTATTCTTTAGTGGCTTTTTTGTGATATCAGGTGGTTTCCAGATGGAAACCAAGATCATCTTTGAAGAGGTCTCATGTTGGCCTTGGTTTGTGTCTAAATGACTTGGTTGTAAAGGGTTTGTTTTATTTTTCAGTTCTGCGGGAAGGTTTCCATGTGTGTTAAAGTTATCTGAGCTATCTGACTGCATATGGATTATGCAAAATGTATGTAGTCAACTGAAAATATGTATGTGTGTGGCGGATTGGGGACTGTAGCCTGCAGAAATTTATGAAGCATAAATCATATCTCTAATGCTATGCAGTAATTGTCACTGATGATGACACCCTGCCTGGACTGTCAATCATCTATTACTAAATTTACCAGCAAATGACGGGTTGGTCGTGTCACCCCACTGCTCCTCTTCTTGAATGTCCAGAACTCTGTCGATGGATTTCTGAGCAGTTGTCAGAGCTTGTTTGGCAAAACTCGACAGATGAGACGCGTTGAACCAACTCATATTGCTTTACTTCCACCTGGTTGTGTGACGTCTACATAAAACACAACATTTTTAAAAGCCTCCCAAACAAGAGCAGGTTTATTCGACACTAATAGCAGGAACAGGATGGTGTGTTTATGTTAGGCCGCTGTCCACGTTAGCTTGGTGGCTAATTCTGCTCGCAAAACAACTGACAATTCGCTGACAGTCGACATAATTCCATGCTAAAATGAAAGTCGATAATATAAATACATAAACGACGGACTGGACGACATTTTTCTTTGCATTCGAGCTACTCGGCATCTAGGTTGGACTTCTTCGCATTGTTTTGTTTAGGTTTCCTCTGGCGTGCAGCTCGAGAACTACTTCCCATCCACGTAGCATCAACCTATCCTGTACGTGACGTCGTCATGACTACGTCACCGACGTCAAAAGTACAATTATTTATTCATTTTTTATTGTAGAATTTTATTATATACATTAATTTTGTATTATATTGCATATATTACTACAAAATATATTAAGTTATCATTAGATTGGTAGCAGACCAATGTTATTCAATTTGCTACAAAAAAGTAAACTATTAAAGTATCAGTTGTTATTTGAAACCTCTTTAAAAATAAAAAAATAAAACTGACGAAGTCAATTTACTGACTAAACGTAAAATTACTTTTATTGTCAATGCCTAACTGTAAACTAAACACGTCTTCTGTCAGACTTAAACAGGTGTCTATGCCTTTTACAGATTATACTTTAGCGAAAATAAATACGTTACAGAAATTAAGTTTATATTAATCATAATTGACTTGTATGATATAACTTTTAAAGACTTAATGGGACACTAGTGAAGCAGTTTATCAAACAAATAATGTAACTGTAGCTTAATTCATTTCAGTTTGTAGCTTGCCAAGCAACATTTGTAGCTGTATCCATTGTTGTATGTGGCCATGTGACTTGTTCAAATGAACTTAAATAAAGACACTATGGTCTGACCTTGTGGATTAGAGTCTGCATTGTATTTCTGTCTGTATTCCATGACAATAGCACATAAATCACACAAATGGTACAGTATACAAAAGTACTCTTTTTTAAGATTACATTGATAAAGCAACATTCTGTATTTGTTTACAAAATATTTTTATTTTGGAGATTCCATCATATTTTGAGCCTTTTTAAATATTTAACCAAGAAAATGTATTCCCAAATTGGGTAAAAGGATATTTTAAATTTAAAGTTAGGAAAACATTACAGGACTGGGACTTCATTACTTGTTTAAAATAAGGTTTCCAATTTTAATTCAAAACATGAACGTGGTTTTTTTCTACAAGACATTGAACAACATACTGTCAAACAGGTTTGAATGCACAACAACAAAATAAATAGATAAACAGTTTGCATAAAAAAAGAAATCCACAAAAATTACTCCTACAGATATAGCAGTGCAAGACAATGAAACAAATGCCTTCTGTAAGTGTCTTTGATGGACAGAGTTGACCAAACACCCTAAATACAAACCGCAGCTATTCCAACTGAGCATGTGATGCTGTTGATGCACTGAAGCATGAAGCTTATAGGCTACATTTCCAAGTCTGCTTCATTTTGATGACGACTGCAATAACCACTGTCCATCAGAAAGAAGCATTTGTTCTATGAGATGAAGTTGAGCTTGAAGAGCATTGTCTGAGGAGTGGTGACATCAGCCACTGCCAGCTCTTGGCCATCCACAAGTCCAAGCTCTGCAAACACAAGGGGACATTTAATAGGTTAAACACCAACATAATTTTGAAATATTCTTATTAAATTAACTACATGATTTCACAGAAGACTTTCAATCACCTTTCAGTGTTTTGCTTAGATTTGGTCGAGTTCTCTCTTCAATAGATGCCACAGTCTGAAAATAAAACCAAACAGATTCAAATGTACTTTAAACATAATACAGCTAATGCAAGTAAAGAAAATCAAATCAAACTAAATTATAAGCACTCCGTTATAAATGTTAGAAAACATTTAACCTGTAAATACAGAGTTTTGTTTTTTCCATCCACAGTTGTAGTGATGGCAGGAGACTTCATTTGACTAGGAGGAAGAAAAAGACAATGACAAAACATAAAATGATTTATATGCATTGTGTGTGTGTGGGGTGTGTGTGTGTGTGTGTGTGTGTGGTGTGTGTGTGTGTGTGTGTGTGTGTGTGTGTGTGTGTGTGTGTGTGTGTGTGTGTGTGTCAGGCTTGTGCACAATTCAGAATTTGAATTCAATTTGAATTTATGTCAAAAGCAGGATCTAGAATTACAATTCGAATTTGAATTAAAGCAGAATTGCAATTCAATTAAAATTCAAAGAAATTCATATACATATTTTAAGTGAAGTGTTTAACAATGGAGCTTTAAATCAAATCTAAATCATTAAATTTAAAAATTAAATTTAAATCAAATTAAAATGAAATTGCTTTGCATTGATAAAGAAATTTATCAATGCAAAGCAATTTCATTTTAATTTGATTAGTAACTTATTGAATTACACATTTTACCTCAGTAAATACAATTACATTCATTTTGTAATTTAATGATATAATTTCATTACACATTACTAGTCACTTCTCAACCCTGCATACATTTAGTTCTAAAATTACACTTTCAATGTTGTTTAACTATATTTGTTCCAATGTTATTTTCATTTCAAAGTAATCAAATAACACGAAGTGCATAATGCAATCATATCTGACATAAAAGCTCCATTGTTAAACACTTCACTTAAAATATGTATATGAATTTGTTTGAATTTTAATTGAATTGCAATTCTGCTTTAATTCAAATTCGAATTGTAATTCTAGATCCTGCTTTTGACATAAATTCAAATTGAATTCAAATTCTGAATTGTGCACAAGCCTGGTGTGTGTGTGTTTTTAACACAATAGCGCTGCCTTCAACATATTTTAATTTAAATCTGACAGCTCTCACTGACACTGCTCAGATCAGACTGAAGTGCATGTCTATTCGATGTATTCCATGTAATCCCACTGAAATGAATGTGCGTGTGTGTGTGTGTGTTGTGTGTGTGTGTGTGTGTGTGTGTGTGTGTGTGTGTGTGTGTGTGTGTGTGTGTGTGTGTGTGTGTGTGTGTGTGTGTGTGTGTGTGTGTGTGTGTGTGTGGTGTGTGTGTGTATTTCGGGTGTAACGGTACATGTATTCATCCTCAAAACAATGACCACTAAATACGAAGCGGAATGCAGAAATTGAGTATAGGAGGGCTGGGCTTAAGCTTTGAATGTTTACATATAGTTTAAGTAGAGTAAATTGTAAGACTCCTAATGCACAAGTTTTGTTTTTCATGAGATGCTTCTCAGTATTGTTTTTTTTTATCAGCCCTGCAAAAAAAATATGACACATGCAAGAGTGCATTCTGTTTACTGCTTAATACAATATAGGAGACTGTACTGTACCAACTACCACAGGGGGGACTAAATGTTGCTAGGTGTAACAAACTGTAATTTAAACAACTGTCTGTTCAAAATAAATTAAAAGAAACCTAGAATTGCGAATTTGCTTTTTCCAGTAACACTTTAGATTAGGTTCCAATTCTCACTACTAATATGTTGCTAATTAGCATGCAAATTGCTAGGATATGTTTATTAGTACTTATAAAGCATATATTAGTGTCTTATTCTGCATGACCATATTTTACATCCCTTAATCCTATCCCATTCCTTAAAGCTACACTGTGTAACTTTTTTAGTTTATTCTTAGCTAAAAACACTTAGTTCTTTCAAAAATATATGTGCTCATTAATGTATATTTACTTCGTTCAAGTAATAAAGTATTCTCGTGAGTGTATAATATGCCATTGAAAATACATACGGGTAAGGGGTTCTAATGTCGGTCGCCATGTTGCCCCTCCATCTTGAAAGGACATTAGCCAAAGAGGAACATACAGCTTCGCCTTTCGCGTATCACTTGAAGGAACACTCATGGACGAGGTCGAACTTGAAGCCATGTTAATCTTGGACTACATTGGCCACCGTAGGAGTTAAACCGAAATCGGAATTGAGAGGAACAGAAAATAATATTCACTGGATGGTCATATACCTTTTCACCGCTAGATGGGGGTAAAAATCACACAGTGTAGCTTTAAAGCTACAACCTAAACAACAACCTAGCTAACTATTAATAAGCAGTAATTAGGAGTTTTTTAGGCAAAAGTCGTAGTTAATAGTGAGTTAATAGTGAGTTAATATTGAGATTTGGACCCTAAACTAAAGTGTGACCATTTTTTCGATTGTATTGAACTCGTATCGAACAGTGCCCTTAAAACCGAAGTACATATTGAACCATTCTGTGTACCGTTACACCCCTATCCTATATATATATATATAATTTTCTTATTGTAACAGTTTAATAAAATAAAAAAGGAATATAAATTTTAAAAAGTCAGATAATTATGTAAATATGGAGTTGTTTCATTGTTACTATTAGGCTTTATGTTCATCAACAATGCAGGGCTGCACGATTTGGGGAAAATGTCATATTGCGATTATTTAGGTCAATATTGTGATTGCGATATAATAAACAAATAGTTTCATGAGTCAACTTGCTTGGTCCTGAAGCAAAATGCACACACAGATTAGTGATAATTCTGAAATGTGTATTTCTCAACTCAAACTCGCAACAACTAATTGATTGATAACACCTATAATGCTCAATAAGCCATTAATGTCTGGATAAAAATGCTCTAAAATGCTCTGTCGTTTGTGATAAAACGACATTTTGGCATAATTGTGTGTATGTTATTGTTCGTTCAAGCGCGAAAGAACTGTATTCTGGCACGGGGTCTGTGCATGATGCGCATGATACTGGAGCGTGTTTTTCTGTGAGTCATAGTCAGGGCATTCACGATGAATGGTTTAAAGGCATTTGCACGAATAAGAGCGGGATTATGTAACACTAGCCAAACGATGACAAAAAATAACAGTTGCTGCGTTAATAGCCCTGATTTGTTTATTTCATATAAAATTGCAGCATTTTGTGTCATATAATCGCATAGGCTTGACATCGCGATTGCAATTTCGATATGATTAATCGTGCAGCACTACAACAATGGTTGAACATTAAGGAACATTGTGACTCACAGAGAGGCGTTCTCAGTTAAGTAGTCCAGAATCTCCTGTAGTTTAGTAGAAGGTGGGAACTGCAGGTCCTGTGGCACCTGACTGCAGGCAGAACAGTTCTCCTACACATGCAACATGGACAACATTTAAGCTGTGTTGATTTTTATAGACATCTAGTATTAATGTCTCTTTTTTCTAGTTATGTACTTAAAATCATGTTCATATCACTAACCTTTCTCTCAGCCTCAAAGGTGTACGTGTACAGCCCATCAACATCATTGAACACCAGGTAGTTGTTCAAGGGAACATATGCGCTGTTCGGCAAAGGTAAAAGAACAAAAGAGATGCGAATGAATGATGAAATCAAAGCTCTCTTCTTGAAAATACACTATTATAACTTACCTTGTGGCAATTTTGAAAACCTCTGTGGCACAAGCAGCTGAAATGTGTAAGAAAGAAATACATTTTATCTTCAGTCACAACTAAATTTACTGAAAAATATCAAAAACCTTTCAAGCATGCCAAGAAGACCAGAGAACATTTGCAATGTCAGCATACCAGCAATAACAGCATTTGTAGAAGCCACAGCAGGAATTATTCTCTTCACAACCCCTGAAACACAGGTGAGGTGGTTCATCAACATTTGATTAGTGCTGTGCAAAAGCATGCACCATGATGCCAGGGCATTGGTATGCTGTAGCTAAGATGTTCTGAATGGCTTTGTTTTTGTTTTGAAACACATTGTTAAGGTGTTCAGAATGGTTTTCCCAAGTCAAAAGACTAGCAAAATGAAGCACCTTGAAGTTTATTTGATATTCTAGTCCCTAAATATGGTTTGGTTTCCCAATAAGTGGTCCTGGGACCTATAAAGTTGATTTTTTTAAAAATGTTTTTAAAAGTCACTTACGCTGCACTGCGTCTGAAATCGCATACTGTCTGAATATGTACTACATTTGAATTTGAACTTCTGGACTATTAATAGTATGAATATGGGTAGTATGAATTAAATTCGAACAAACTATATCCGCCATGATTACTGTCACATGACCTATGTCAGCGTCAGTTGATCACTTCACTGCCATTCATAAATCAGTGGCCTCATGGGGTAGTAAAGTGTCAGTAGTAAAGAATTGATTTGAAATGGAGATCTTTATAAATGTTTTATATTTGTTATGTTTTATTATAAATGTTTTAAATTGGATCAAAACGTATATTATATAGGACATTTTTTGTTAATATATCAAATACATATGGAATGTTATATGGTGTTCCTTAAGGATCAATTCTTGGGCCACTTTTTTTTTAATTATACATGCTCCCTTTAGGGAAAATAATTCAGAAATATTACATGAATTATAATTGTTATGCTGATGATATACAATTAATTATTTTACTTGATTCAGAGACACTGTTATATTAGAGAGGTTGTCTGACTGTCTGTCCAGCATTGTAAAATGGATTAACACTTTTTTTTTAAGTTGAACAAAGACAAAACTGAAATTCTTGTTGTGGGCCCAATAATAATGAGAGGGAGAGGATTGAAGCTGGTTTGGGCACCTTGGTCTTACAACCTAAGAAAGGAATTGTTTACCAAATAAAGTGAAATTTTTTAAAAAGGCACGTTAAAGGGATACTCCACCGGTTTTTCATATTAAACTATGTTATTCCCTTAACTAAGACGAGTTGATACATACCTCTCTCGTCTCAGTGCGTGCACTATATCTCTCTGTATTGCCGCAAAACTATGTTAGCACTTAGCTAGCACAGTGCATTAAATATGGGCCAAAAAGAGAAGCGACCAAACACTTCCTCGTTTTCCCTATTTAAACACAGTTACTCGAGTAGTGTAACTCGACCTAGGCTGGTGAAACAAAATAAAACGTTGCGCTTTTCTAAGCGTTTAAAATTGATGTAAATAACAGGGGGCAATATAGTCATCAATTTTAAACGCTTAGAAAATCACAACTTTTTATTTGTGTCACCAGCCTAGGTCGAGTTACACTACTCGAGTAACTGTGTTTAAATAGGAAAACGAGGAAGTGTTTGGTCGCTTCTCTTTTTGGCCCATATTTAATGCACTGTGCTAGCTAAGTGCTAACATAGTTTTGCGGCAATACAGAGCGATTGAGTGCACGCACTGAGACGAGAGAGGTATGTATCAACTCGTCTTAGTTAAGGGAATAACATAGTTTAATATGAAAAACCAGTGAGTATCCCTTTAAGACAAAGTTCTGTGAAATTGTGTGAAAGATTCTGTCTACAAACGAGAGGATTTCACGAAATGCCTGATGAAGGCCCACTGAGCAAGCCTGTGTCACTCACCCTGAGTGAGTCTGTAAGTCACCCCAGTGATGTTAAACTCTGCAGCTCTCTCCAAAGATTTCTGGTACACCCACTGGATGTGCTTTGGGTCATCACCGTCTAGCACCACACCATCTGAGGAAAATACATAAAAAATCTGAAATATTAGCAGGCTGCCAAGCAGCAGTATAACCAAAATATCAGTCTGAGGTTGTACGCCCAGTTCTATGTAGATACCGCAAATTAATGTACCTCCAAAAGGCTTGTCTTTGGGCCAAAGCAGCATGCGGACATATTCAACACAATGTTCAGGTAACCGTGGCATAGAGGCTATAGTGCACATTGGGAAGTTTATCTGTGTAGTGGAGGGGAAATAAATTAGTATGACAAAAAGATTTTTAAAAATTCAACTTAACACAAAATCCCAGTATGCACCTGTGGGGGGTAAAGCTCCAGTGTGCAATCAATGCAAGCTGTCATGCCCGGAAGAATGACTCGGGCATTGCCTTTGAAGCCCTCTGTGCCACCATCTATTAGAGGAATAATGGAGCTGGGATCCAGGACACCATCTTCATAAATCAGCAGGGATAACTGAAAAAGAGAAAGCCAAATGAACAAAAACACTTCTCACAGTATAGAAACACTTTATGGTTTTCTTAATATATATAGACTTCTTCTGACGTTAAATGAGCCATACAGAAGTCCATATTTGACCTAATGAATATATTTCTGGAAGACTTTGTGTCTATTGTTGAATGTTTCGGAAAATAAATACATACCAGCATGCCATTCATCCATCTTCTGGCAATAACAGAGTCCAGGCCACAAACTACTATGTGAAATTCTATGCAGTAACAGAGACACAGTTACATTACTCAAATTTCAAGATTTTAAAAAAACTGACATAATAATTAGTCGCACACTGCAGAACAACAGCGTCACATTTTGTATAGTGCTAAAAAAAAATTACGACATTTTAGATGTAGATCTAGAATGTAAAACAGTTAGGTGGTAATTACGCTTGTAAAATGTCTCATCCAAGTCCTGGATTTTCTTAAAATGTCTGCATTACTGATTAAGGAAAATGGGAATATTTTGACATACATCGATATAACATTGACACTGCCAAGTTTGGGCTCAATAAGATTTTTTAAATGTTTTTGAAGTCTCTTATGCTCACCACAGGCTACAGCTGCATTTATTTGATCCAAATTGAAATATTATTACAGTCTAAAATAACTGTTTTCCATTTTAAAATGTACTTTATTCCTGTGATGGCAGAACTGACAAATAGAAAGTTCAAAAGAGCAGCATTTATTTGAAATAGAAATCTTTTGTAACATTATAAATGTCTTTTCCAATCATTTTAATGCATCCTTGCCGAATAAAAGTATTAATTTATTACTATAAATTATAATAATAATAATAATCTTACTGACCCCAAACATTTGATTGGTAGTGTATCAAACAATAATTATATCAGGACAAGGATACGGGACAACATTGCACCCTGGGATCCTGTCATTTACAAAGTCTGCTGCAACCTCTGCCTTTGGTCGACACCACATCTTTTGGTCTATAGATACAACAGAAAGTAGTTTACATTACAGAAAAAGAATAAGAAATGTTTCAAAAAGATATCTATCCGCTGTCTAAGATTAACCTGAAGAGGAACTGTCTGTTGAGGTTGGAAACATCAATGGTGTCCATGTCCACCACATGAATGTGTCGAAAACCTGACAAAGCCTGAGTGATGAAATTGTATCATATATGAGCATAAGACAACAAAAAAAAACACATTAGCAAGTAGCCTCTTTGCAACTAGAGTATTGCGGCTGTTATTAAAGAATAGGAACAAACAAGAATCTTGTCTAAACAAATGCAGAACAACAAGGACCGTACCAGATCTTTGAGCAGCTCACATCCAAGTCCACCAGCTCCAATAACCAGAATTTTGCATGTGTCTAACAGAAACTGGAGAGACTGGAAGAAGATGTGCATATTTTATGGAAAGATAAGAGAGTAGAGTAACATTGAGGTTTTACAACAAACTAACTCAGGCATGCATGAAGCTAAATGGCCCAAAAACTATAGTCACATTGGTTCTAAACCAATTTTCTCCACAGCAATGGTTGATAAATAATGGCCCCATGACTTTTCCAGTTGTTTGAAATTTACTGGATAAAAATATTAAAAATTATGCTCTCATAATTTTTCAAAATAAATTCCCCTCCCTCTTGAAGTGACATTTCTCTTTTCTGATTACATATTTTTGGCAGGAGAGAGGGACAACCTGTCACTCACATGGCATCACAGCAAAGCACAACGATCCAAAAAGTCCCGCCCTGATTTTGTTCAAGACGCTGTTTCACTCAGACATATGTCAAAATCGCAACTTCCGTTTCATGTTGACTCGTAAAATATTTGAAATCTTGCCATTCATAAAATATTTTAAAGCTTGGCATATCCATGTTTTTACATTTTTATTAAGGTTTAGAAATCCCAATTTTAAGATTAGGCTTCTTTATATATCCATTTGTTTCAAGACAGTTGTTGAGGAGGTAAATAAAATAATAAATATCTTGATGTTTTGCCTTATGTTAATGCTTGTTTTGTTTTTATCTCATTCATGTTTCTTGGAGCCCATTTGGAAGTTTCCTAAGGCCCCTGGGTTGAGAAACAGCTTTATGACAGTGACGAAGCATTGCAGAGCTGACCCTGCATCAAATGTTCTGCAAGTAGCTAAAAAGAGGTACAAAGAAGAAAAATGACCCTAAGTTTTATCAAGGCAATTACAGTCTTATAAGGCATGGGTATTTACGGGGGGGGGGGGGGGGGGGGGGGGGGGGGGGGAGTAGACCACAGTGTGCATAATCAGTGTAGTAACTATGAACCATAAAAATAGCGTCCAGTCTGTTATTTTTAAATCAGTCAGTACTCTCCAGGCAGAGAAAAACATTATTGATTTTTCTGATAAAATGCATTAGAAGCTGTGCTTCTCTCCCTAAAAATGGGCATATATTTATATATTTATAAAAGTGGTGTGGAATGTTATGTTATGATTTACATCTTACCTCAGTGCTGGGTTCAAAATCCGGATGAGTGAAGGGTCCAGCTCTCTCTAAGAACTTTTTGACATGGTCCCATCTTCCCTGCCAGCCACTGCTGTCCACACTCCCTCCATCCACAACCATTCTGTGAAAAAATATAGAGATTTAACTACACAGCACACACATCACCAAGATTATTAAATAATTATTAAACACATAAACACATAACATAATCTACAATACATTATATTTACAACAATGAATTGAGTTGGTTTGGATGGCACTGACTTTATGTAAGTTTCATAATTAATAGAAAGAAGGTGTCTTATAAATTATATATTAATAAAGAACATTATGGCACGTGTGCAAACAGCAGTGTTTGGAGGTTTTGCAAGCTTTCAGCTAGGTTTCAATTCAGACAGATTATATTTATATAAAGTAAATGCGGTGAGCTCTTCAAAATAATGTCTGAACAGTATCTGGATTCTAGATAAAGCTAAATTTAAGAATTAACACCTCCCAAAGCAAACCTGCTGGCTGCCACATCTAACGTTAAATTCTCATCTTTCATTTCACTAACTTCTCATTCAGCTCCTCTATTCTCCTTCTTTTCTTCTCCCTAAAAAGAGAGAATAAAAGAAGGTTCATTCATGCTCTGCTACCCGCAAGTTAACGTTCTTGCGTCCTGTTGATTGAACTACAAGCACTGTTACGAGGGATTTATGAGCAGTTGTGTGTAAAATTTCACTTACGGCTCTTCTCCTTCCGCCATATTGTCATACAGATTCAAGTGAAATGCGCAACCAGGAAAAACTCCTATCCACTTGACGCACATTGTTATTTTCAACATAAAAGTCTCGAGTCTTTCGTTCCAGCCTTTTGTCAGATAATTCAAATATTCTAGTAACACGTAACGTTATTTTAACGTGAATAAGTAAAAAATTACGGCACAAATGAGCCAGGTTTTTTTTTTTACAGTTCAAAAAGACGAATTACCGATTTGAATTTGAATCAGTCGGACGAATCCTTCACTGAACTGAATCCACCAGAGCGCAGCGATCAACATCCGCTATGAACAGAATGGAAGGAAGCCTATTCCACCAATTGGTGAATTAAAATATGGCATAATTATGAGATAAAACGTCCGAAATTATGACATACTAAGTCATAATTATGACATTTGGCCTGGTTTTACAGACAAGCCTAGTCCCTGACTAAAATGCAGGTCTGAGCTGTTTTAACTGAAAGCAACTTGCACTGGCATAGGCTATCTTAAATTATGGCAGTGCCATTGTTTTTTGTCTCAAGATTCATAATGTTTTTTTTTCTAAGGCAGGTTTATAAAAGCTACTTAGTTCTGTCATTAATTACTTATCCTCATGCGGCATGCCGTTCCAAACCCTTAAGAATTTAGTTCATCTTCGGAACTCAAATGAAGATATTTTTTATGGATTAATGGATATCAAATAGCCTTCTGTCCCTCCATTGACAGCTACGCAACTACCGCTTTGACACTTCAAAAAGTTCATAAAGAGATAAAACTAATCCATATGAATTGAGCGGTACAGTCCAAATTTTCTGAAACACGATCGCTTTATATGATAAACAGATTTAATTTAGTCCTTTATTCACATATTTACATTGTTCAGCGAGCATAAGCTCAACCAAACATGTCTGACGCATAAGAACAATTCTCATTGCAAACCTTTGGCGGAAGCTCAAACGTGCTGCATAACATGAGAATGAACCTTATTGGTTCTCACACGTCAAGCAAACATGCTTGAGCTTCCGTTTACCACATGTGACATGTCTGAGTTAATGAATGATTGTATGTTCATATAAAGCGGTCTCTTCAGAAAATTTGGACTAAGCTCAATTCATATGGATTAGTTTTACGATCTCTGTAGGAACTTTTTGAAGCGTCAAAGTGCTAGTTGTGTAGTTGTCTAGGGACAGAATCTCTCAGATTTCATCAAAAAGATCTTAATTTGTGTTCCAAAGATTAACGAAAGTCTTACGGGTTTGGAACGACATGAGGGTGAGTAATTAATGACAGAATTGTCCGTTTTGGAATAACTATTCCTTTAAGTGTCCTAATTGAACTGAGGCCAAATAATCTAAGCCCTGACTGTGAAACCAGGCCATCATTAAGTCATAATTATGAGATTAAAAAGTCAAATGTCAAGCCAAAGGAAGCCAAAATAAATGCTAATTCACGTACAGTAAAAAGCTTGCCATTCTGAATCGGAGTAGAATAAGATTAAATGAAAGTTCAACACTTTCTTCAACAATAAAAAAGAAACACAAATATGGTTAAACAAAAGATCATCGAAAGTCAGCAGCAAAGACATTGGTTAATAAAGTTAGATAAAAATACATAAAGCATTTTTGAATTGTTTAACATGTTTAGTTATTACAGGTTTGCATAATAGTTTGCATTTCAGTGTTTTTATTCATTTTGTGCAAGTGAGATGAGTAAAAGCATGCTGACATTTAATCTCGAACTACAATAACCATCATGTTTACCCAGTGCACACAATGTCTCTGCACTTACTCGCAATTTATTTTAACATGAGGATGGGAGAGTTGTCAGTCAATAAATTGAAAACCAAATCAACTTGCATTACTTATTTGAAAATAACGAACTTATATATTAGTAGGGCATTTGTAATACTTGACTTTAATAGTTACTTGTAAAAAAGTAATCTGATTACTTACTCGTAATGCATTACCCCCAAAACTGATTGACATAAAAAGTCGAAATTATGACATACTACGTCATAATTATGACCTACCAAGTTATAATTAGGAGATAAAAAGTGAGGTACTTGTATTTAAATTTTTATTGTATTATAATTAAAAATGAATATAAAAAAAGACTGTGATCCTGTTTTGGAGTACAAGGACAGTTGTAATTCTCTAGTCGTATAATTGGCCTATAAGCAGAAACTGTGTATATAATAGGGTGTGACATTTAAAAAAATTTTTTTACAACTGACGTGTCAGTAAGCAAACAAAAAATAAAAGTGACTATGTCTCAGACTTATTTTAGCATTTCCTTTAGTCAAGTAGAGACTTTTTAAACATATACATAGCTGCAGACATGCACACAACATAACATCTGGTGCAAAGAAATTCTGTGTTCCTTTGTTTTATTATAAAGAACTCAAGAGTGTCCCTAATTTCCCTCTGTTGAAGTTGGCAATCCTAGACTATTGAAAAGAAAGTTACATAAGATGATATGCCCATCAAATGTCATCATATGGATCAAAATATAACATGCTTGTTTTTTAATTGAAGTTCATTGTCCTGCACACATTCTTTTTAATTTATTTATTCATTTGTTTTTTGTTATGTTATATCCTACATTTTATTAGTGTGTTCGGTGTGTGGGAAAAAAGCCCATAGGTTTTCCTGGAATTATGTTGTCTAATATGTTAGAATTAATTATGTTTGGAATACAGTCTAGGAACTGACAGCATGTCCAGTATTGCCAGGACATCTGTGATGGTTTCTGACAAATATGTAACTGAAATCTAGTTCCTTTATCAGCTTGTTTCTAAATAAATAAATACAAAAATGCTTTCTGGAGAAAATTACACTTTTAGGGACACAGTATTACTCAGAATACTGGTTTTGATATTTTATTTTTTTCAATGTTGTAGAGATATTAGTATGTATTTTAGTTGGAGCTCCATGAAAACTTGGAAGCACAGAAAGATATAGAAACATTTTGGTTTACTAAAAAGAGATATATTTACAGATATTTAAAAATAAAAATGTACACAAAGTAGTCCTTGTTTATTTGCACAAATGCGCATCTCTTCATATAGAAAGATTTGCGACTTCGTGGCTAATTCATCCGCAACTTTGCAAAAAACGAACCCCCTAAAATGCACCGGTGTCCTCCTCAAGTGTCCTCACACCTGAAAGGGATATTCTTGCAAGTAAAGCAACAACGGCCGTGGCAGCGGCAGCTGTGTATGGCAATCAGTGTGTCTGTTTATAGTGAGGCGTGTGAGGTGCTGTAATGTTGGAAAATCCTGAGGCCTGTGGAGAGGCTTCCTGAGCTTCAGCAGAACGCCTTTGTCCTTTGACACCATGTAATGTTCTTCTGCTATCCTCTCCTTCTCCGGACTCGTGGATGCATAGTGCTGCACAAGACTAGGAAGAGCAGAAAAGGACAACAGGCAAGATCGTGCAGGAAAACTGGAGTCGAGACGGAATCGGCCACTGTCGTATTCTACGCGGACATTAGTAGGGCCTCTCTGGGTCTTCACGGAGAGGGTAAAGAGGTACAGTGGATGGCTGCTGTCACGCACAAGGAAAGTACCTTCTGGAGCTCCAATGAGGGCATCCCTTGCCTCACTGGCTGTCATACCACGCCAGTACCATCCTAAAACATAAAGAAATTATTTATTAATATGACACACACTACTGTTTGTGTTTGGGGACAATAAAATGAAGCTCACATTGTGTGAGATGGATAAATAAATGATTTGTTTTATTTATCAATAATTCATCAGAACAGAGATAAACTGTTGCTGTATACACATATATAATGTAAAAAGATCATGATCATTTGAGACTCTGTACATTGTTTTGTTCAGAATCTGATTAGGTTTTTATTGGCCAGTTATTATGGAAGGAATTTGACCTGAACGCTGACACTGGAAAGATGCAATAAGAAATATAATATATATATATATATATATATATATATATATATATATATATATATATATATATATATATATATATATATATATATATATATATATATATATATATATATATATATAATTAAAAAAATATATATATATAAACAAAATTGAATGGTTGTTGTCTTTATATATATATTTTTTGTGCCTTGTCTTTGATACATTTTATATTTTGTAAAATATTTGCTAGTGTCTGGTGGCCTCTTTTTAAGCCTATAACTGTACCTGAAGTGTGTAGGTGCTGAAAGGTGGTGGTGATAAAACGCAGGTCCTCAGGCGGGGCCCATGGGTAGAGAGCTGCTTGGGACTGCTGGATTTGTTGAACTTCTGATTCGTCATGTTGAGCTCTTGTACCCCTTGCAACCATTCCTGAAAGTTTCTTCATATGGAAGAAAAAAACACATCTTGATAGTAACTAAAAGTTCAAAGGTTAAAAATTGCTATGCTTCTATTTCTATATCAGTCTTTTGTAATTTAAAATTTCAACTGAACTCAAAGAATGAATAAACAAAGGAAGTACAGTGTACTTCAATGTGTCAGAATCTCCATGTCCTGTCTTGAGAAAATTAATATCATGACATCAATGGTTAAGTCAGCATTTAAAATGGATTTATTTTCTGAGAAGTAATGTCACTATGTGACATCTAGTAAAAGAGGTAAATGTGGCTTTCCATGTAAATGAGAGCAACATAATTTACAAACAGAGCTTTTATAACTGGTTGTTTCTCAAACTATTGAATTGTTTTCTTTTATAGACTAGTTGTGATATGATATAAAAAATGTAAAATATAATCACAGGCATGTATTAAATCTTTAAAATGTTATAAATCAGGTTAAAATTCTAGAATGCTGGTGTTAGAAATAAAATAAAAGCTGAATGTGAAATGTATGTTGAAAATGTATGTTTTTAAAGTTATGTTTAATTTACTGCTAAAGTGTTAACTAAACAAAATGCTGTTCCATAAAACGACAGATCAAATTAATAGATTTTATTTTAATCATAAAATATAATTACATACATGTTATTAATTCTATAAAATTTTATAAATCAGATCCAAATTCTAGAATGCTGGTGTTAAAAAATAGCAGAACCACAATTTAAAACATTTTCAAAAATACATTAAAAAAATATTTCATGAATAACAGACACACAATAAAAACTGATTCCCCGCCTGAATTTAAATGTATATGTATTTAAATGTATGTTTAAAAAAAGCACTTAGATGAGAAAACGGTTTAATTTCGAAACAGTATAGCAGCAACATTTTAACAGGATGTGTTCAACAAGATCGAAACAAATTAATTATTGCGTAGGCTATGTAACAACTCCTCAGTTCATCAAAAACTAATGAACCTATCAAACAGGTCTGGCCACTTCTAAGGCCACTTCTAAAAATATTCAACAAGGAACAAATAGACAGATTTCTTATTTGTGACCCTGGACCACAAAACCAGTCTTATGGGTCATTTTCCTTAAATTGAGATTTATACATCACATGAACGCTGAATAAATAAGCTTTCCATTGATATATGGTTTGTTAGGATATGTCAATATTTGGCCGAGATACAACCTTTTGAAAATCTGCAATCTGATGGGGCAAAAAATCTAAATATTGAGAAAATCGCCTTTTAAAGTTGTCCAAATGAAGTCCTTAGCTACGCATATTACTAATGAAGGGAAATAAATAAAATTTACACCATTGATTTACCACAACTAAACCTTTATTCACACAAAAAATCTCATTAAAATAGCCTATTTGTAATGCAATCTGGTCAAACCCATCGGCTGTCGCGCTGCACGGTTTCAGTATAAGGTCTAAAAATAGATCGAATGTCAGTTTTTTGTCAAAATTGGGTTTTCATAAAATTATTATTCTATAACATCTTGTCTATCCTCTTTGAATATATCTTGGGAAAATTTACAAGTTTAGTGCAGAAAAACTGCGATTTATAGTGGCAAGCTGAAAAGACTGTCTTACTTTCTCTTTAAGAACACGCACAGAGAGAGAGAAAAAATCGACATTTTAATCAATGAAAGAAATAAAAACAGATTTGGGAAACAGATTATCAAAACCTGTAATAGGCTATGTCAAATTTCACCATGTGGTGGCTTTTCCCAGATCGCATCACATTTCACCAGGAACATATAAAATTGAAGAGATCCACACAGCACACATTGATCGAATTCGTCGTCTTCCAGGGCATATTATTTGCCAAGCCGGTCTCTGGACATTCTGTATCATCTTCCCAATCATTTGCGAAAAAATAATTTACTATGTTCGTTACATTATTGCTGTCATTAAAGTTTAAATTGAGCAAACGCGCTATCTCAGAATCCATGGCTTGCACCGTAACCATTGCGGATTGTGTACACTGTGCACGCGAAGAAGTCGCCAGCCAATGAGAGGCGCTGTAGCAGGCCGTTGCTAGGAAGAAAACGTTTTTTTTTTTACACGAGAAAGTTTTGTTTTAACGCTCTCTATTGGCTTACTGCTCTAATGACGTTGTGGAGAGTTATGAAACCGAAAGCTGGAAATCTAAGCTTGACAACGATACCAAACTTAGCAGCGAGCGAGTTTTTTCAGGCGTGTTTTCTGTCTTTTTTTGCGCGATTTTGCTGCATCCACTCACAAAAATATTTTTTATATATATTTACGGTAGGAAATTTACAAAATATCTTAATGGAACATGATCTTTACTGAATATACTAATGATTTTGGCATAAAAGAAAAATCGATCATTTTGACCCATACAATGTATTGTTGGCTGTTGCTAAAAATATACCCGTGCGACTTACGACTGGTTTTGTGGTCCAGGGTCACATTTATTTATTTAGTGGCGGAAACAAGCTTCCATAGATTTCTTACCTTTGTCTGCATAAAATCGTCACCTTCGGTAGGCTACCTCACGAACAGACTGGAAGATGACAGTTTGAAGATTACAGGCTGTAACATTTACGCGAATCCAAGTCTGGTCCTGTGCCAAAGCTGCTGACATTGTTCCAGGCCAGCAGTGCTATAATGGCTACAAAGCGCCTCAACCCGAGGGAATCTCGTTAAAACATTTTACAAAAAGAATATTCCATATAGCCTAATGTTGTCTAACCCGAACGAGCCTTATTTGCCAACTCTTCTCCGCAGGGAATAGAAATGAGGGCGAAATTGACGAATTAATCTAATAAGAGTGAAAGGTCGTTTGGCTCGGTGGATTATTATTTTCCTGAAATAAGAGCAGTGTGAAACGCCTTAGGTCGTTTTATGAGTTCACGCGCGTTCTAGGAATCTCATTCCAAAAACTGCGCTGCATCTCAGCGCTCGCGGGCGGCCTCATCGTGCGCTGCGTTTCTATTGGCTGCAGCGTGCCGTTGACGAAGCGCCCGGGCCGGTTTCAGCTGCGGATGACTTTCCCAGTAGGCTACAGACTTTCCAGGAATGCTGAAACTGACCTCTGCGCCAGCACAGCAGCATTGACTGAGAGATCTGTGAGCTATAGATCTCTGGGGCTGTGATGGGAGGTGACTGCAAGGTAAGCATAGTAAGTCTAATTCCTGAAAATGTGTAGGCCTATGGCCAGAATGTTAGCCTAGTTAATAACATCTAACATCCTGGTAACTGATCAGGCCATGGATCAGCGTTAGTATTACAGCCTACATCAGGTGAAAATGGTGTATTGTTTTAATCTGCAGTTATAACTAATGATTTTTGATTACCTGATAGGTATAGGCTACAGATATCTTAGTAAGGTTTAGTTAAATAAATAAATAAAAATTCAACAGTCAAAATGTGTTTTACCAAACGGTTGAGAGGTCTGCTAAAGTGTTAAAATGCGGCTCCAACGTAAAACAAAAACTGAGATTTAATAGGACAGATTAATAGATTTTATTTTAATTATAACATAAAAATCATCACCTAAACAACACATTTATGTGGCCTTGAAAACCGTGTGAGAATGAGTTTCAGAGTGAAAGAAGACTAGTTCAAATCTAACATAAAAAATAATAATAACAATGAAATGACAAGCTCAGACAAGAAATAGGTGAAATTAAACATGTGTATCCAGTGTCATTTTACATTTGTTGACTGTAAAAATCTAGCTCTCATCTCCATTCTCGCCCGCTCCTCTGATTAGACGCTTGTTCCCTCGTTTCCCTGTAGGGCCCTTTGGCTTGGTGAAGGCTTGTTTCAGAGCATGCTGCATCGGGTACACCTCTTCATACAGGAAATCCTCCGTCAGCCCCTCTCCACTATCAATCTCCATCTACACACATGACGCATACATATATTAACTGAAATGTGCATATGCATTTGATCAGATTTGATTTAATACTTCTATTTAGCAAGGATGCATTCAATTGAGTGCATGTGTAATGTTACAAAAGATATCTATTTCAAATAAATGCTTTTCTTTTAATCTTTATTGATCAAAGAATCCTGAAAACTATCATGGTTTAAAATATTAAGCAGCAAAACCGTTTTTAACATTGAAAATAATAAATGTTTCTTAAGCACTAAATCAAAATAGAATGATTTTGAATAATATAGCATATATTCACTAATGTAGGTTTTACTTTTAAAATGTAATGTATGAAGCCAACAACATACACATAAGTGGTCACATTAACTGTCCTTAAGAATTTAAAATAAAACATTTCTAAGCTTTTAAAAATGTTCTGATGAAAGGATAAAGTGGGGGTGTTTCTCAATAAAGAAATCTCCTGAATACTAAAACAATATCCTGAAACGTGGTAACGGATATTGTTAAACTGTAAAATCAGCCACTATATTCAGCTCATTATATTCTTAGTTGATTACAGACGGATCATTGAATATGGATGAATAACCACCGTTGTGATTTAACAAAAGTTAAGTTCAAGGTACTGGGATTTTAGTTATATGTTCTCTTTCATAGGTTCTCTCAACGCTGCGGAAAGCGCAGTGGGATATTCTCTGAATGTGCCGATTGTCTGAAGCCTTATAGAATCACGCCAATTCATTGGCTGATGGCGTCCGCGCAATATGGCTCCGCCCCGACGCTCTTACGTCGCATCATACGTATTCGCGCGCGCGCCATCTGCTCCTCAGATTTCTCTGCCTTCAGAACGAAGCGGTCACGTTTGCCCTTCGCTCGTGATTTTTCTGAGCTACAATTACATCTAGGATTATTCTCGGCGCTTCTGCGACTGTTCAAGCGGAACTCTGTTTCTCCTTACGGTGAAGCTGCCATGGATTACAGACGCTGTACTCCGCCATGTGCTCGTTACATCGCTAACGACGACCCACACAGTAAGTGCGTTAAATGTTTGGGTTTTTCACATGCGCGTGAGGCAGTTATAGGATCGTCTAAATGCAAATTCTGTGAAAATTTGTTGCTCAAAACCCTCAAATTGCGGCTCGCGGTCTTTGAGAGGGAATCATTCGTCTCCCCCTGTCGCGCTCCCGAGGCCTCTCGAGGATCCGCGACCTGGGGTTCGGATGTAGAGCTTGAGGATGCGGAGTTCGAGCAGACGAGCCCCGCTCTTTCTCTCCCTCCCTCCCCTCGGCACGCGCGAGACATGCCAGTCGAATTTTCACACGATTATTTGCGCCCCAGCCCGGGAGCACGCGACGCGGTTTCTTTCGGGCTGGAGGATATACTTTTTACCGAGGCTTCCGACTCCGAGGATTTCGGGCCTACTCTCGCCGACGAGGTTATTCCGCCGAGCGGCCAGGAAGCGCGGCCTACTGCGGCCTACGCGGAGCTCGTTGACGTGCTTTCGCGCGCTACGGAGAAGCTCACTATTGATTGGCCCGACGAGCCACGTGAGTCTCCGTCGTCGAAACTCGACGAAAGGCTTCTCAGTGGCCCTAATTCTAGGCCTCAACGGAGGAAGCTGCCATTTTTCAGTGATCTGCATCATGAGATCTCCAGATCCTGGAAGCAGCCTTTCTCTTCGCGCCTCACTAATGCGGCTGCTGCTGATTTCACCAACCTGGTAGGTTCTGTGGAACAGGGCTATTCCGCCATTCCGGCGATTGAGGAAACTTTAGCCGACCATCTTGCTCCGTCGTCTGCGCCGTCCTGGAAGTCGCGCCCCCTTCTCCCTTCTAAAGCATGTAGGACTACTTCCTCTCTCATTGGGAAATCCTACATGGCGGCTGGGCAGGCAGGCATGACCCTGCACACTATGGCCATTCTTCAGGCCTACCAGGCGGACGTCCTGAAGGAAATGGACGAGGGTGACGGTGTGACCCCTGAAGCGGTCAAGGAGCTTCGTAAGGCTACGGATTTAGCCTTAAGAGCCACCAAGCATACCGCACGTGCTATAGGTCGCTCTATGGCTGGTTCTGTTGCGGTGGAGCGCCACTTGTGGCTTAATCTCACGGAGATCCGTGATAAAGAGAAGGTTTTCCTCTTGGACGCCCCCATTTCTCAAACAGGGTTGTTTGGTGAGGCGGTCAACACAGTGGTTGAGAAATTCCGCTCCTCCAAATCCCAATCGGCCGCGTTCAGACAGTTCATGCCCAGGAGGGCTAGGGAACCTTCTGCTCCCCCCCCGGTGCGACCCAGAGAACGTCCCTCTCATAGACCGGAGTTCTCTTCCAGAAGAAGCGAACCAGGGCATTCCCCACCTGCCACGGTTTGGGGAGCCCGCGGTCGCCCGTTTCCCCGTCAACGGCCTCACAAGCGCCTCCAGTTGAAGCGGTCCGACAAACCGACTGCTCCGGCGGCGCAGAGCCGTTCCTGACCCTCCGGTCAGAAAAAGGAGAGCTCCTCTGGTTCCTCAGGGTTGGGTCAGACCGCGCAAGCGTTTCTGCCCACCTCCCAGCTCTCCTTTCCTTGCCCTGTCACCTTCGCCACTCAGAGTGTCTCGAAGTGCAGGCCATATTTCACCTTCTCTACTCAGTCTGGTGCGGGAGGAAGGAGACGCTTTCGGCTTTCTCCCCTCACCCCCCACGCTCTCTATAACTACCGGCCGCATCCTCGGAGGCACTTTTCGTTTTCCTCCGAAGCAGGCGGACCTGGTCACCATGACCCCAATCTCGATGCCTCCCATCACGTGCCAGGACGCCGATGGCCCTCCTGCACAGTCAACCTCTTTACCCCAGGAGCGTCAACACGGCACCCTTACTCAGGTATGTCGTCTGCATTACAACATCCCTCCTCCTCTGTCACATTTCCTTCCAGAGTGGGAACGCTTACCAGGGGTATCGTCCTGGGTTCTTCGCACAATTCGGTTCGGCTACACTCTTCAGTTTTGCCGCAATCCCCCCTGTTTCAACGGGGTGTTTCCTACTGTAGTAGACAGCGCCGCTCAGGCTTCTGTACTGCAGCAGGAAATTTCTTCCTCCTTCTCAAAGGAGCAATAGAGGAGATTACTCCAGGGGAAACCGAGCGGGGCTTTTACAGCCGTTACTTCCTGGTCCCGAAGAAGGGCGGCGGTTTGCGTCCCATACTGGACCTCCGCCGGCTGAACTTCGCCCTTTACAAAGGGAAATTCAAGATGTTGACGCTGAAAGCTATCATATCTCAGATTCGGCCAGGGGATTGGTTCGTGACGATAGACCTAAAGGATGCTTATTTTCACATCCAGGTTGTACAGCGACACAGGCAATTCCTCAGGTTCGCCGTTGGAGAAAGGGCGTTCCAGTACAGGGTCCTTCCCTTCGGCCTATCTCTAGCTCCAAGGACATTCACAAAGTGCATGGATGCAGCTCTGGCCCCATTGCGGCTCCAGGGCATCCGTGTTCTAAATTACCTGGACGATTGGCTCATTTTAGCCCAATCCAGGGAGCTAGTGGCCCACCACAGAGACGTCGTTCTGAGTCATATCCAGTCTCTCGGTTTGAGGTTGAACTCGGAGAAGAGTGTTCTTGCTCCGGCTCAAAGCACCGTTTTCTTGGGGGTGAACATGGATTCCGTTCTCATGCAGGCCCGTTTGGCCCCTGCACGGATTTCCAGCTTGACGACATGCTTGGCTCGTTTTTCACTAGGCCATCATGTGTCTGTGGGCACCTGCTGCAGGATGCTGGGCCTTATGGCTGCGGCCTCCTCCGTGCTACCGCTGGGCCTACTCCACATGAGACCCTTCATGTGGTGGGTGAAACTCTCAGGGGTTCGACCCTCCGGGTCAACCCTTCGCCTACTGAAGGTATCGCGCAGTTGCTTTCGAGCCCTGTCAGTTTGGCGGGACCCTCTTTTTCTTCGGAAAGGGGTCAGCATGGGTGCGGTATCTCGTCGCCAGATGATTACGACGGATGCCTCTCTCACCGGCTGGGGAGCGGTTTTCGAGGGCAGACCAGCGTGTGGGGTCTGGACCGGAGAGGCTCTCTCCTGGCACATAAACTGCCTGGAGTTAAGGGCCGTTTTTCTGGCTCTGCTTCATTTCCTCCCTCTTTTGGAGGGTCACCATGTCATTGTCAGAACGGACAATATGGCAGTGGTGTCTCATGTGAACCGGCAGGGAGGTTCTCGGTCGCGCACCCTAGACAGGCATGCGCGTCACCTTCTCCTGTGGTCTCAGAGCAGATTCCTATCTCTAAGAGCGGTTCATGTCCCAGGGGTTCTGAACCTCGCAGCAGATTTTCTGTCGAGACAGAAACTCCGATCGGGAGAATGGATGTTGAACCGCCAGACGATGGCTCTAATCTGGAAGGTTTTTGGAGAGGCGGAGGTGGACCTCTTTGCATCTCAAGAGTCATCCCAATGCCCTCTTTGGTTCTCCCTGAGTCCCCCGGCCCCATTGGGGATAGATGCGTTCGCTTACCCTTGGCCAACGCAGAAACTCTATGCCTTCCCGCCCATCAAACTGATCCCGGCGGTCTTGGCCAGAGTGAGAGAGAGCGGAGTCCGCCTCCTCCTGGTAGCTCCGTTCTGGCCATCTCAGCCATGGTTTTCGGAGCTAGTTCCTCTACTGGAGTCTCCCCCCTGGAGGATCCCGGTCAGGGAAGATCTGCTGTCCCAGCTACAGGGCAGGATATGGCATCCTCGCCCAGACATGTGGAAGCTGTATGTTTGGCCGATCAGAGGCCGTTAGCATTAAGCTCTGGTCTCCCAACTGACGTTCAGGAGACTATTGCGAGTGCTAGAGCTCCTTCTACAAGGAGACTATATTCTTCCAAATGGAAGGTTTTTGAGACTTGGTGTTTAGCACATGATAGGAGCCCAGTTAACTGCCCTGCTGGTTCAGTACTGGAATTCCTGCAGGAGAAGTTTGCGGCTGGAGCAGCCGCTACCACTCTCAGAGTTTATGTCGCGGCTATTGCAGCGCATAGGGAATCGGATGAGATTCCCCTAGGCAAATTAAGGTTAGTTTCTGCCTTTATGCGTGGGGTGAAGCGCCTGAAACCGGCTCGCTCCCCTAGAGTCCCCTCATGGGATCTTTCTGTTGTCCTAGAGGGTTTGACGAAAGCCCCCTTTGAGCCCTTGGAGTCAGCTCCGGATAGGATTCTGACTCTTAAGGTTTCTCTTTTGTTAGCTTTGTCCTCATTAAAGCGGGTGGGAGACTTACAAGCTCTTTCTGTTAGCGAGTCCTGCTTGGACTTTGCCCCTGGCCTGGTCAAAGTTTCCTTGAGGCCGAGACCAGGGTATGTCCCCAAGGTTCTTTCCTCAAGTTTCCGCTCTCAGGTAGTTAACCTTAAGGCTTTCCACCCTCCTCCATTTTCATCTGAGGAAGATAGGGAGCTTAACTTGCTCTGCCCAGTTCGTTCTCTTAAGATATATGTAGACCGCTCAGGCGGTTGGAGGAAATCTAACCAGCTTCTGGTTTGCTTCGGTGCTAGCCGCCGTGGGCTTGCTGCATCGAAGCAGAGGATTTCTCACTGGGTCACAGAGGCTATCTCGTTGGCTTATGGGGTGCGTGGCTTGCCTTCACCTCTTAACATTAGAGCACATTCCACCAGAAGTGTAGCATCTTCTCAAGCTCTTTTCAGAGGAGCACTTTTGGAGGATATTTGTGTTGCGGCAGGCTGGTCCTCTCCGCATACTTTTGTAAGGTTCTATAGCTTGGATCTTGACGTGACCCCGGGTTCCCAGGTTCTTTCTGTTTGAACTCGTTTCGGTCGTTGTCTCTTTTATCTACCAGTCATAAAAGCGCTCTAGCTTGGCGAGTTTGGTAGTCCGTTCCCACTGCGCTTTCCGCAGCGTTGAGAGAACCTATGAAAGAGAACGTCTCTGGTTACTTACGTAACCTATGTTCTCTGAATAGGGAACGAGACGCTGCGTTAGCGGCCAAGCTCCTCGCGCTGCTGACAGTTCTTTTCGGCAGAGAAATCTGAGGAGCAGATGGCGCGCGCGCGAATACGTATGATGCGACGTAAGAGCGTCGGGGCGGAGCCATATTGCGCGGACGCCATCAGCCAATGAATTGGCGTGATTCTATAAGGCTTCAGACAATCGGCACATTCAGAGAATATCCCACTGCGCTTTCCGCAGCGTCTCGTTCCCTATTCAGAGAACATAGGTTACGTAAGTAACCAGAGACGTTTTTAATAGACGAGGATATATAGATGGATAGACAGACAAACAGACAAACATCATGACAGACAAACATGATGACCAGTCCAGTAAAACATGTACTTTGTACTTTAGAGGCCTACTCTTCTACTCGGGTCAAAGCTTCTACTCAGCTAACTTGAAAAACAGACTGTACAGTATAAGGACTAGTTGTTGTTGTCAGTGTACCTTTTTGGCGATCTCTATGTGATAGTCTCTCTCTACCTCATCCAGCAGTCGATTCTTACAGCTGGAGTAGAGCATCCTTTCTTTGATGCTACAACTATACCCGGGCATGGAGTAGATGAAAACTGGTCCACATATTCAAGCACAAACATAACATTAGCTTTGTAGAACCATTACTAATCATAAGAAGCTAAATCAGCTTATTGTGAAATTGTCAGAAAAAAAAGTTAATTAATATCTTGACACTAACCTACTGCTTCCAGTGCCTGTCCTTGATGGGTGTGTTTGTAGAGGAAGAAGTGGTATCGTGGGGCATCAGTGGGGATTCTGCTTGGCAGCTCTTTGGTCTCTGTAGGACTAGTGTGGACCAGCTCAATTGTCTCTCGTTCGGTGTCCAGTCTCTTAAAGATGATACAGTAAAATAAGTGCTTTGTGATTGGGCTTATGAAGATTAGGCTATATAAAGTGCAGCAGGCTTAATATTCTTTGTAGTAAAGTAAATATAAACACAACTATTCAAAAGTTTGGGATCAGTACGTTTTATTATTGTTATTATTTTTTAAAGAAATTAATTTTACTTAGCAAGGATGAATTAAATTGATCAAATGTGGCAGTTAAAAAATTTGTAATGTTACAAAATGTTCTCTGTTCTTTTTGTACCAAAGGATCATGAAAAAAAAAGTATTAATATTAAACTTTTTTCAACATTGATAACGATAAGGAATGTTTCTTGAGCTCCAAATCAGCATATTATTAAAATGAAAGACTGAAGAAATAGCTGCTGAAAATTCAGCTTTGACAACACAGGAATAAATCACATTTTAAAAGATATTAAAACAGAAAAACGTAATTTTAGATTTCAAATTATTACTGTATTTTTGATCAAATAAATGCAGCCTCGTTGAGCATAAGTTTGAAAAATCTTACTGACCCCAAACTTTTGAGTGCTATACGCTTACTGCATTATGCATATTTTAAATTTACTGTAGGTGTATTGTTTCCCAATTTATTCTAAAATGTAATATTATGCAGAGAATCCTGTTTTTAAAATCCACAAAATAAACAGCCTATTCAATGGCAGCATTATGAAAAGCAATCCACTGCATAATGCACATGTTATCTGTCTGAGCAGTCTGAACATTTTGCTTTTGAACCTACATATAATACATGTGTAATAAATACATGTGTGTGTAGTGCATGTGTGTGGGACTTACTAGTTGAATGTAATTAATGCGTTTGTGTTTTAGTTGCTGTAAAGCATGTTTAGCCTCCTCTTGCAATGGGAACGCCAAACCCTGTAAAGTCGGATTTTTACTCTCCACGCTGATCTCTGTCTGTATCAGAAAGACACACACACACACACACACACACACACACACACACACACACACACATGATATATATATACGGGTATATATATATATATATATATATATATATATATATATATATATATATATATATATATATATATATATATTCTTATAATGTTTGTTAGGCGAATAGAGAGGCTACCTTTGCTTGTCCACTTACAGTGGCAACTCGTCTTCGCTCGTCCTAAATAGAAAAGTACAAAGGTTTAGTGTAAATACACTTAGTAGTACTCACACACTTGAAAACAAAATGAATCACAGGACACTTACCCGTGCCACTCTGTCCTGTTAGGTGCATTGTTAAGGAATACATTAATTTATTAGACATTAAAGTCAGACAAACTGTTAGATAGTAAGTTTTGCTATGCTGCGATTGACACATTTCAGGCCTTCCTCACCTCTGTTATTTTAATCTGATGGAGTTGTTGCTCAGCAGTGGTGAGGGGGGCCGGGATGGAGGAGGAGGACTGATGTCGTAGATAACCTTGGAAACAGATGTCTTCCTGCAGGTCACAACAGTAAATAGTGCTTAGATGACACATCATCGCACTTCTTAACATGTGACCTGAAGGAACCTGAGCACAGGTGAGTGAGCAAAAGTGAGTAGGTTTACTGTCGTAAACCCAGTAAAAAAGAAAAATCACAGTTTGGTCACTAATAAAATCTAAAGTTGCCAAAAGGTTCAAATGTGAAGAATTTTAAGATTCTAAACTAAGAAATGTTTTCCACTGTAAAGAACCATGGATACAAAAAATAATCTTATTTATAAGTATCTAAAGGAGAAAACAAATAAACACATTATTAGATCATATTAAATCATTCATATTACATAACTCTCTGCATGTTTTATTCTGAATTGTCAGTCGTGACATTCAGGCATGATGACATAATGATGAACTCTCTAGTTTACTTGATTCTGATTGGTCAATTGCGGATTTTTAGCAATCAGATTCTCAGTCAGAAGATATGATTTTTGCATTCCCAAAAGGAAATGTTCACCATGATAGCATTTTCATGACTTTCCAAAAATGGAAAATAGAGAGATTGACTGATTGGAAGAGATTGAGAGATCTCTGAGAGATTGAGATTGGAATGGAATTCAAAAATGAGAAAGATTCAGTCAATATACCGTCACTCCCTCAGCTGTTGTAGTAGAAGCACCCTTGATAACTAGTTTATAGATAATATACAGGTAAAATGATTAAATTAAATCATGCCAAGCAAACCCGTCTACACACCTGGACTGTTCCGAACAGTTCATCATTTATGAGACTTCCCCAAACTCTTTCTTCAGTGTGGCTCTGGTAGCAGCATACACCATCTTTAACCTCACCTGTGTGGTGTAGAATGAACGTTGTCACAGAAGTGTATTCACAGTATTTTAAACCCAAGGGGCTAAAGGGAACATTATTTATAGAGTGAGAGCGTAAGAGCTTGTGCACACATGTGTTTTCTACTTACTGGTGACTGGTCTGGCGACCAGGAGATAAACAGCCACTCATATCCCAGCTGGTTCTGTGAGTCGAGGCGGAAAAGGATATAGCAGGGTTCTAGGCCGTCCAGCATGGGCAGGACACATGCGTCATAGTCCTGATCCCAGCTCTGAGAAACCTCTCTGTACCCCCCCAACACCAGCTGCTCTGAAACACACACAGACAGATACACACACATACACACCTCATAACACACACCTTGACTACTTGCAGTAGCCCCAGATAAATGCACTGACTATCAGTCTGCATCCAAAAACAGCATGGTGCCACTGTTATCACACACTGCATGTATAACATTCCACAGTCCAATTCATCTTCACCTTTTACTTGACATTATTTAGCGTCAGCAAGTGACTAAAATATATTTGTTACGCTATAAGTTGTTACTCTTAAAAATGTGTGTGTATGTATATATATATATATATGTATTTATATATATATATATATATATATATATATATATATATATATATATATATATATATATATATATATATACATATACACACATACACATATATATATGTGTTTTGCAGTAAATGACAAAACATCTAACCTAGTGCCATTTACTTTATAAGAAAGATATGAAAGCAAACGTTTTAAACAAAACATCTCACAAATTTAATTTATTTGGTTTTAAATGATAAAACACAAAATCTAAATGATGAACACATGTGTGAACATGAGTTGCAAAATAAATTACACTTAAGTGTGCTTTTTAAAAAGAGAAATAATATGCTTTAAAATAATTAACTGAATGTATGTTTCCGGACACTTAATTGCATGATAAAGTGACAATGAAATCAAAACTAAAAACTTTCTATCTGAAATGAAAATTCTTGTTTTTTTTTATGGAATATTTCAGTATAAATGATTTATCATCCACATCATTATTTTTTAAATTCATGTGCCTCCATAATATTAAATCAAAATAACTTGCACTCCCACTTGTACTCTTCTCTAATGATGTGTTTAATGGTGCGAAGGCGGGACAACCTGTCACTCACATGAGATCGACCAATAGCAAACCACAACCATCCAAAGATCCAATCAATTCCCGATAAATACAATAAAGTCCCACCCTACATTTTTTCTTGTTTGAGAAGCCGTTTCACTAAGATAAACGTCACAATAGGAAAGAAAAGACTAGTGCAACTTCTGTTTCTTGCCAACTTTCACTGCATTTAAATGAATAAAAAATGTAATTATCTACATTTTTTACTTTTTGACCCTCTTAAGTAGGACTAAGTACATCTTTATTGGCCTGCTTTCACAGACAGGGCTTAAATTAAGCTAGGATTAGGCCATAGTTCAAATAGGACATAAGAAGCAATGAAGTTCATAAATTAAACATAAAAGCTCGAATCAAATCATCCTCAGTGTATTTAAATAGAAGTTCTCACAAACAAATGCTCCTACTCACCGCTCCTTATCACAATCTTCATCCCTCTGACAGCTCCTCTTCTCGCCTTCATGAGGAACTCTCTCAAGTCTGGAGATGCTGGTTTCAGCAGAGAGGTATGACAATACAGCAGGGAAAATACACAGTGGTTAAAACTGAGAATTATTTAATGTCATATATTATATAATACTGGCAATGACAATCCCATCATATTTCATATTATAAATTCTTCCATACAACTAGAGCACAAAAAAAGAAAATTGACTGAAACAAAGGAAATTTTACACTGCTTCCACACTGTGTGGCCTGTGCCTCATTCTTGGCCTCACCATGGCAACGGGACATCAGGACTCATAAATGATGTAGGTGCAGGTGAGATGGATGAGGAGCGGCGCTTCCGCCCGTAAGCTTAAATTACCTCCCATCATCATTCACATAAAACACAGTCTAATATGATCACTATATACCACTAAATTACTATATTTATCTCTGTAAACAAATGTCTGTTTGTTAGGCAATTTAAAGTTTTCTTTTTTAATAGATAATTCCCTTTGCCTTCAAATGTATACATTTGCACATAGACTCCAAGGAAATCTGAGAAAGGACAACGCAAGGTTTTCATGCACTAGTAGACAAATTTTTTTATCTGGAGCTTTAACAGGTGTCATTCCAAGCATCTTTCATTTTGCCTTTATTGTGTATTTTCATAGTTTATATAGCACTTCTAGCTAAAAATTAATGCTTCCCATTCACTAAAAGGAGAAGAGTAAAAATATAAAGTGGTTTTACTCAAATATTATAAATCCATATGGGCTGCGGGGGATTGAAATAAAGATTTGCTTGAGCTTACCATGAATACCAGTCTGATGCGACATCCCAAATCCCGGTGATGCTCCAGCTCAGTCCGAATTCCTGTTGAAACTCCCACGTTGTCCTCCTATTGTCTTCAGTGGCACTGCTATCTGTGCCCAGCAGTGTGGTCCAACTCACTTCCGTACAATGACATCAACGCCCCTTAAGCATCTTACCTGGGGAATCCTGTTTGAAACTCGATCTGCGGAACTGAGGAAGATGTGTAGCCTAATATTACACCTGTCAGGGGATGGGTTCCAGCACACCACCTATCTAGTATTATTCACCCATCACCGGTGGCCCTAATGTGGTATATAAGTGGATGACAACATCTGTTATCTGTGATGAGCTGCATTATAATGCTGTAGTAGGTTTGCTCTGGCGTCAAATAAAAGACAGAACCCCTATTGTAACTGAGAGTCTGGACATTATCTATCTGTCTTGCTCTTCTACAAACAGTTATGCAACACTCCATTTGTGAAAAGAAATGGCACATTATCACTCACACACATCGAGGACCTGATAGGAGCATATAAACCAGCGGCCTGTGGAGCTCAAATTCCACAGGGCTGACATGAGATACCGTGCAGGCGGCTGCTGACCCCCAACCAGCAGGACAGGCTGTTCATTTAGACGAGCTAACCAGCTACCCAAACCCCATTTCAAATAGTAAACCGCCTCTACCAATCTTTGTGATTTTACATGAGGTTTATGAGATTTGATTGAAGGAAAAAGTGAGGTATTGTGTCTTTAAAACGTTTTTCAGGGGGGGTTCTTTTGTCAGGGCATCTAACGGACAGAAATGTTTAAATCTGATCATGTTTATGTGTATAAAGACAGAAAGAGAGAGAACATACCTGTGAGTTTGCTAGTGTTGGCTTCATGTTTAATTCACTCAGCTGTGAGCACAAACCCAGCCATTATTCATTATTCAGCACAGCCCTCCCTCCAAAGATGCTCTGCACACATAGATTCTCTTTCTTCTTCACACACCACACACTTTTTATTTCAAAATTAACTATAGTCCATATGCGTTGCTAAATGATATTTAGAAGGAATTGGTGCTGTTTTTCATCTCAGCCCTTTTTTAGAAACATGCTTGACAAATTAAACAATAGCCTACATGCTACTGTTCATATTATGCGACATTTTGCAAGAATTTACTGACAAATAGTGCTGAAAACACATTCAGAACCAGTTCCATGTTTGTATGAATCTTATGAGTGGTTCTTTTTGGCGAATCAGAAACACAGAGGGACTGGTGTAATCTGATTCTCGAAACGAATGACCATATGATCCCATTTTTGTGAATCAAAACATTTTGTGGATAAAATAGCCTATAAGTCTATAGCTTTGTTAATTTGGTATTTTTATGTAATTGTATTTATTTTGCCCAATTACTTTTTTTTTATACGGTACTAATGTCATATATCCACTACTAGAAGGCTTTTTTTTGGGTGAAATGAAATGGCTCAGAAGCATAATTTGTCGTTTGCAGAGGATTTAAATATTTATTTAATGCAATTACAAATTGATATGAGGTAATATTCATGAATTGAAAATAGCACCTACCTATTCTTTTTTAAATTAATTAAAATCTTATCAAGAACAAAATACTCTTTTGAGGCCCTTATTTTTATGGATCAACCAGTGTAATTAGATTCCGGAAAAAAATGACTGAGCAGATTTTAGTGAATCAAAACATTTAAAACATCACTGCCTAATAAGGTGACTTTTATTTTGAACTGTTACATTGCTTCTTGCTCATATGTTCTTACTTATGCGTTTAGTGTCCACTGGATTACGCGGCTCTAGCTGTCATACGCGCATTTTTAATCGGATATATACAGCAACGAATTATGTAAACTGTCGGGGCGCAGGTTTTTAGAAAGAGAGTTACTTTTAACTGCTAATCTGTGAAAATGCGACACGCACGTGAGGTGACATATGCGATGCTCATGAGAGCGTACACCACAGCTTCAAAGACCGAGACCCTCGCTTCTAACCGGAAAACGGGACTGAAAGCATCAGATATCGCGAACAGACTCCGGAGTGAACAAGAAAAACAGACAGATGACAAAAATGAGGTTAGCTTCTTTGTTTATACATGTATTGTCTGTTTAGACTGAAGTGAGTTTATGTGCAACCATTTAGGTTCCGTCTTTTTTCGTTCCACTCCAAAGGTTCCGGTGTCACCTCTACAGAACAGAGTGAATGAACTCAAACAATTCTCTCAGCAACTGCAGTCTATTCACCCAAGTGTGCTCGTAAAAGCTCTTTACAGGAGCATGCTTTATGAAGACAAAAACATAATCGCCATAAATAAACCATATGGTGTGCCTTTGCATAGTGAGTATTTGACATAATTTGTTTTTATAAATGTACTATATTGTGTTTCATTATTATTTATTGACAACATTTTAAATAATTGTGTAATATTTTTTTATGGTACTAGATAATATTCAATTTTAAATTATGCACTATTTATTTAAAAAAATAAAAAATTAATTTAATATCAGCTAATGAAGTGTTGAAAACATATACTAATATAATTCCTTAATTTGCCTGCTTCATTTATATAGATGTAAATGGCATCAGAAACAGCATTTCAGAGTGTCTGCCTTTGCTGGCCAAGATAACTGATGGCATGCAGGCAGGATCACAGTTGCATTTTTGCCACAGTCTGGAAAAGGAATCTACTGGAGTTTTGATCCTGGCTAAAACAGAGGAAGCAGCAGAACATGTACAAACACTCATCAGATCACACAAAGTGGAAAGGACATTCTTGTAAGTTAAACTTCTAAACCTTTTTTTGTTGTTGCTTGTTAATTGAATGCAATTTAGAATAATTGTTTTCTGAAAGGCTAATTTGATAGTAAGGCAGTGTGGCATCTCATAAACGTCAAGTGCTTGTCTATTGCAACATTTTTTTCCTTATTTTCAATTGATTTCCATGTTCCAACATATCCTGCACAAACTTAAACATATAATTTTGTTCAGGGCGGTCACTGTAGGTGTGCCTGTTCCATCCGAGGGAGTGATTGACATTCCCATTATAGAGAAGGAGGTCATGGGACCTCAGCCGCATTTTAAGGTAATGCTGTATAACATTGTATTCATAAAAACAATTTCCTATTCTAACCTATTTTTAAAGACTGCTTAAAAAGACAAATTTGATTGATTACAGTCAAGAAGTAATATAAGAAAAAAAAATCTGTATTGTGACACATCTGAGTGAAATGGAGTATTGAAAAAATAATTAAATGCAGGGTGTGGCTTGGTTCTATCCATTGGATGATGATTGGATGGAGGCAGATCTGAATGTGAGCTTGGAGCCAATAGAGTGCTTTAGCGGCGCTGGTTTCGGAAGTATTTTTTCCATAGGCATTTAAAAAAAAGTCTTTGATAAAGTGTTATATAAGCTATGAACCAAGCCGACCAGTTATGAGGTAAATCACAAAATTACAAAGTTTATATGAAGCAAAAGGTATTTGAAAACCAGACAAAAAGACAAAGGTACAAGACTTCAGTAGGGAAAGAGCTACAATCCCATGAGGCATTGCGAACAACATAATCAGATTGAAAACTATTGATTTTATCTATAGAAATAATGTTTTAAAGGGTACCTATTATGGCATTTAAAATGTTCCTAATAATGTTCTGGGAGTCCCCAACAACAGTTTTACATGCATGCATGACAAAAAACACTTTTGTTGTTTTATAATATGCATTTGTTTTTACCTGATTTGCTCACCGACTCCCTAATGATTCGTTTGACGACTCATTTGTCCAAACCCTCCTTTGCGTGACGCTAATCGGCGGTGATTGGTCAGATGACGCAGTCAGTTATATTTTGCGTTAGCCCAAAGCTTAAACATATTGATAAAGCACTGCAGTACTACAATACGCTTCACATAATTTCACATATTTCAAAAAACAAAAAAAATGACATTGGAGACCTAGAAGCTGCTGAGCGTAACTCTCACTCTCACACACACGCGCACACACACACACACACCACACACACCACACACACACGCACACCACACACACACACACACACACTCACATAAAAGCAACAATTATTAATAGTACTTACAGGTTGTGATTCGGAGGAGGAAGCTGATCTAAATAAACTTGGTATTGAACCTTCCTATATCAGCCGACTCTCGAATCCACACTTGAAAGCATTTGTGTTTGTGAAGCGATCGTCATTAAAATAACGCGAACACAGCTCAAGGTGGCTATACTTGTGTGGTATAGTTGTAAATATAAACTCTAGCCACTGAGTCTTTACATGCTCGTCCCTGGGCAGTGAAAAAAAAATTTGCTTTTGATTCGCACTTCAGAACAGAGTCTCGTCGACATGTTGTTGTCAGGTTTCTCTGTCTGCTCGGCGCGCGCAGTGAGTGGGGCATGTCGAATTCAAATAACTTGTACAAGTGACGTACGAAAGTTAGAGAAAATGCATCGTTTGTCTATCGATTCATATCAGCAACTCAGAGTCGACTCTTACTTTTGAGAGACAATAACTTTGTATATGGTGAACTTTCATATTTAAAACTTTGCAGGATGTTTTTGTTCACTTAGATCTATGTTACACACTACATGAAAGGTAATTTTCAAAATTCCATGATAGGTACCCTTTAAATTGATTGCAAAATATATTCAAAACAAGTATTTTGAGAGCAGATTGACTCTTACATCATTCGTAGCGCTTCACGAGAGTGGGTGGAGATAAATTGGTGTAAATTTCTGTACAGCATCATGGATACTGCAGTTTTTCTTATTTAAAAAAAACGTTTTAAATTTATGCATGTTATCGTTAAAACGTCATCATACGATCATGCGATGCTGCGTTTAGAAAATGGTTGACTTGTCAACTTTAAGAATAAGATCTTAATTAATGTGAAGTATAATGTTTATTCTGCCCAGATGGGTCTGAGCCCATTGTTTAAAGTGAATGAGGAGGGAGATGGAGTGACCAGGGTGAGAGCTCATCGGCAGGCAGAAAGTGCAGTCACACAGTATCGGGTTCTGGACCGCACCAGTGGATGCAGCTTGGTGGAACTGCAGCCTGTCACAGGTATTGACCATGACCATGACGTGTGAAAGCATACCCGACTCGGAACGTTATTCCTAATTGTGCCTTATACTCCTGAATTATTATAAATTTAGTTAGGTTTGCCCATAAATAATGTACCATCTTATATTTTATTTATTTAAATGAAGAAATGTAAGGATATGATGACTAGAACCTCTTATAATGTTTGTTATAGGTGTAAAAAACCAACTTCGAGTGCACATGGCTCTTGCTTTGACCTGCCCCATTCTCGGAGACCATAAATATGCTCACTGGAACAAACTAGCACCACAGGTATGATAAATATATATAACAATGTTAGAGCAACTGTTGTAGCACTGGTTCCTTGAATGATAATCAAATCTGAACTACCAAAAGTTCAAAAGTTTGTGGTTGGTAATATTTCTTAATGCTTTTGAAAGAAGTCTCTTATGCTCACCAAAGCAGCATTTATTTGATAAAAAAAACAGGAAAAACTGTAGAATTTTGGAATATTATTACTTTATATATATATATGTGTGTGTGTGTGTGTATCATTTTTTTTTTCTTCCTGTCATTGCAAATCTGAATTTTCATCACCCATTACTCCAGTCTTCAGTGTAACATGACCTTTTAGAAATCATTCTAATATGCTGATTTGCTGCTCAAGAAACATTTCTTATTATTTTCAATGTTGACAACAATTGTTCTGCCTAATATTTTTGTGGAAACCGAGATACATTTTTTCAGGATTCTTTAATGAATAAAAATTTCGAAAGAACAGCATTTGTTTGAAATAGAAATCTTTTGTAACAATATTTATTAATGCCTTTACTGTCTTTTTTTTATTATTTAAAGAAATAGTTGTTCACAACCTGTATGAGTTTCTTTCTTCAATTGAACACAAAATATATTTTGAAGAATGTCAGTAACCAAACAGTTTCTGATTCCCATTGACTTCCATTGTATTTTTTTTCATAGTATGGAAGTCAATGGTGTCTAGCAACTGTTTGCTTACCCATATTCATCAAAATATCTTATTTTATGTTAGAAACTCATACAGGTTTAGAACAACTTGAGGGTGAGTAAATTATGACGCAATATACATTTTTAAATGATCTATCCCTTGCATAAAAAAAAATCTTACTGACCCTAAACTTTTGAACGGTAGTGTATTTCCAGATTAAAAAGCATTTAAACCACAATTGCTTAATCCAAGCTAGTTGGCACACAACCACAGTGAGTCACTAATCAAATTGTGGGCCAGCTTTTACAAGAGTATTATGAACATAGTAAGTGTTGTGTTAATAATGAATAATCAAGAGGTGGTGTAGTGTTTTCTTGAGACATGACTCATTGTTACATTTGAAGACTGACCACATGTGGGTCTCATATTTCGGATTACAGAAGCTGCCAGAGGGCATACTGCGACGGCTGGGCCTGGTCCAGAGTAAAACACGATATCTCCCTCTTCACCTGCACTCTCGAAGGATCGTTCTGCCACGGGTCAAAGGTCACGGTGACATTACAGTGTCCTGCCCCCTTCCTAAATACTTCACCAATGCCTTGAAGAGACTACAGATCCCACTACCAGGAAAAGAATGAAGTGAATCACACAGCTATTACCGTAAATGCTTTTGAAAAGCAGCATTGGATTTGACTTTGTAGAAAAGGTCATGTGCAAACCGGATATTTTGTTGTATGTTCTGAAGGTTTTGGTTTCAGACTTTGTAATAAAAGATAATTGAAAACGTTTTATGGAGAAAAATGACATATTTGCCCAACCTGTAAGACTTGAGTAAATAATGACTGCACAAACTAGAGGTCTATCTATATGTACCATTTGCCAATATTACATGAATTAGTCCTTATTAGTCAATATTGTAAACTTAATTTCATTTAAATCACCATCTCATGCTGACAAAAATACTGTTAATTGTAATCTTAAGCAAATTTTGACACTCCAATTTTCATAATGTTCATTGTATTGATGAGATGCATGAATTCATATGTAGCATTTAAAACATCGATTCTCAACCTTTTTGACTCCAAACAATATTTGAAGGTCACAGGATTTTTCCAGTTGTTTGTGATTTTTCACAAGAAGCTTAAGGATAAGAATAAAAAATGCTCAATTTCTAAATGATAAAATGATTTAAATCGAGGCATAAATAGACAAATGTATATTCATAAAATATCAAAATTGTAAAATGTTATTAAATATTCCAGATCTAGAAAAAAAGCACCTTAAAAAAATGTACCTTAAAAAAATGTTGGCTTCTTCCTATATCCAAAAAACTTCAAAGAAAAACAAACTGTTAGGGGAAATTAAAATAAGAAATATCTTTAGTTTTAGATATTTTAGTTTTATTTTAATTCCATTTTGGCTTGATTATAAATGATTCATTTGGATGTTAACTGAAGCCCGCTGGTTGAGAACCAAAATAAATATATTATAGTTTTGTGAAGTAGTGTAGAAATTGCTTCTGTATCATGTGTGTTTGTGTGACCGAATGGGTCAAAGACGACACATACAGGTAATTCACTGTACAAAAAAGCATGTTTGAAAAGACAGGCTTCAATTCTCCAGCACCACTATAATATCAATACATAATCAGGTTACCATAGATGCAAGTATATATATAAAAAAAATAAAAACAGAACCAAAAAGTCTTCATGTATAATACACTCCTCAGGTACGTGAACTCTGCTACTGCAAGCTCCTGAGGGTGAGCGGGGGTTGTGTTAGGGGTTACAGATTGATGAGGCCATGTTTGTAAATGTAAATTCACCTGACAATCACATGGTATATTCCAGTCCACTGCCAAAAATGGCTTCAGCCTAGCCTGTGGTCTTAAAAAAACCACCAGATTTTTACAGTTCAGAAAATAAACAGAGAGGACAGTGGGAAGAGGTATGGAGCGTAACATACATGGCAGAAAGAGAAAATGGACACATCAAGGGATCTGGGCAAATACGTTTCAATGGTCATTAGGCGAACAAACAGAAATAGGTTCCTGTATCTAAAACAAAACAAAAAAGGCCCGTACGTATGTCCAGTTCATTGAAACCCCTCTTGAACCTCTCCCTTTCCTTTTAATCATGAATGAATATAAGGAGAGGCTGCAGAGGCAACTTGATTCAGTCTCTTTGAGAAAGGAGAGGATGATGGCAGGATGGAGAGCTGGAGAAAGCTGCTTTCTCTCATTCCATCTTGATTTCTTTCGTTTGCCCTCATCTTCTCTCAGTGTACATTGGCCTGCGCAATGGAGATGATCTCCTGGATTTCCCGCACCATCATGATTCGTGTTAGCATGTGTTCCAGTTGCTCGCTCGTGATTGGCTGAGTGGAGTACCATATAGGGCTGTTTGGTGCCACAACCGGCTCTGGTGTCAGGTAATACGTGTCATTACGACCCTTGGCAGTCTGAGGGCTGATGACAGACAACAGAAATCAGGGAGAGGCAGAAAAGGAAATGTATATTATACGCATTTAATCAAATCAGTGGCTCACCATTTGAAGAGGTAAAAGTCATAGAGCTTGATAGGACAACGCAGCGGGTTCTCTGGGTCCTCAGCCTGTTCTGCGTACATGTCATCTGTCACTAGAACAAAGAAAGATGGGATTTATAACTTTCCACAGCTTTTGAATTTATGACTTAATGACTTCCTATCCAGTTGTTCACAGTAAAATTACCCATCATACCAACAAAAGTATTTCTAACCAGTATTTTCAATTATATTATAGGCATTATCTCGTAGATAGTCATCTATGACTGTCGTATATACACAATATAACACTATTGTCTATCGGCTCAGCCCTAGTTTCCACAAACATATTAAGCAGCACAACTGTTTTTAACATTGATAAATGTTTCTTGAGCAGCATATCAGAATGATATTAAAATAGAAAACAATTATTTAAAATTGTTATATTTCACAATGTTAGGGTTTTACTAAATTCAAATAAATGCAGCCGTGTTCAGCAAAGGAGACTTCAACAACCAATTTCAAAACAAAAAATGTGAAAGTTTGAAATTTATATTTATCTTGTAACATGTGACAACATCCAGCCTAATTTTAATGGCTAACCTTTCTGTCCAACATGATGGGGCCCGACTCCTTTCAGGTAGCGGATGCTGGTGCTCTTGTCTTTAGGGTTGGTGGGGTTCTTCTTGGTGTGTCTGAGCACTTTGGAGAAGGCCACTTTCAGATGCTGCTCAACTGTGGTCAAGTGGAAGTACCTACGCAGAGACAACATTTAGCCCTGAACACTCACTGCCACCATGCTTAAAGAATTGAGAATAGAAAGAGACACACTTGGTGTTGAAGTACATCAGTGTAGTAAGGAGAGTGGATGGAGAATGAGCCCCCAGCTGCTTACACTCCCATAGCATCTCCTCTGTCACATGACTTGGGATAATATAGCCTGGCAAACACAACAAATATTAACATACACTCCACAAGACTCCAAAGCAGATGATTTTAAATCACACACATACTTCTTACCAAGAGGGTGAATACTGGGCCTCCACTCCTCAAGAATTTTGTGTAAACACTGACAAAACCGGCTGTAGTACTGATCAGAGAAGATGTCGTCAACCCTACCGTTCTCAAACATGTACTAAACGTAAACAAGAAAAGGAAATCGGCTTATTAAAACTAAAGATCCAACAGAATCAGTAGAAACAAAAAGGTATTACATAAGGAGAAATGAGACATACTTTCTGTATACATAAAAATACATAGTATAGTGAATCAGGCTCAAACAGCTCCCCCTCCAGCCCACGAGACTCTTGGGTCATCAGAGACAGAGCTAAGTTCAACTCGCCCACTGAACTTGAGACAAGATCGTCCTGGAAGCGCAGTGGCTGTCGACCTGCAGAGACAGATATTAATAAACATCACTAGAGGCTTGACAAAAATAGTTCAGTTTTGGCCATGGACATGTTTAAGGGAATGAAATTTAAAGACTTAAATAGATATGAAAAAAAAAAAAAGTAAAGCAATTTTGCAACAATAAATATTTTCTATGCACTACTGTTCAAAAGTTTGGGGTCAGTAAGATTTATTTTTATGTTGTTGAAAAGTTTCTTATCTTGTGAAATATTACAATTTAAAATTTTATTTTTGTGTCACTTTTTTTTCAGGAAACTTTGATGACTAGAAAGAACAAAAGAAAAATAACAGCATTTATTTGAAATCTTTTGTAACATTATAAATGTCTTTACTGTCACCTTTGGTCAATTTATTGCATCCTTGCAGAATAAAAGTAATTAATTTCTCATGTTTTCTAGTTACAGTTCTTAGCTGGATTAATTCATAAATTACACCATTCATGTTTATTCATGAAAACAGCAAACAACATTTTTCACAAGTTTACTTTTTCTATGCTTTTCAAGACACTTAAGAATAGTGACTATAAAAAATGTAATACATTTTAAACGGATGCGTAAACACTCTAGTGACCATGCAGAACTAAAAGACATCAATAAGAAAGAACTACTAATAAAGGGTATATGCACATTATGTGTGACTGTGATTGACTGTACAAATAGAGTACATCTTCTGTGAGATGATGTGGCTTCTTACACAGAATAAGGCAGTTGTGTGTATTAGTCATGTTTAATCAATCAAAAACTTTTCAAAAAATGATGTGCGTTATCGTAATCCTTCGGCGGGGCATATTTGGCATGTCCGCACGAGAGCGCCCTTTGGCGTTCAGATGGAGCAGCATTTACTACCGATCAGCCATGCTGCACTGACAAGCTGCACATAAAATAAATCGCAGCTTTTGCCAAATCGCGTGCGGTTTCATTGCGATTAATTGTGCAGCCCTGATACAAATGATCACCCAGATTTAGACCTACCTATAATGTATTTATATAAAGCGTTTACATGCAAATTTGCTTTTTGTATTTCCCCCGTGTCAAAATCAGGCACATATAAAAAATTTAAACATGATTCCTGGCTGCATGTAAATATCCATGGATCACTGGATCTATGGTAAGTTGTAAGGAACAGTAGCCATGTTTCCATCCACTTGTCAATCGAACTATCTGAAGTTCGGTAATAAACCTCATGCGAATAAAGCTGGTGAAAGTGTGTTTCCATCAAACGGCTTTAAAGCGGATAAAAACCTGTGTTGTAATGACGTCACAAGCTGTTTTGCGATCAAATCGGTATATCGAATTGATTTGAGACATGTTAAGGTGTTTCCATTCATTTTCCCACCGAATAGCACAACATTCAAGCCACCATTTGCGAACAAAGTTTTACTAGGCAAAATGGATCGCACCATAATGTTTCCATCCACTTTTATCACATAAGCCGTATATCAATCAAGATAAAATCCGATGAGACCGATCGTTTTTCATTTGAGTCGATATTAATGAAATTCAATCGAATTTTACTATTTCTATAAGGCATTTTTCATTCAATATCACTTAATGCGGATAAAAACGTGTGGATGGAAACATAGCTACTATATCGAGTCCAACTTTTAATTTAAACTGATTGTTTAACTCACGTTTTCGCAAGTATTTTCGTATAAAGTGATGTCAGTGCATAGCATACATTCTATACTAAAAGTGACAAACAAACAAATATATAAATAAATAAATAGTGATGATTGGCAGCTGCTTTTGAATACTTACAGGTGCATGTGTACACATAATTGAGAAATTCTTGAAGGCTATTGCTTTATTTTATCATGAAACTTCACTAGTATTGCTATCAACTACTGAAATTTTATTATAGTGATAACCCTAGATTGAGCGGTGGTATATAAAAAGAGAGAAATCTCTCATGAGACAAATACAAACTCACGTCCAATAGGTGCCAGCTTATTTTGTTCATTCTTGTCCAGCTCATCATTTTTGCGCTGAACCCAAAGCCTCCACACCTCCAGTCCTTCCTCAGGCTTCAGCGAGTTGGGGAGGATCAGCTCAGGAGGAGGATCCACTTGTGGCTCCGCCTCTGTCTGCGCCTGTTAAACACAGAACATCATCATTGACACATTACTTTGCCAAAGAGGTTATACACATTTTTCACTACGGTTAAATGCACATCATCAAAAACTGCAAAATGACTTAAGACGGCCTGGGAGCTATGAATACTTAAGCATGCAGTATTCCTCCTAGAATGCGTTCACCTGTAGGTGGAGCTGTTGTTCCTGAACCTCCCCATCCTGTATGTGCTGATGCTGTTGCTGCGGATCCCATATATGAAGGGCCTGCGTCGTTCCAGAGTAAGCGCCCCCTACAGTCTGCACTGCTACGGGGATGTGAATGTTTCCATTCATAAACTGTGCTGGGAACAGCGAATGTACAACTTCCTCCTGAGTGGTCAATCCCGAGCCAGACACTGGAACGGCCACTGCTCCGCCAGCCTGAGACGCACCAATAATCATCTTGTCTTTGTCTTTATCAGTATGCGAGGCCTGTACCTGCACGGTGCTGTAGGCCTCCTGAGGTATGGCAATGTGGGCCACGCCTTGCTGCTGTGGGCTCGAATACACAGGTATGGTCCAGGTCTCACCGGCTGGGCCTGTGATGGTACCGGTGGCACTGTAGAGATGAGTGCTATCAACGGTCAGCAGATCTGGTCGAAGTGACAAGTAGCCCTGCTGTTGGCCCTGTGGGATGGCCAGAACAGTAGCCAGCTGCTGCCCTTGAGGAAGCGAGTAGGACACAACTGTCGGAACATCCACCTTGCGTTTCTTTGCAGGCTGGAGGACAGCAGGTGAGGCTCCAGGTCGTCTCTCTACCTCCCTAGGGGAGCCCTGCTGCTGAGGGGGGGACAGAGCCTCCACAGTCTGAATCTGAATCTGCTGGCCTCCGGCCACCGCTGCCACCAGCTGGGCCTGGATCTGAGAAACACACCCAAGTTACAATGTGAATCTAAAATGCATAAACTGTAGAAGGTGACCATGTTTTGGTGTGCATTACCTGTTGGTGTTGTTCCTCTGTAAGTTCTCCCTGTTGTACCAGCTGTGTTGTGGTAATTCCTTGTAGCTGCTGATGGGTGGGAGATGCCACCTGAAGCACCTGACCCTGCTCACCCTGGATCTGCACCTGCCAATGAGGAGATGGAGAGGCATTTACAGCAGGGAACAAGGAGGATGGCCCGCTGGTCTGGAGTAAGGTGGTTCGTAGTGTATGTCATTGTGCTTCGGAAGAATTTGCACGCTGGTGTGTATTTTTATTTTTTGTAAAAGAAAAAAAAAAACACTTTTTAATGAACAAAAAAACGATTTAGTGTTCAAAAAACATTTATCAATGTTTAAAATTAATTATTTATTTATTTTTAGGAATATAGTTCTAAAGAATAGCACAACAATGTTTGAAATATAATTTTGGTAACATTTTAAATGCCTTTACTGTCACTTTTGATTAATTTAATGCATACTTGAACAAAAGTAATTATTTCTCAAAAAAAAAGGTATTTTAAAAGGAGTCATGAAGTAAATTTTCAAGGTCTACTTAACACCAGCAAGATTTTTACATCAAAAAACAATTTAGATGTAATATTCTCCATTTTCGACCCTTTCTCTTTTATCCAACACACTTTGATGGGCGTGCACAAAATGATAACAACAATTGGGAAAGTTAATAAATAACAATCGTTAGTTCAATTATTTTGAAAACTTCCTGTTTGCCAAACATGTTTGAGCCAGAGTTTGATTCCGAATCAGAAGACAAACCTACAACTCAAATACAAAGGATACAGTAGTCTGTAACAGTGTGTTAATTAATCCTCTTTATATTTTTCTTTGTGCATTTGTTAAGTAATATTGTATTTTATTACATTTGGGTTGAAACGAAGATGCTACAGAAAGATGTTTATCTAGTAACAGTTGAAACACTTTCCAAATGTGAAACATTTATGGATGTTACACATGGTTTAAAGTAATGGTTCTGGCAAATAAATGCTTATATTCATTGTTCATGATTTTCAGTAAAATAAGTACATATCAAACAATCTGTATCAGACAAAAAAAACAGTGGCACACAGTAAAAACACTGTTACATTACTGTCGGATCCAATGTATCAACGGATCAAATGCAGACCGGCACAGCGTCTTTTCCCCCCCAGTCTTTTAGAAAAGCCTGCAACGAACTGTCTTGCTTAAAAATGAAACATGCAGTAAAACGAAGCAAACAAACAGTGTCTTAATGACGCAATTATTAACATTGTTAAAAAATAAAGTTCATCCACGCTTTTCTAATGTTAGGATCACAAAGATGGCAATGCAAAGATTATATTTCCACAACTTGGCACTTCAAAACATCTTGTAATCCTCTGAGGCATTCTATGGTTTTGTTGCTGGAGTAATCCAATGTTTGTGTCTCTACAACATGTCAAGCGCAAATGGGTGGGCGGGCTAAAGAGGTGATGATGTAGAAGTGGTTGTTGATCTCCTGGTGGTCTTTCATCAAACCATGATGTCATACTGACTGCGACAATGTATTTTCCAAAACGAATCATTTTGGGAGCTTGGTTTCAATAAAAGCTGCTTTTGGACTAACAAGGACGTTTTGAGTTCTGAAACTTCCAGGATATTTTCATAGTACAATGACCTTTTAAATGTAAAAAAAAAAAAAAACATCAAGGAAAATTTGACTTCTCAATTCATGACCCCTTTAAATGTTATCTCTTTACTTCTAAAACAATACATGGCCAACATCTTTCTCTGTAAAAGGTGGTAAGTTCACACTGCACTTGAGATGCCCACAAATTATAACATTATTCTTAAAATGTAAGCAGCTCCAAAGCAACCATAAGGGCAATCAAAATGTTAAAGTCCAAGGACAGAAAAATCTGATCAAAATCAGTTACTGATTTTTTCTGTGGTAAAAGGTAAAAAAAAAAAAATCAATTCAGGGGGGATGCCCTGGAGGAAACCTAAAAAATGCACTTCTTCATAGTTCATCCAAAAGTGAAAATCCAGTCAGCATTTACTCATTGAAATACAAAAATGGAATGACATGATGGCAAGTAAATACAGAATTTTGATGAACTATCTCTTTTTTTATGGAATATTGCAGTATTTATTATAAATGCTTTATCCATGCACATTGTTATTTTATTTTTCCAAATTCCTGTGCGCTCATGTTTTTTTAATCAAAATAACATCCACTTCCTCTTGCAGTGACATCTTTTCTCATCTCTGTTGATGTGTTTTCTGGCGGGAGGGTGGAACAACCTGTCACTTAGATGAGATCACAGTAATAGCAAACCACAATGATCCAATCAATTCCCAATGGACATAATCAAGTCCTACCCTAAATTTGTTCTTGTCGAGGAGCCGTTTCACTCGGAACATACGTCACAACAGGGAAGAAAAACTATCGTAACTTGCGTTTCGTGCCGACTTTTGTCCAACAACCACAGTTTGCCTGGTAATTGTTGTATAATTGCCCTGTAGATAAGATACAGAAAAACAGAATGACAGAGTCATACCTGTACTTGGATCTGCTGTTCAGATGCTTGATGCACAGCTGCAGCCAGCTGGGGGGAGATCTGTGTAGACGTCACCTGCACCTGCGCAAAGATAAAACAGAAATGTGACTACTAGTTTTAACTTTTTAAATCACAACTAAAACAACAATGAAAAGTGATTCTATTCATACCGGACATGCCAGCTCCAACAATGACCCTGCCACCTCTGTGCTGTCCGTGTAGATGCAGTTGGCACCCTGTTGGTACACCATGGTGGTGGTGGTGCCGGTGGTCTGCTGACTAAACTCCTGCAGAACCTCTGGGCCTTTGGAGGCCAGCGACTCCAGAAACTCTTTCATACGGTGCTGAGGTATAGTGCGTGCCTTTTGCCGCACATACTCGTCGAACGAGATCGCACCGCCTTCAATGGGCTCATTCATGACAGGTCAATCCACCCTGCACAGGAGCCTGGAACACAAGGAATGGGTTTAAATGATAACACACTACCAGTCAAAAATTGACAAAAAAAAATGTTTCTCATAATCTTCAAAGCACTTCAAATTATAAATTCTTTGGGATAATACAGTCGTAATTAATTATGATTTTTGGCATTTATGTTTATATAGATTAAGAACACTCATTTAGTCAACAGTTCAAAACCAACCATACACATAATAAAAAATAATAAGCATTGTACGTGAACCTGAAACAGTAATAAGATATTTTGTATCACTGCTAGTTCTACATTGGCATATGAAGTAATCAGTATAATCTCTCCACATGATGTAAATTAGATCTAATTTAATTCTGAATAATGCACCAGCAGTCAATCCAACCATAAACACGAATCCTTGTGCAGTTTAAATAGAACTGTATAAACTGAAGTTTCATGTATAAAATGGGTTTCATGTGATTTAGTAGAAATGAGGAGTTCAGTGTATTAAGCATTCAGATGGAAATAGCCTATAACCTTGCTGGACTTTGGACCCTCTCGAGCAAAATAAATTAGTTGCATTGAGGTTGTTCTCAAATCACATAGCAAATTCTGAACAATCAAATATTACCTTTTTGAATCAGGAGACATGAGCAATAATTAAGATTGTATGTGACTGAAACTAGCTCTATTTATGGTCAATCGCATACTGGACCACTCAGTGATTTTGCCTAGAAAATATGCTAGCATCAATGCTAACTCGCTACCCTTTGTCAAATGAAATTTCAAAACTACAAAAAATGTGCAATGACATGGATTACGACATCAAATATATTTATCATATGCTGCTATGTGATAGTAGCCGTTATTCCCAGGGTAAATGCGGTAACGCGCGCGCAGTTGAATGGCTAGCGTGAGCTCGCGTGCTAATCATCCCATGCTACCTTAAATAAAAGCCAAAGCAATTTCCGCCAAAACACGCCGTTCAAAAAACAAAAACCCCACTAAAGCTCAACTAAATCTGACCGAGCACATGTAAAGTCCGTTTGCTTTGCTATATCTCGTTATTTTTGCACTCAAACACATTTGCTTTATTTAAGTGCGATTTATGTCGTGACGTGTGCTTATTCTGCTACACACATAAATGAAACGGTTAAAATCCCGCTGCGGCCGAGTGCAAATATGTCCTACCGTATTGAAAAATACACAAACGCGCTGCTTGGACGGCTTGGTAGGCTGTAAATGTTATTTTTTAATAATGATGTTTGCGATAGAGCTGACGGAAGTAGGCCTGCTGTGACAGCGCAAGACCCCGGGCTGTCCTGTGGCGTGAAGGCGGGGACGGAATCGCAGCTCCCCCTTCCGGCTCCACTGCTGCCGCACGCACATTCACAATGCCATGAACGCGGAGCACAGTGTTGCCAGATCATGCCAGATCGCGAAAATTTAATTTATATGCAATTTTCTTTATGAGAAATACAAAAATGTCAATAAGAAGAAAATCAGTTCATTGATCGGGGACCCATGTATTCTGCTCAATAATCAACAATTTGAATGAACAATTTGATAATTAAAGAGCATAAAAATAATAATAAAACCATTCATATGTAGGCTATACAACTTAAAATAGAATATTTCATTTAAAAGTATTATATAGAAATTCTAAAGTAATAAAGTGATTGATAAATGCATTTTAATACGCCTTTTCTAACATTGACGAATATAAAAAAATGTGGCTGGTGTATGTTGAGTATACAGACCTGGTTTCTGAACTAAACTAAGTATTATATTTTTAATTTGTGCATTTATTATCTTTAGATTACCCTATCACATTTCAGACTTTGATCTATTATTCAACAGCATAATAATTGAATACTTGATTAACAGATTTTTTCAGTGAATCTACTGGGTTCTCAGTTAATTTCACATTTTCTAAATTGATTTTTATAATGATTATTGCGTTAACATTAGGCCTAGGCAAGGCTATTTAATAGATTCACTGTTGGTCATTTTTATCATCATGGTATGGGGGGCCAAAACACCCCATAGTTAGGGGGAGGGGTCCAAAAACTCAACCAGGTAGTGACTGATAATTATAATGAATAATAATAATATGATAGCCTAAGTCTAATATTGTTTTTTTTAACTGTCCCCAATCGCTTATAATGTAGCGGACATGGCAACACTAGTTCAGCTCGTCAACAACCTGCACGGGTGCGCGCATTCGCTCTGCATGGCACTTTTATGTTAAACGGCTTCACTGTAACAAAATACAGACCTACTACGCTGCAATTGCAATGATTTTGGTATACATTATGCTACACTAATATGATGAAACACATTATAAAGGATGTAAATTAGACCCTTCTCGCATGTGTTTCTTTTCCATACTCTCTGTGGAACAACTGCTTATGATTGCATTGTAAAATACTTGGCCTTTATTAATGAGAGTAAGGTTTTAAAGAAATATATAGAAAAGACTGACATCAAAATCAATTGAAAAAAAAATATGTTATGTAGCCTATTATAAATGCGTTGCGTATCATAAAGTAGGCTACGTAACAGAGCGAGATAAAGTTGTAAAAAAGTATTCAGTAGGCTACAGACGATGTCATTTCAGCGTGCTTGTGCCTTTAAGCGAAGCTTTATTCGCTCCAGTCCGCCTTAAAGTGCTAAGCATGTGTCTGTGAGGGCCTCCCCCTGGTTGCCCTGCAAAAGCCTGCCTGACTGAGCTCTTAAGGTGGACCGGGTGAGATATGCTGTATGTCGTGTGTCGTGTGACTGTTATGAGTTCAGAAAGAGTTAATTCCCACGGTCTCTCTCTTAACCCCACATTGACCCTGTCCAATAATTTGGATAAATGTATAACTCTTCACAAGACATTTAATAATTTACATATTATTGAGCACATTTATAAATAGCAGAAAATCAGTAGGCCTAAATGAAAAAAAAAATCTAATTCTATTTCCTCGTTTTTGCAAAAGAGCTGCACATTAAACTATTTACAGTATCCAATAAATGTTTAAAATCAAGATTTAATGTTAAACACATGCCAAACAAACTGTATGCAGAAATCGTTTTTAGACTGCACACTGTTAAAACTGCGTGGAATATTGTGATATTTTGACATAATAGAACTGAATAGATATTTTGTAAAAATAAAATAATTATTATTAATAATATATATATATTGCCTTATGCCTTAAACCTAAAACCATGTTTTTTTTTTTGTGTTTGTGTTTTTATTGGCAAACAATATGCATATAACCTATTTGAACACCTACAAAAGAATAATATACTCATAGCATTATTGGTTTTACTTCAATATTATTTTTGAAATACAGTATTATGTAAAAATAATGTAAATTAATTAAAAAACATTTTTACTTTAAACATTTTAAGAAAGTAAAATCCCTCTTCTCTGTGTAGTTTTGTGTGTGAGTGTTTGACATACATTCAAATAAGATCTGGTTAAATCCACCATGTTTTGCTGTAAGTAACACGTTAAGCCTCACATGGCAGGTTAGCATCAAAAACCAAGTAGTGATGGGTGTTAGCCTAACATGGCCGAACTGACAAAGGGGTGATTAAAAAAAACGAGTGATTTGAATTACTGTGCCGTAAAAATTTTTTTTAGGTGTGACAGAATAATATTTAATGGTAAATATATTATGTCAGCTGTAGTTTCTTGTTGTGTTTGCCTTCAGTATGCTTTGTCATGAACAGGCTGGTTTAGTGAACTAATGGTCTTACTGAAATCCCTTATTGAAGAGATTACCTTTACACATCTGTGATACCAGAAAGGAACAGAGACACAAAATTGAAAGAGTAAGGAGCCTGTATTTTTTAAAGATATATAATACAAATATATATTTTATGACCTAGACTTGACATCATTTCATTTAAAATTTACACTGACATTTCAAAGATCCTGAGGTTTAGCTTTTGTTGTTAAGGGATCAGAACCCTGTTCAAAGGTGTAAGTTCAGCAGGACATCAACCAGATGGCAGCAAGATTACAGTGAAACGTCAGAAAGGCTGCACTATAAGCATCAGCACACAGATGCAGCAGTATTGAAGAAGACAACATTCAATAAAGACAGCACCAGTAATAGCTCAAAGTGATTCACATCTGAGAAATACAGAAAAGAACCATGATATTCACTATACGGCTGACCTCGGGAACTTCAGGTAAGTGTTCAAAGGCTTCTGTGAAACGTATTTGGAGTTTCTGTTTTAATTCTATCAAATATTTGTAGTCAATTATGCCTACAACGTAGTCCACCAACAGTAAACTGGAAAGGTAGACATTTAAACAAATATTTACCGTATCAAAACAATTGGAATAAATAAATATGAATGGTTGAATCTAGTTTTTGATGATGTTACCTTTTATATTTTTGTATATAATGTTGTATATTGCTGTTTGTTGCACACTTATATTTTAATATATAAACGATATATAGGATGACACTATATTTTTAAAGATAATTTGTCAATTTCAGTAACAGCCTTTGCACCTAAACCTATTTAATTTAAATAAACCTTTTAAATTATTGGTTCATCAACTCTTATATATGTTCACTTGAAAATGCTGTTCACTCAAGAATGTTATGAAGTTGTTTTTGCAAATGTTGTATGTCATAAAAAATCGAAAGTTATATAAAATAAGTTTTTTTACATACATTTTAAAATTGAATATAAATTGACAAATGGCACAACCCAGAAGCTGCAAGAAGCACCTGTTTGGTCCAAAAAAATCAAAAAGTAAAAAGTGATAGCCAAATATGATTGTAACTGAGTAGTCCCTGGTTGGGACCTAAATTTGAACCAAACTTTCAACCTGCGCATTATTTTTCACTATTTCCCGTATGTACATCCTATATTAATATCCTGTGCACTTATCCAGGTTTTGATTTGGGGAATGTTATTCACTTTCATTTTAAAAAGCGTAGCTTCTAAAAGTCTTTTTAATTCATGTATATCCTGTTCTGTCACCATTCAGCTCCTGGCACCGGTTTTGCTCGACAGCCTTTGGAAATGACTTGGCTCCTCACTCTGATTTTTGGACTGCCTCTTCTCCAGAAACCTGTCACTTCCCTTGACTCTAACACAACACAACCCTTAAACCATAACAACCTGAGCATTCAGGCAATTGATGGCTTTCCAAAAACTCTACCCGCGACACATAACTCAAGCTGGAATGAGGAAAGAGTTGATAATAGGTTGTCCAAAGAGCTTTTTCCTCTTTTGCCCAACTTTAGCATAAATGACGGCTCTGGGGAAGGAAGTGGACTTCAGCAGAGCCTTGAGGTTATGATGCCCTCTAGTGGTCCACTGGAGATGGACATGTTCGTTCCAGACAGAGTCGAGAAACAAGATTTTGAGGTGGAAGAGTTAAGTGATCCAGATTCCCCGCCAATTCCACAAAAACTAACCCAGTATATTGATGATGATAATGATGAAGATGGTGAAGATGTCATTTTAGCAAACAATAGCAGTGCCCCTGATGAAGCCACGTACACAGTGGTTGTTCAGTTGACTACACACACCCACATAAATAATGACAGAATGAACAAAGACCAACCTTTGTTGACAACCATCAAACCAATTACAGAGAAAAACACTACTGAAAACTCTCCAGTCAATATGTATTTAGAGACATTTAATAAAAATGTAGAGGTGAACAACAAAGAAAACTGGAATTCTTCTCAAGATTCAAAGTATATTGCATTCAGACAGATTTTAAGTTCCATCACAAAGCCTGAAACATCAGGACACAATGGCACGCTTATGACGCAGCCTGGCTCCATCCAAGGGTCCTTTGAGAATCTCATGGTGGGAGAGGAACGTTATGTCACCAGCCATCTGCCTGCAGCCACATCTCCATTAAAGACTGGTGAGTATGTTCTTCTGTTTAAAAAACAAAACAAAAAAACCCTGCAATGTCAGTACTGAATAAAAAAAAAACAGAGCAAGAATGTAAGCAAATCATGGAAAGAAACAGTTATTATTTGTATGTATGAATTTTAGGTATGGAGAGTCATGAAGGGACTATCCCTGATTTACCTGGGGGGTCATCATTCACAACTACATCTGTTTTGCAGGAAAATAACAGAGCCACAAACTCAAAAAACAAAGGTAGTCATAAATATTGTCATTTTCACTAAAACTGTAGACAACTTTTACACTCTTTTGTTAGAGTAAAACAATTTGTTGAGTGTTATAACTAAAATGTTCTCCCTTTTCATTATAGATTACGAAAAGCCAGAATGGTTTGGACATTTGTTTGGACCATTAACAGAGAGTGATCTATCTAGTGTCATAGGAACATGCATTCTGGGCCCATGCGTGGTCTCCACCGGTGGCAATGTGACCCAGCTACAGTGGGAGGATTTGAAACGTACACTAACCTTTGCTTGGGAGGTCCATGTGTTTGGCTCAGCTGCACTGTTTCTGTTGGTAGTGGTTGCTGCAACTTTTGGAGTGATCGGTGGGATTAATATGCTTCACCCCTTTTGCAAGACATTCACTCTTGCTAACATCTTGCTTCTGCTAACAGGTCTGCTTCGATTTGTACAGCTCATAATTGACCCATACGGTACCAGAAACATTCTGCCTCGCCCTGCCCTCACTGCTTTGTATAACTTACCAATTCCCTTACTGCTCTGGGCCCAAGCCACCTTGGCACTTTTTGCTCTGAGGGAAAAAACATCTCCTCAACGGCTTTCAGTGACTGGGGGAATGGCAGCACTGCACTGTATCTCCCTCCTGTTTGCTGACCTTCTATCCAAAACCTTGTTGCCCGCACTGCCATTAATGTTACAGACATTTACTATTTGCTGGGGATTACTGCTTTGTTTAGGAATCTTTTTCCAGTGTCTAAAGCATCTCTGCATCTCCCACAGTTCAGCTCTACCTAGGTGGAGTGCTCCGAAAAGTTTAGAAAACAGCGTCAGGCGTGTAATGTTGCTGTGCGCCATCCTTGGGATGTTTTCCTGCGTTCTGCAAATCTATAGTTTCCTCTGGCTTTATGGGTTACTTGGTGACTGGCGCAGATTTCGGTGGGGCTGGTGGTTCGGGCAACTCTCAGCAAGACTGTTTGAGCTGGCCTGGAGTATGTCTCTTCTACTACTGGGATCTAGGGTGTTCTGGAGACCACAAGGAAGTAAGCAGACAGCTAAGAGGGAGGGAAGGGGAAACACAGGAACAGGCTGTTGGACAGGTTACAAATGGGGCATTGGTGGAGCCCGGATAAGAACTGGGCTGAACTGTTGCCAAATAACTGGAAAGTCACAGGCAGTCCCGTGCAAATGTCAGCCAGTCGGTTAACCGAAACGATGTAACTCCAGTGACCTCAATCATGACAGTGCATGAAAATGTGGGAGTTATTGGCGGAGGTGTCCTGTATAACAGCAGTTACGACCACCATGCCTCTCCTCTGTGGACTAGAGGTGTGGAATGGCAAGAACACGAGTGCATTCTCTCACTTATTGAGTTTGACCTTCATCCCCCTTCACCCATCAACCTCCATCATAGCATTGACAGCGCCCTCCATCATGCCCACTTGCTTGGTGTAGGTAACCTTTTCTCCCCTTCTTCACCCTCCTGGGCCCAAAATGAGGGGTCAGGTGGACCACCCTTCGAAAACGTTGTGTCACCGACAACCCCAGCTAGCAAAGCCTATAGGTGGGCTTTAGATACTGGCTCGAGTTCTAACTCCCCTGAGCACCTTGGGACTGCAGTACAACATACTGAAGTGTCTGTGATTGAGCCCCTGGCTTCCTTGACTCCAGAGACCATTAGGAAAGTGTGGGAGAGAGATACGGTCATCCCAAGAGTCACTGTGGGAGATGACTGCACCAGTATAGCGAGTGGAGATGACGTCACTATTCTTTGAACTACTAAGAAGTTTAGCACTTTATCACTTTCCACATGCAAAATAATGTTTTTAAATAGACAATGCACACAATAATCTATACTATTTAAGTAGTGTGATACTTATATTCTCATTGACTGGAGTTTAATGGATAAAATACATTAAAAATTATTAATTAGTCTCTCTCTGTTTGTTTGTCTGTATATATACTGTATGTATAGCAATGTGTCCCATACATACAACTTAAATGTGGTTAATGTATGTACTGTGCTGCCTCTGAATCCTGTTTTTATAAACTAGATTATAATAAATAAAGGGATTATTGTACCTTATTGTAACGTATGGTGTTTTATCAACAAGGACACCAGCCCCCGGTTTCACAGAAAAGGATTAAGCCAAGTCCCAGACTAAAAAGTTTGAGCTGTTTTAACTGAAAGCAACTTGCACTGACATATCTTAAAATATGTCATTGACATTGTTTTTTTCTAGGGCACATTTATGAGGTCAAACGGAGTATCCATTGGTGACATCTGTGCTGCGGCTGGCACGTCTTCACTGTCCACCTTTGCCAGATGTAACAACTTGGACGTCCCTGCTCTACAAGTATACGGGTCCTGTCTGTTGAGCTGGGCTTTGACCTCTACGCGAGCTCAGCCCGTTTGAACCTTTTCCCTCGAGTACCTTGTCCTATCTTAGCCTTGCTGCCTTCAAGGGCCTTACCCCAAGTGTCTTAGTTGTCAAAAAGTTTAATCTGGACCAGAATGATCTGGATTTTGAAATCCCAAGTTTTTCTATCCAGGATCTGGTAATCCGTCTTACTTTTGTGTTGTTCAAAGCTAAATTGTATCGAATCACCCCAGATTCTCAACTTTTCAGATTTCCAAATCTTGATTATTATTGCTCCAAATGCGGTTACATTCCACAATACTTGATGCTGGCTGTAAAGAACAACAGGTATTTCTGTCACTGCTGTGAACTACCACAACACAGAATATGATGGGAGTCAGCTGTCCACAACAGGCTTAAACCTGCAGTCTCAGAAATATTTTCTAATCAACTTTATCGACAAAATCCCAAAAAATATTGAGATTTTTTTGTCAACATCGGAATCAGTTGGACCCCTCTGTGATAATGTTGTGTGACCCATCACCCCAACTAACAAAGCCTATACTATATCTGGTGCTAACTCCCCTGAGAGAACTAAAGAGCACATTCAGGGCTTTTCAGAGATACCAAATGTTTGGAAGTTTCACCATGACAGCAACTTCCACTTGGTCTTTAAAAATGACTTACATTAATTTATACATTAACTTGAAATATGGAAATATGATAAAATTTTGTAATTATCATTTAAATCGGACTTTAAACAACTAAATCAACTTCTCAGGAAAATGTTATGGGGTTTCTAATCAAAATAAGACTTTGTTACGAAACAGGGCATTGATTTCATACATGTCCACTGTAGTTTGTATGTTTATCAGGCATTCTGGGAGACACAGAAAAATGAATAGGGAAAGAAATGATTTATCAATATTCCTATGATATATTAGATATTATAATGAAAATGTTGTTTATTTATTTCCATAATAATATCTAACAATAAGAGCTCACATTCATGTTGCCCCAAGTACACATTAATATGCAAATTAGATATAGTGTATAGCTACAGTGTATTGAATGGAACTATATTTATGGCTATTTTATCCACATATTGAATAAAGTAAAATGGCATGTCAATTCATCCCATTATATCTTTTCATAACATAGTTGAGAATCATATTTATACAAAGATTGGTTAAAAAAAATCCTGAAACCTAAAAATTGATTAGTAAATGAAAAAAAAAAAACATTGTTTTTGCCTATACATGTAATTTTACGTCATTTTATTTGTTAAACAACTGAGTCCTAGTGTCCACTATAGTGGACATAGCATAACATATGAATAAAATATCACACAAAAAAAATGTCATGACACTAATTGTTGCGTTTTTGCTCCTTTCCTTAAACTGGTTATGCCTCGGTTTTAATCAAAAATGCTTAAATTGTCTTCATACAAGCTTACCCCATACCAAAATCATGGATCTTTCTTGTCCTATTTACAAATGCTTAAACCCAGCAAAACAGAAATTAAGACCTAATGTTCCAAATCTTAAATAGTATAAAGCCTCTACTTATGCAGCAGATAATGAAACATTAAGATCACTGAAATATTAAGAAATGGCTGGACCCAGTCTCAGATGGAGCATGGAGGCATAGTAAGGTGTTTAAGTTCTTTTCATTACTTGGACATAAAAAGACAGGGACCTATGTCAGGTCAATTGTGTGGTGTAGGTGTGTTGTTGTATTAGGAGATTAGAAAGTATTGAGTGTTGGTAAACGCTTGTTAGCCATTTAAAAAAACCTGGAAACTAGGACAGGATGCATGTGACTAAGCACGTAACTCTCTGTTAAATACACAATTATGACGAAGTAGTATGTCCCAAAGCTTACCTCTTCTGCCATGAAAACAATACATAGCCTAGTGTTAGGGCATAATATTAGTAGGCAAATAAAACACGGTATAAAGCGTGCGTAGACTCCTCTGCGTGGCTCTGCGTAGACACATTGCATTTTGCTCCTCGCCTAATTAAGCAATTACTTCTCTAAAACCTTTGTTAAAGGTTTTGCATGTTGACTGAAATGTCTATAATAGGGTGACCAACTGTCCTGTTTTCCCAGGACATGTCCTGTTTTCATATAACAATATAACAAATTTCTATCCATACAGAGGAGGCATAACCTACTTTAAATGTATTGAAATTAATAAGGTTTCTTTGAGTAAACTTCGAGTATCATTTGAGTAGGCCTATCTGTTTGCCGGGCCGAGTGTCCTGTTTTTTCAGGACAAAATATGGTCACCAGTCTATAAAAAGTGCAAAATGTCATTGAAGACACTTTGGAACCAATCTGACCCTACTGCGAAAGTACAACAAGAAACAACTCGTCAAACCAAGAACGCGGATTATGGGCCAGAGGTAGAAAATGAGGCATGCTCTTAGACTGCCATCCTTACTGAAGATGCAGCATTGTTGAAAGAATATCTGAAGTATACTATCTGAAATACTGGACATGAAATTACGGAAACATCATAAGCCAATTGCCGACATGTCTACAAAAATCAGCAGTCATTAGCACATCAACGGTCACCCGGGTCTAAGATCTTGAAAAGGGTTTGGAAAAGGCGATGGAACGTCTGGAGGATTTAGAGAATAGAAGGCACAGACAGAATGTATGAATTGTAGGACTGAAAGAAGGAATAGAAAGTACTGACCCAACTAAATTCTTTGAGCCTTGATATCCTCAGTATGTCGACCAAAGATAACCGAATTAACCGAAGCTTACCGAAGCTTGAGTGCGCTCATTGTACTGGTCCTCCACGTACAGTCCGTTTGATGCAAAATATTGCACCACAATTGTAGCTTGGACAAGCTCACAGAGTGCATAACTTACTTGGGATGCTCCCACGCCGTGACTGCATTTACTGAGACCAGCTAAGTGCACTGCGAGAAGGAGAATGGTGCTGACAGCACTGCAGCTGAGAACAGCTTTGACAACTCGACAGCTGAGAATGGTGCTTCTCCCCTGCAACTATCAGGTGAGACTAATATAGAGCAGATTTCCCTCTAAAAGATCATATTTTTGCTGATATTTGTTTCAAAATGCCACACCTCGGAGTGCGTTGCTTGCCCGGGCGAGCCTGAGAGGAAGAAACAATGGAGTCGCAGGCCTGAGCGGACAGGACAGGCTTACGCTGGTTCATATCCCACGTGCCTCACTCTCCATGCAGCAAGGGGATTCCCTGATGCTCTCCACCCGTGAAGACCAGTGCCGTGCATTTTTGGTCTTTTTTAAGGGTGCCAAGGAGGAATATGTGTCAACAACATGGCTAGCTTTAAATACAGGGGTGTGGTCAGACTCCTTGCAGGACTCCGCCCCCTACCACCAAAGGAGCCAAGCGACGTTAAGGGCCTGGCCTGAACTTGTCCTAAAAGCTCAGTTAGGAGTGGTTGACCCTGGAAGTGCCTGCCCACAGCCGCTTCAACGAATGGTTCCTGCAGCTGAGGTGCCATTAGAGAGCCCACCGCAGGGAACCTATCCCATTCGTTCATAATGAACTGTTTGCCGTCCGATTCTGTTTGTTGTAATATAGTAATTTGCCAATAGGTGTCATCGTTGTATTGCCATCTAATGTGTCACTACAGTTCGGTTTTTCATTCTTATTCGCTATATAGTAAAATCACGTGAAACTTCAATAGGTTATGGAACATTTGATTAAAGCTAAAGGATTTTGAAGCAAATGCACAGGCAAGAGCAAGAATTTGAAAAACAGAAAGAAAATGTGTATTCTCTGTTGGTGATGAATATGAGTACGTCCCAGTTGTACCTGATAACAAGCCGTAAGACCCCTAAGGAAGCGTCGGACACACTAAATGGACAATTTGAGAGAGACATTCTAGCAAACAAGCTGTTTCTGTAGAAAAAATACTTCAAATGTGAAATGAAGGAGTTAACTGGCCAGCTAGGAGCAATATGTGCGCTGATTGAAGAGGAGGACCAGATTGTAAAGGCCAATTTATAATTCTGCATCGGGTGTGCACTGTAGGTACGGCGTAGCATACGCACAGACGTGTAACATACGCCGTACCCTTAACCGTACCTGACGTGCACCTCCTAAAAAATTTAACTACACGTCGCGCCGACGCAGATGGCAAGATCTGTGATTGGTCGTTCTTCTGCAACGCCCACCATGTTTAAATTCAGAAGTTCAGTGAAAATTCAGTGACGAAACATGGAAATGGACCAAGTGACTGAGCGATAAGCTCCAACTCCAACATGATCCACTCTCTTTCAGTCGCCATTGCTTGTAGTAGCCTAAACTCAAAACAGCCGCGAGGAATCTAAACACAGTGGAACATTAAAACCCTCCCCCACCAACTAGCGTTTCGGCGCTGTAACTGCAGAGCGACACAGACATAACGCAGAAGTATAAATGCTCACGACGGCGTCGCCTACGTGCGTAGCCTACTACGACGTACAATACGGCGTACACTCAACGCAGAAGTATAAATTGCCCTTAACACTGATGTGTAGCTTGGCAGCAAGCTATGCTACAATTGTCACTGCACTGGAAACGAAGTTTGACAGTTTAACGCTGCAGTTTGTTCAGCAAGCATTAATAAATGAAGAACAAAAGTGAGCATCTGCTGATGGTAACTATGGCGGTGCTATGTCCAGTGGTGCTGCGTCCGGTGGCGTGTCAGCGATGTCAACCAAAGTTTTCAGTGATATTCACTGTGAACAGTGAACTCCAAGGCAGTGAGAGCTGACAGATCCGGCTCGTGGAGATGTTACAAGTTTGGGAAAGAAGTACATATAAAGTACATATAAAGCGTGACTGTCCAATTAAAAAACCCACTAATACCCACAAAGCCAAAAATGTAACGTGGACATGAAGAAGACTTATCTGAGAGTGCCTTCGTCGCTAGAGAGGCAAACCAGGTTGCTCGTCTCTGGAGCCTCAAAGCACACAACGTGCCCCCAAGTTATCCGGAAATATATTCTCAGTGGGAGCTGCTGTCAAAAAAAGAAATACTGTGCAGTTCAAGAAGTCTCGCTGTTACATCCGTAATAAAAATGGACATCTCAGAGGAATGGGAACACAAAGATTTGATGGCCTGTCAGTGTTCGTCAAGTGCATAATACCAGCCAGCTTGTGGCACCAGCGACTGGGTCACACAACTAGGGTTGAAGGAACTTAAAAAACTGGTGAATGGAGTGGACTTTCCTGCAGAGAAAGAAGTTATCTTCTGTGTGGAAGACAAGCTGTCTAGGAAGCCACTTAAAAAATCCGAGAAATCCGTTCCAAACATAACCTACAGTTGGTTCATAGTGACGTAATGGAGACTGAATATATAGGTGGATAAAAGTACTTTGTGACTTTTGATGAATATTCTAAATGTTGCAAGGTATACTTTATGAAACAGAAAAGGAAAGTTCTTTGCAAATTCAAGGAATTTGAGAAAATATTATCAAATGAGGGCGAACAGAAAATAGCAAAACTAAGAACGGATAATGTTGGGGAATACACATCCAAAGAATTTCAAGAATACTTGAAGGCTCAAGGTATCCACTATGAGACAATTGTACCTGACACACCTCAGAAAAATTAATTGAAGCAGCGAGAACCATGCTCTCTCGCGCTAAATTGCCAAAGTCGTACTGGGCAGAGGATGTAGCGACCGCAGTTTACATACAGAACAGACTGCCCACATCTGAGCCTACCAGAGATGGTGCGACAAACGGCCAAATGTGAGTCATGTGAAAGTGTTTGGTTGCGTAGCTTATGCACATGTCCCATAGCCTGGTTCTACCAGACTCTCGTACATTTCATTTGTACAGAGAGTCTGGCACCGCTCCATTGACAAACGTTAACTTCCTTGTAGGCGGGAACTCTATTGAAGTCTAAAACTATTGGATCTGCCCAGAGTCACTCTATCTGCCATAACCAATCGCTAACGTTTGGTCGTGTCATATGTCTTTTCCCGAACCCCGTGGGAGGATGGCCATAAACACAAAACTAAGCAAAGATGGTTCTTGCTCCGGCTTTAACTTCTTGATATTCGGCAGCGTTGCCACAACGGACCGAATGGCTTCACTCACATCTGTCTACTCTGCCATTACTGAACTACAACTCAAAATAACGCACGAGTCGACATCAACGTCATCGTTCTCAGCCACTCCATCTGTTCGCTGATTGGCCCGGTAAAAAATTGATTGGAGAAAACTAAAGTCTACAGCACAATCCCAGACGTAGTACTGAAGGAAAATGAAATTGAGCGGAAGTGCGTAGGAGGGCGGAGCCAGGCTACATGTCCCAGACACAGAAAGAAGAAAACTGGACAAGAAGGCTGTGATGCTTCGTTTTGTGAGATTTGCCAACAATGCCAAGGTCTATCGCTTATTGTTCTACTAAGAAAAAAAGAGGATTCTAAAAGAGGACACAGTTGGGCTGTGATCTTCAACGAGTCAGACTTTGACTGGAAACAAGAAGAGGACATTTCTTGTTTGGAGTACGAAGTTATCATGAAAACTGATGAGAGAACACCAGTCGATGCTACTGTCGATGAAACTGCTAAAGAAAGGGGCAGAATCAGTAAACCACCGAAGAGATATGGTTGTGATGAGTATGCCGACCAGGGGTTCGTTCTTCGTACGTCGCTAACTCTGTTAGCTGGATTTGATTGTTGACGATTTGCCATGATCTTGGATTGTTTGGTTCTTCGAAGCTCATCCTAGACTTGCTGTCATAGCAACAGGTGCGCTAGCTTGAACCTGCTCGCGAGCAGGCTTATTTCATGTAAACAGGATTAGATCGCGGCTTCATAAGCGCAGGTGATACGAGAAGTCTTTTAACGCAGCGCGATAGTGTACTTTTTGAGAGATATAATTATTCTTGGATGTCGTTTACATCAATTATTTTTTGGAAACGCACATTAAATGTTCGACTCGTCGGAGTCGGCCTTTAATAACAGCACAAACTGTGTGCATTGTCCTGATATTATTTGCGAGTGGCTCTTTCCTTTAAACTATTGGAGATGCGGAGAACTTGATAAGTGCTGTCTGTCGTGTCATTCACAAAGTTTACCCTGGCGCTCAAGCAGTTTTTAGGGTTTTTTTTGTGGCATTTCCAAGCCAGTTTAGACCCAAGGTTGTAGGCTATAGCAGGTTTTTTTTTTTTTTTGCCAACGCAGGTATATTATAATTTTTAATAAAGATCATGCAATCATGAACATGCCGATTAATATGACACAGATATGTCCCTCAGGCTTCACTAATGTGATCGGTCAATAGACTGCACACATGTTCCCATCAAGGCCTCTATGAAGGGGATTTTGTGTACAGAAAGGGGGATCACAATGTAAATGTGCAGCCAAGTTACTATTACAATTGACCCTTCGCGTGGAGCTTGATTGACAGGTGTTCTAACCAATCATACTTCGCCATCCGCCATTTTGTCCGAAAAAGCAGCCAGTAGAGTTAGGAGGATTTGAACTTGGTAAAATGAATATACTGACGCCTTTCCGCGGTTAAAACAACATTACTTCTTATGTTCGTTCATGTTTATTTGATGCTATAAATGAACTAGAAGGAAGAGATGATCGGATCACGAGCAGCTTTAACTGATGCTCAACCCAGGGGTCAGCTCTTCTGCCAGGGTGCAGGAGCATCTGTTTCTTGGTTGCTTTTATAAACAGACAATCATTTATTTAACAGTGCCTTTTTGAAAGAGACTAGTAGGCCTATAAGGCCTAGTAAAAATGACCATTACGTAGAAGATTTTTGTACTTCACTTTCATCATGTTCACTATAGTGTGGTGACTCTGACATGACAATGAACAAAGTAATTATGAAATTATTAAAATACAAAATAAATAAATAATAAGTTGTAATGGGATTTAGTGGAATTACCAAAGGATCGGAAGGCCATAGGGTCGAGATGAGTGTTCAAAGTCAAGCATCATAGTGACGTACGAGTATAGAAATACAAGTGCAGAATTGTCGCTAAGGGCTACTCACATAAGTATGGTGCTGACTACGATGAAACTTCTTCACCCGTTGTAGAAAAGGCCCCAAAGTTATGTTAGTGCTGCTATTATTTAGTACAGTTGACCATATTGTGCTTTATGTTTCACGTTTACTCCCGTTTATTCAGTGCTTGTAACAGGGTAGTCAAAGCAAGTGCTGGTTTGTATATTATATCTAACGTCACACAGATAATATGCAGTATGATAGAGATCATAAAGTCGTCAGTTGGATTGTAGTTGTGAGCTGCACCTTTCTTCAGAGTGTGCGTAAATGAGAAGAGTAAATAAGCAGCAAATAAGCATATTTGCTGCATCACTCGTGATATTGTATTTCTTTGTCAAACCAGCTGTTATTTCTACTATTTGATGTCAATGAGGGTTAGGAGTTTAAGGGGTCGCTATGGGACTGTTGTGCTAGTCTGTATTTTATTGCACTTAAGTAGAGCTGTCCAACAGCTTCGATTTCGCCCATTTTCGGGATATTTGCTTTTGCTTTGCTAATTGCAAGGGCTGCCACAGCTGTCCTCAATAAAGCGCTTAAGAGTATTATATTGATGTTGTGTGCGCGCTGTCGCGGAAGCGTCAGCGGAAGCATTCAGCTCTCGTGTTCAGCCTCCTTGTGTAAGACCGACTCGGGTAAAGACCTGCGACTCTACCTGCGCGACTCCACTGAGCAAGGACACCAGCAAGGCACTTAAGTATCTTCTTCTCCCTTTCCTTTCCTACTTGTATCCTATTTCCCTTAATCAACATGTGCTTTCAATACATTTCTGTTTTCACTTGACAACGCTCTCTCATCACGCACAGAAGGCAGTGCAATACTGCTTATCTGCGTCCTATTCTCTCATCCTCACACTCACCTCTCACTCTTTCTATGGGTCTATGGAATTGTCAATCAGCAGTCAATAAAGCTGGCTACATTCCAGCCTTTGCATCTCATTCTACTCTTAATATCTTGCGCTTGACTGAGACCTGGATCTGTCCAGAAGACTCAGCAACTCCTGCTGCTCTCTCTAACAACTTATCTTTCTCTCACACCCCTCTCTCTTTGGTGATTTCAACATTCATCTAGAGAAGCCGTATGCAACAGACTTCATCTCTCTCCTAGCCTCATTCGATTTCATCACCACAGGTACTCACAAGTCAGGCAACCAACTGGACCTGGTTTACACATGCAACTGCATCACAGACAAGATTTTGTCACTTTCAATCTACAACTTACTATCCACACTCCACCAACTCACCTACCAGTTACTTCCAGACAAAACCTGATCTCACTTTCTCCCTCCCATCTTTACTCTGCTGTGTCATCTTCTCTTCCCTCACCCTCACAATTCTCATCTCTGGATGTGAATACCGCAACGGATACTTTATGCTCCACTTTATCTACATCTTAAGACATTATCTGCCCTCTGTCCTCCAGGCCAGCACAAGCCACTCCCTCTAACCCCTGGTTATCTGAGGTTCTTCATGAACACCGGACCGAACTCAGAGCAGCGGAGAGGAAATGAGAATGAGGAATTCCTCTTTTGGAGGAAATCAAAAGATACATCTGACCTGAGTATGTATCAATCTCTGCTCTCTGCTTTTTCTGTTGATGTTCACACCGCAAAATCTTCATATTTCCACAACAAGATCAACACCGCCTCTAACACACAAACACTTTTCAAGACATTCAACTCTCTCCTCTGTCAACCTCCATCACCACCCACCTTCTCGCTAACTGCTGATGATTTTGCTAACTTCTTCACTTACAAAATGTAGCAGGGTGGACTAACTCCACCTACTGAGAGCGTGCACATGCGAGTAGTTGATTGGGCGCCGTGGGATGGCGTATAAAGGAAGGGGATTTGGGCGACCGGATGTGTGCCTTGGCGGCGTCGGATGTCACTTTCATCCGCGGCCGCCTAAGGGTTAACCGAGGTCTGATCTCCCTGTCTGCTGTGCGCGTGCAGCCGATTCGTCTCAGGTAACATTAGTCTGTTTACGTGTGAGTTATGCCTTGCTGCTCTCAGCGAGATATTCATAGCCTGTCATTAACAGCGGCATGTTTCCGACTAGGCGTCTGTATCCCCGCATGGCGCGTGGCCATGAATGGGCCAATTACATCTGCCGGTATGTATAATTATATCTTTCGACCTTAGTTATATTACTTTCATTAACATATTGTTATGCTCGGCAGGGTTATTGGCATATCTGAGGGCTCCCCCCGTTGTATCTAATGGGATCGAGCGACAAATCTAACGTGGGGAACGGTTGAGTGAGACTACGTTGCTGTTTTGCTTCCATGGTGTATCTCCTGGTAACTGCGCACGCCGTGATGATCCGGTGTGCTGGTCGGTCGGCTTATACCCGCGGCCATCTGTAACTCTGATGTATGTTTGTTTTTTTTCCTGTTAATCTCCGGATGACTGCACGCCGTAAGGATACTTTTTACTGGTTGGTCTGCCTTTACCCACGGCCACCGTTTCACCCGTGATGCAATAGTGGATGGAGTTTGTTTATGATTGCTTGTTATTCGTTACAGTTTGCCATGCATTATGTGCATTGTATTGATCACTGTTGATTGAGTGAACGGTGTGCTTTCTTTTGAATGTTTTCTCTTAGGAGAACAGTGATTTGTATGTTTTGTGTGTTATGGTGAGTTTATTTTGTGTGTTTTAAATGTGCTGAGCCATTTTTGTGTGTTTCTTCTTTTGTAGGAGCTGGAGGTTCCTGGAGAGGGGTGGCTAGTTTCCATTGTGTGTGGGGTGGTTACACCTATGCCGTGTGTCTGTTTGCAGCTAATCTTCACGTGTGTGTGTGTGTGTGTGGGAGCGCGTGAATGGGGATAGGGGCTCATATTAAATTAGCGGCTAGCCTGTACCTCCAGGTACCACCACTCCAGTCACATGAGTTAATTGTGAGTATGTTGTTGTGTTTGATACAGATGATACACGTTACTGTGAAGTTGAGCCTGAGATTGAGTATTGAGTATGTTGTTGTTTGATACAGATGGTGCATGTTACTGTGAAGTTGATCCTGAGATTATGTGACCTTTTGAATTATTTATTATGTGAATGCATATGAGAAATAAAAATACTTATTTTTGCACATGTGTTTCTCCCACGTCTCTTTGCCCACGTTGATAAACGAATCTGTGCGCCCTTAGGGCGGTTAGTCCCCAGTATTCTGGGGTGGCGTAGTCGACATTTAGCTCTATTCTGCAATTCGCCCTAGCTCGTGATGCCACAAAAATAACAACTATTAGCAGTCAGTTCTCTGCTCCTCACACACAGGAACCTAGACCAACCTCTGCCACAGCCAATAACCTTCTCTCCACTAACCGAGGAAGAAGTATCTAAACTTCTCCTCTCCAGTAATCCTACCACCTGCCCTCTAGACCCGATCCCCTCACACCTTCTACAAGCCATCTCTCCCACACTTCTACCAGCTCTCACACACATTATCAACTCATCCGTCCACACTGGCATTTTTCCCACACCATTTAAGCAGGCTCGGGTAACTCCGCTTAAAAAAAACAACATTAAACACATCACTTTTAGAGAATTACAGACCTGTCTCTCTCCTACCATTCATTGCGAAAACCCTTGAACGAGTTGCTTTCAACCAAGTACCATCTTTCCTGTCTCTGAACAACCAGCTGGATGTCAACCAATCTGGCTTCAAGAAAGGGCATTCAACCGAGACCGCATTACTGTTGGTCACAGAAGCCCTGTGGATTGCAAAAGCTGCTTCCAAATCATCAGTTCTCATTCTCCTGGACCTGTCTGCTGCCTTCGACACTATGAATCATCATATCCTTCTTTCCACCCTCTCATCACTGGGCATTACTGGAATTTCCTTCCACTGGTTTGAGTCCTATCTCACAGGTAGATCCTTCAGGGTCACATGGAGAGGCGAGGTATCCAAAGCACATCAACTGACCACAGGGGTTCCCCAGGGTTCAGTGCTTGGACCCCTCCTCTTCTCCATTTACACCACATCACTGGGACCCATCATACAGGCACATGGTTTCTCTTACCATTGCCATGCTGATGACACCCAGCTCTACCTCTCCTTTCAACCAGATGATCCCACAACAGCTGCACGAATCTCAAGCTGTCTGGCTGAACTCTTGGCATGGATGAAGGAACATCACCTGCAGCTCAACCTGACAAAGACTGAGCTTCTCATTCTCCCTGCCAATCCGTCTCTACGGCACAACTTCACTATCCAGCTAGATTCTTCCTCAATCACCCCATCAAGGTCGGTCAGAAATCTTGGAGTAATCTTTGATGACCAGCTGACCTTCACAGACTACATTACAAAGACAGCACATGCAGGTTTGCAGTGCACAACATCAGGAAGATCAGGCCTTTCCTAACTGAGCATGCAACACAACTTCTTGTCCAGGCCCTGGTTATTTCTAGGCTTGATTACTGCAGTGCTCTTCTGGCTGGACTTCCATCATGTGCAACTAAACCTTTAGAAATGATCCAAAATGCTGCTCCTCATCTTGTTTTCAACAAGCCCAAAAGAGCCCACGTCACTCCTCTGTTCATCTCTCTGCACTGGCTATCAGTCGCTGCTCCCATCAAGTTCAAGGCGTTGACACTTGCTTACAGATTGACCACAGGCTCAGCTCCCTCCTACTTTCACTCACTCCAACGAGTCTACATCCCTACCAGGAGCCTACAATCGGTCAATGAGCGACGGCTCGTGATACCATCACAGTGAACCACAAAATCACTCTCCAGAACATTCTCATTCACGGTTCCATGCTGGTGGAATGATCTCCCTACCCTCATCCGGAATGCAGAATCCCTGACAGCATTCTAATGACAACTGAAAACTCATCTCTTCCATGAGAACTTAACATAAGAAAACTAAATTTAAAAAACTTTCTTTCCCTTTCCTTTAAATCCTCGCTTGTCTGGCTTATGCTACTCTGAGCAATGTTTGAACTTTGTATTTTGAGCACTTCTTGCATTGTTTTTGCCTCTTCACGATGACTCGCTTGGTTTAGTCCTCAGATGTAAGTCAGATGTTAAATTTTGTTATCTGGACTGCTATCGAGGCTTCTCTATCAAGGCTTTGCTAGCTCGAACGGAACAGGGTTTTCACAATAAAAGCATCCAGCCGTTTAGTTAGTTGGAGGCTTTAAAGCGTATCATAGATGACAGGAAGTACTGTCTACATTAGCGGTAACTTAACGCATGGTAGAAAATCTGAGAATCCTATATAATAAGCGTTTGAATCCTTTCTCTCTGTTTACATTATTAGAGTTTAAGAGATATATAGCCATATTCTGACTATTGTTTATTTTATGTTTGGTAATGTATATTAGTGCTTAAGGAGGAATGAGTGTATGCATACTCTGTTTCCTCTATTCATTTGTATTTTGTTTCTCTCTTTATAGAAACCACACTCAGAATTACACTCACCCTCAAACTCACTGACACAAGAAAGAGGAAGAAATAAACAGAATAAGGACTATCTTTCGGCTCTTCATTTCATACTCTGGAATATTTGGCCTTAAGTGGTGTTCTGGCCGACACACCTGAGTGAACCTGGTGATAAACCCAGAACTAGCACCTAGACTGAGCTTCTACCCATTATCTTCAATACACCAGTGGTACGTTTTAGCTCATCAGCATCAGAAGGATGTGGTAACTGCATTTCTAAATGGACACCTGGATGAAGAAATCTATTATGGAGCAACCAGAGGGATACATCAGACCAGGGGAGGAAAGTTTGGTGTGCAAACTGAAGTCAATATACAGGCTGAAGCAGTCCCCTCGCTGCTGGAGCAAAACTTTCACAGAGTTCATGAAGAACATTGGCTTTAAACAGAGTACATCGTACCTGTGTGTGTTCATGAGATCTCGACAGGAGCTGGAGATTAAGTATTAGTTGTGCATGTTGATGATCTAATTCCGATCACAGAGTCAATGGAAAGCATGGAAGAGCTGAAACTTGCTCTTAAGAAGCGCTACAAGATGGACATGCGAGAACCGTGGGATCTTGGGAATGGCTGTCATCCAAGACAATAATAATAATAATAATAATAATAATAATAATAGATTTTATTTGTATATGAAATATAAATGTATATTTTACATTTAGGACAAACCTCAAAGTGCTACAGGTAAGATCATAAAAACAAAGTAAAAACATCAGTGTAAAATATGAATAAATAGTGCAACGACATTATTGTACACGGTTAAAAATCATAAGTTCTGCTAAAAAGTAATGTTTTTAGTCCTTTTTTAAAAGTCTCAAAAGTCTCTGATGCCCTTAGATGGTCAGGGAGGGCATTCCAAATCCGAGGAGCGGACGAGCAGAAGGCACGATCACCCATTGTGCTGAGTTTGGTTATGGGGAGTAGGAGGCGGTTTGAGTTTTTTGAGCGGAGGGATCGTGTTGTAGTGAGAGGGGTGAGTAGTTCTTTCAAGGGGGGGGGGTGAGAATTTAGACCTTGTATTCAATCCTAGCAGAAACGGGAAGCCAGTGAAGTGAGTGGAAAATGGGTGTGATATGGTCATGCTTTCACACTCTCATCGGGATCCTTGCAGCACTGTTCTGGACATACTGTAGTTTTTGCAGACTTTTGTTAGGGATCCCGATGAGAAGTGCATTACAATAATCCAGTCTGGAGGAGACAAAGGCGTGGATCAGTTTTTCAGCATCAGCTAAGGTGAGTGTAGAACGGAGTTTTGCAATATTTCTGGGATGATAGAAGGAGATCTTGCAGAGGTTTTTGATGTGGGCTTTAAAGTTGAGTTGTGGATCAAATCTTACACCAAGATTGGTGACTGTTGTGGAGAGGGGAATGTCTTGACCAGAGATAGTTATACCGGTCATGGAGGATGACTGGACTTGATGTGAAGTGCCAACAATAATTGCCTCAGTTTTGGAGCTGATCAACTGGAGAAAATTATGCTTCATCAACACCTTTATCTCCTCCAGACAGACGGTAAGTGTTGAAGACGATGATGATGTTGGCGAAGCTGCAGTGGAGTGTGGGTCAGATTTCATGTACAGTTGTGTGTCATCAGCATAACAGTGAAATAAGACTCCATGGCAGCTGATGACTTGGCCGAGGGGGAGGATGCAAATGATGAAATGGATGAGGCCAGGGACTGACCCCTGGGGTACTCGGCAGGTGACTGTGTGTTGCCGGGACCTTGCGCTTCCAAGTGAAATGTACTCTGTTCTGTCAGTGAGGTATGATTTAAACCAGTTCAGAGCAGTGTCAGTGAGTCCAGTGGTTTGATGTAGTTGGTTGAGAAGAATACCATGATCCACGGTGTCAAAGCAGCAGACAAGTCGAGGAGTATGAGGAGGGAAGGTGAGTCAGCATCAGCTACCATTCGTAGGTCATTTGTGACTCTAACCAGGGCTGTTTCTGTGCTATGAGCAGAGCGAAAACCAGACTGATATTTTTCGAAAAGGTTGTTAAGTTTGAGGTGGTCCTAGAGATGGGCGGCGACAACTTTTTCCAGGACCTTGGAGAGAAATGGGAGATTGGAAATGGGCCTGTAATTTGTAAGTGTATCTGGATCAAGGGTCGGTTTTTTCAGAAGTGGTCTGATTATGGCAGTTTTAAGGGTGTTTGGAACATTGCCAGGCTGTAGGGAGTGGTTTATTACAATGGTAATCAGAGGGCTTAGGAAAGGGGTGTTTGCTTTGACTAGAGCAGTAGGAAGGGCACAGGTGGGCACAGGTGGTGGGTTTCATCCTTTTGATGATCTTCTCAACCTCTTGCTGGGAGATTTCTGGAAAGCACTGTAGGGGCTGGGAGATTGCAAGTTGTGAGTGTACAGTCGGAGCGGGTTGTGTTGAGGATCCAGGAAAGGAAGAATGGATTGAGTCTATTTTTGTTTTGAAAAAGGCCAGCAAATTATTACAGTGCTCTTCTGTATTTTCTGTAAGTGAGGGGGTCTGTGGTTTGAGAAGATGATTTATGGTGGAGTACAGCTGCTTGGAGTTTCCAGGACAGTTTCTGATGACGGTTGAGTAGAACTTTGACCGTGACTTTGAGTAGTTCTTTTGGTGTTCCCGTAAAGCTTGTTTGTGCACAGTGAGACCTGTGGCTTTGTATCTCCGCTCAAAGGCACGCCCAGACTGACTGTTTTGGTTTTGACTGGGGTGTGGAGATCCAGGATACTCTTAAGAGTGTTGTTGTAGTAATCCACAGGGTCCATGGCTGGTATGGTAAACAATTTACGGAAAGGATATGCTGGAGG